>OY759208.1:63516652-64023037 GCA_963662105.1 Meiosimyza platycephala
CAACCAAGACGAGTTTTGTTAACAGGTACTGTAACTGGCCCGTTGGCATTGGCTGGCAAAGGCTAGCCAATGCGGCCAATAATTAATTTTTTGAGTAACCCTTTTAGGATTACGTTTACTTGTATTATATAGTTTTTATATTATTTCTTTTAAAATTTTTTTTCTTAGTTTTTATCTTTGATTTTATTGTTCCTGTTATTCATATATTTATTTACTATCCCGCTTCATTTATTCCTGTTATTCATATCTTTATTTACAATCCCGCTTCATTTATTCTCACATATAAACTCAATATACTGTTCTTTATAATGGTTGAAGTTGCTTTCTTCATGGTGTGTCCTGTCCAATAGTTGTCGTTCCGATGGTGCTGGTGAAAATTGCAAGGCACTTATTCATGTGTTATGTCACAGTCAAAGTGGATTAAATATTTATTATTTACTTTAATGCTAGAAGTTTGAATGGTGTAAAACTTGACTTTGCTAGGTTTATATTCGAAAACTCGCCAGTTGATATAGTGTGTGTTACTGAAACATGGTTTCACATTGAAATTCCTGATGATCACTATAGCTTTAATGGGTTTAAATTGTTTAGGAGTGATAGGGTTGGAAAATGAGGCGGTGGTGTTGCAATTTACTGCAAATCTAATTTAAATGTTAACTTTATCAGCAATAGTAATGTAGATGTAATGAACTTTTTGATAATACCAATAAAATTCTTATTTTTGTAGCTTATAACCCTCATAGATCCCTAAGTTCTGATCGGTTATTTTCTGACATTTCCACTAGGTTAATTGACTAAGATTTTCTTGCCGTTTGTGGTGACTTCAATGTAAATTTATTGAAAAACGACCATATATCGGATGATTTCCGTAACAAATTCTGTACTTGTGGTCTGCAATTAGTTAACTCTACTAATCCGACAAGATTTTCAAATGGTTCTGAGCCTAGCCTTCTCGATATTTTTCTCATTTCTGATGCTTCGTTACTTTTAAACTTTGACCAAATAACGTTTCTTTCTGATCATGATCTAATTTTCTGTAGTCTGATATAAAAATCGGTCAAAATGTGAATCCCGTATATTTTTCTTACTACGACTATAAATCGATCGATATAAATTCTTTATATAGTGACTTGAGTCAAATAAACTGGAATGATTGCTATTTTTATGGAACTGTTGATGATAAATTATGATTTCTTATGGGTAAAATTGATTATGCTTTTTCTAGTTATTTCCCTTTGCGAACAATAGTGTGCTTCTTGCAGTCAAAAAAAGGAACAGACTACATTCAAAGTGGAAAAATAATCGAAATGTTGATAATTGGGATAAATTTAGAAAAGCTAGGAACTATGCAACTTATGTGTTAAGACAGGCCAAAAAGAGCTTTTATCAATCTATGCTAAATACTAACCTCAGTTCAAAACAACTTTGGCAAAATATTAGGAAGTATAGAATTTCCAGTAAAGAGAGAATTGTATGTCAGTTAAGCCCTGATGAACTTAATGACTTTTTTCTGACTAGTGGCAACCTTAGTAACATGAGTACTGATGAGTCAACTGAGTTACCTTCTTCTTCAACCAATTTACTTAATACTTATTTTAAGTTCTCAGCTTGTAACGTACCGACTGCTTAAACTTGTTTTAGGAGCGTACTCTGTTTCGGGTGCCGACCGTGCTAAGGGCATTGGGGTGGGTTTTGCTCCGTATATCAATATTGAGGCAGGTTACAAGAAATAAAAGGAAACATAGATTTATGGACAAAACATAAAAAAATACTGAAGCCGGAAGACCAACAAATTTTAAATCAACAACCAACAAAAATCACAAAAGTTATCATGGTGACGCTAGATGTTGTGGCCACCGATTTCTCTACCCGCCCTTCCTGCTGAAAGATTCCGCATTCTCCTTTTAGCCCTATGCAAACTCACTAGCTTTTCCTTACGATGCCTTACATGTGGAAAACAAAGGAAGAATTATCTCATTTTTCTTTTCTTATAAATTTTAAATTATATTAAATTGAATTAAATTGAATTGAATTATCGAAACGGATTTTCGGCGCAGAAAAGTGCAAAAAAAATTGTTTATTTGGTTCCATAAGTGTTAAAATATATGTTTTGTGCCGCGATTATTGATAAAAATAAAGCTGGGAGTGCAAAAACTAAAAATTATAATTAATTAATTGCTTCTAAATAATAATAATTTTAAGGTAATTTTCACAATTGAAGCAAAGAGACATATTTTGCATTTGTATGTGCTTGTGGTTGCGGCACCGTAATAACACAAGAACAACACTGTGTTTTGTTGTTATTTTCTACATCTCTTTGTGCTTGGCCTCACTTTGTGAATTGTTGCCTTTTACACCCGCGGAAAAATATTAATATAAACTGATAAAGTTTCCGCGTTATTTTAATAAATTTTAAAAATTACGCGATTTTAATAAATTAAAAAAAATACGCGATTTTAATAAATTTTAAAAAATTTATTTATTTTTATGCGGCTAGTGTATGCATGTCATTGCTACTTAAACTGAAAAATATTTTCATTTTTGAATGGTTTTTGCATGCCTGCATATAGATTCTTTCATACATGTTCTAATGTGTATGTGCATATAATGCATACATGTGCGTGTGTGCAGGAGTCCGGTTCGCTTATTAATAAAGTGATTTTTATTTAAAAGTAATGAGTGCTAACACCGTAAACGCTACTTCTACGCGGTCCACCACCGATGCTGATTGAAACGCCTCAGGGTAGCGAGTCCTGTGGAAATGCAGAACTAGTATCCGCTGGCTTTTCGAAGATGAAGAGTTTAGGTGAGTCTAAGAGAGTGACTCCTCGCCAGCAGGCCCGACGAGATGTTAGGTCTGCAAATTTTGTTGTTAAGCGGCTCAACGCCGTTAGCTGCCTTTCTGAGGCTTAAGAAAAAGGATCCTGAAAAAAGGTCCAAAATTATTCGCACCTCTACCGAAGTGCAAAATTGTCCTGTCCTTCATAGAAGTGGTAAAATGAATCGCTCGGCGGAGTTTTCGGACCCTCGTGGTTCGCAAAAGAAGCCGAAGAAGGCTTTGCCGAAAATGGTTTCACCGAAAAAGGTTCCGAAGGCAGGTAAAGGCAGCACCTTTAGCGATGTAGCAAAGGAATGCTTTAAAGTTACTTTGATTGATCAGAGTAATGGGAACGGTACTATCCCAGAGGATAGATGAGGTTTAATAACAGCTTTCCTTAGGGATAAGCTCTGTGATTTGTGTGGATGTTATGGTTTGATTTTCAAAAAAAAAAATCAATAGGATTTAGAACATTTGTCCTTAGCAATAAAGGCCTAAACCTTTACAATTTTTAGGGTATGGAAGTCGGATAGCGTGCACATCTAGCTATGCTCTTGCTAGCTCGTCGTATGTCGGGGATCTTCCCTAATCCACATGCCTATGACCACTACCACAATAAAATTATGTGCACTTTTAAGAAATAGATATTTATCAACAAAACAAATAACCCGACAAAACAAAGGTTAACCCATCGCTACTGCTTGCTTTTGTGGGGATCCAATGGTGTTAATGGTCCCCTCTTCACCCACCATACCTTGGCAATTCGAAATATTTTATGAAATTGCCCCTATTGCAACTTAACGCAAAATCTACCTTAAGCAACTAACATTGCAAATGCCGAATTTATGACGGACAAAACCGAAGGAATTAATCAAACATTAGTATGTTCACTTATCATATTTATTGCATATTACATACTTATGTGCCGTGTATTACACTTATACATAATAACTCAAACTATGCCAATTTGGACTTTTAAAGAGAGTCAACTAATACTAGGCAATCGAGAGATTAGAAAAAGATTTTAATCCGAGAGAAGAGAGAAAAATAGCGAAATTGCTATGCTGATGTAAAAAAGAAATTAAGTATCTTCAAACTTTTGGAATTTAGATAAAAAAAAATCTCTAACCCGGGGTGTTTCCAAAACTAAAAAAAATTTAACCTTTTAAAATATAAGTTAATTTTTGTAAGTATTAATTAAATTTTTAAGATTAAAGGAGTCAAAATAGTTTAGTAGTACATATGTAGTTGTATCCATTTTGTGTGTATAAATTTATAGAATTATAATATAAGAAATTTTAAGATAATGTAAGATAATGATAATATTTATCCATTTCAACGATTTGGATTTTTAAAATAAAAATAACAATTTTAGAAGAAAAAAAAGTAATTAAATTCTTAAGAAAATATTGAGATTTTTTTTTACACTTCAAGAAATTCACTTTAGCAATACTTTAAATTTATACTATAGGATAATGAGAATTTTAATGTAAATTTTAGAAAGAAAAAAGAATTAAACTTTTAGGGAAATTCAATTTTGATGAAAAGTTCGTTGTTTGGTTGTTTGATGATCTATGCTGATTATGCCTGTTGAATCCCCATGTCAAATAGAGGTAGAAGTTCGCCTCGAATACCATAACGGGTTGGAGCACCCGAGGGGAAGCCCTACAATAACCATATTCAATTTTACTTTTTAGGTTCCAAAAAAAAAAATCAAACTGCAAACAAAACTCACAAAAATGGGAATGAAAATTCCGATGTCTTTCGGCCGCAGAAGCCCAAGGTGTCAGAGTTTAGAGGTTACCTGGAACTCCAATTATACAAGCATGCATTCAAACTTCTTTGCAAAAAAAAAATCACTATTTCAATAGTTTATAGGAAGCTATTTATTTGCTTCATTGCATTTATTTATTACCACTAAATGTAATACTTTTTTAAATAAGAGTTAACTTAAAATTTTTAATTTTTGTTTTTGATGAAAAAAATAACTTTGAAAAAAAAACTTTTTTCCTACACCACGTTCTGCAACAAGCTGGTTCCGGGTGCGTTGTCAAATAAAATGTTTATAAACATTTTGAAATTTTTAATAGCAATATAAAATTGACCATTACTGCTCATAGACCTTTGTACTGCTTCACCAGACGCTCGGTCACCCTAATTTGATGCCATGAGCTGGCAACATGGTTTTAGAGTAATTGACTGCATGGATCAATACTCTCTCGATTTTATTACATCATGAGCGTCTCAGATGGGTGGGCTCTGGATGAAATCAAAGGTTATTCCTCGGAAGGATGGTTTGAATAGGTTGAAAACGAAGTTATAAACAGGGTATACAATGGGCCCAACTGCGGCCTAAGCTATGATGACAATTGTCATCTCTCGTGCTAACCTAACCTAACCTATGTTATTCATCATTTTTCATGGAAAAGAATTAAAAATTAAAAAAAAAATTCTTTTGGGCCTTAAAACTAGTGAAAAATATTTTAAATTATAATTTTGTTTTATGGATTTTGTAGGTATTTTCGACTAAAAAGCTCACCACAAACAATAAATAAAAAACTTTTATATTTGTTGTGTTATTCACCAATTTTCATGAAAAAAAATATTTAACAAACTCTTTTGGGCCTAAAAGCTAATGAAAAATAATTTTTAGTACCAGGAGACCGACCACTGTTCGGTTTTTCGTTTTGAGGTTGAAAAAATCGAAAAAATATGCAATTTGTTGAAAAAAGTTGACCTATATTGAATAAGTTGAAATATTTAAAAAATATTGAAAAGGGTTGAAAAGCCGAAAATAAAAATTAAGAAAGTTGTAAGAGGTTGAAAAACGTCAAAAAAGTTAACCCTCTCATTCCTGGTGTACAATATATTGTACACATTTTTAAAAAATTTTCAAAAGAAATCATGTTTATTTTAAATGCTGTGATTTTCCCTATTCTTTTGAAATTCACTGCTTTATTGAAGAAATATTTTTGTTGACTCGTAAGGTGCATAGGTTCAGCTCAATTCGTAATGTTATAGAATGAGGTCGATAATTTTTTTTTTGTAACTAACTTGTATGCAAATAATATATAAAAATAGTGTAATGTGAATGGGAGTGCTTCATAATAATTTTTTTCATAAAAAACAAACAAATTGATGAGTTTATTTGGCTGGATTAATAAAAACAACATAGGTAAACGTGCCATATCTCCTTTTATAATAAACGAGCAATAATTGTATGTAGATACATATATAAAGATATATATAAATAAATATACATATATGTATATTAGGCTGTATCGAAATGTATGGACAATTTTTAAAACCCAATTCAAGGCCCAAATAATGAAATAGGAAGAATAAACAATTCAGGAAATATAATTTTTTTTGATTTAAAATATATTCCTAGGTCCCCAAATAGCTGTTATATATGAAAACCGTGGAGCCTATCAAAAGGTATAATTTTTTCCAAAAAGCATCACAAAGCTCGATTCATTGTCAAAAACAACTGAAGTATGCAAATTTTCAGCGAGATCGGACGACGTGTTGGAGCGTCAGCAAAGAAATAAAAAACGATTATTTTGAATCATAACTTATTTTTGATGATGAATCGATTGCTGTCATATTTTTTTCAACAATATGTACCGTTAGATGGGCTTCAGAGCAAAAAGTATTCGTCTGATTCGAAATAATCGTTTTTTATTCCTTTGCAGACGCTCCAGCAAATCGTTCGATCTCGCTGAAAATTTGAACACATCAGTTGTTTTTGACAATAAATCGAGCTCTATGATACTTTTTGGAAAAAATTGTACCATTAGATAGGCTCCAGTACAAAACTACACGGTTTTTATATATAACAGCTATTTGGGGACCTAAGAATATATTTTAAATCAAAAAAAATTATATTTCCTGCCTTGTCTTTTCTTCCTATTTCATTATTTGGGCCTTGAATTGGGTGTTAATTTTTCGATACAGCCAAATGTATGCGTATGGCTGAACCTTATTTCGAAAACGACTGCAGCGATTTTGATAAAATTTAGGGACTACATAGGTGCACATGTTAACAAAATTAAGATCGTGGTAGGTTTTAAGTTTTTAAAGACTATAACAATGGCGTGGCACAGTCCTAAACTTTATTTTTTATAACGTCATATCTCGCTAGCCATTCAAGATATTGTAATGAAATTTGGTACACAGATGCACATCATAAATATATTAAATTTTGCTAAAAGTGGGCGGAATAGGAAAAGTGGAAAAGTGTCACTTTTCATGAATTGAAAATTTTGATTCAATATTACTCAAAGCATCACTGACGATTTTCATAAAAATTCTATAGATAATACTACTAAAAGCAGTCATCATAACATGCAATGTCACTGTACTGGCAAAACTCGTTGAAGGGCGTGGCATAGCCCACAATATTTATAAACGTTATGGTAAGAGAACTAACAACGTAGTCGATATGAAATTTAGTATGGTAGATATACTTGCTATAATGTATTTTATAACAAAAAATGGGCGCATATTTTTCCGGCTTTTTGAACGTCGTTCAGCTTTTTTCGACTTTTTCAACCTCATTTAACTTTTTTTGAGTTCTTCAGCTTCTTTCAACTGTTTCAACATCTTACAACCTCTTTCAATTTTTTCAACATTTGCCATATTTTTCCGACTTTGTCAACTTCATTTAAATTTCTTTTTGACTTTTTCAACATCGTTCAACTTTTTTCAAGATTTTCAACTTTTTGAAAATTTTCAACCTCTTCCAACTTTTTCAACACTTTTCATATATTATCGACTTTATCAGCCATTTTCACCTGCTTCAACTTCTCTCAACTTTTTTCTGTTCCATTTTTTTCCGACTTTTCCAACATTTTTCGCCTTTCCACCCATTTCAACATTGCCCATACTACTTTTTTAACTTTAATTGACGTCTTTCAACCTTTTACAACTTTTTTAATTTTTATTTTTGGCTTTTCAACTCTTTTCAATATTTTTTAAATATTTCAACTTGTTCAATATTAGTCAACTTTTTTCAACAAATTGCATATTTTTTCGATTTTTTGAACCTTAAAACAAAAAACCGAACAGTGGTCGGTCTTCTGGTACTGATACTAAAGTGGTGTACAATATATTGTACATGAGGACTTAGTGAGCATACAAATTCAAATTTTTCAGTAACATTTATTTTGCGATTCTTGGATTTTTATGCTTACAGTTTATGTTTTCTAAAGAATTTTAATTCCGTTCTCATTTGTGAACTATTTAAATGTGTTTTTGGTTTTTGGAGTAGTTCGGTCTGACGCTTCTACTTCCCGTACATTAACATTGAGAGGTCCAATTTCATCTAAAATTATTGCTGATAGAAGCTTTATTCAACCATTGTCTCCACTTTCGCTTGTCGCATCAGAAGTATCATGTGTGATTGAAAACGCCTCGAATTTTTTCCAAAGGACAACAAGGTCCAAGGTTCAACACAGGAGACTGATTTAGAAAAGGTACAACCGAAGGACTGTTTTAGATTTATAAAGTCTAAAGAGATCGAGGTCATTTTGCATATTTTTCTAATGAAAAAACACCAAACAGGTGCCGGTATGAGAACTATAATAAACATACCTTCACCTTTTTCCTTAAAGTAACTCATTTCTGTGCATTAAACGGGGTTTAAATTGCTTTCATAAGTTTCATACAGCCGAATAAAAGATGTTTTATTTTATTTTAAAAAATTACAAAATTTTTGGAAAAACTGCGAATTTTTTTGTTCATATAAATTTTTTATTAAATAAAACTTCATATTTGTTGAATTATAACTCTTAGTTTTCAATTATACAGATATTTATGGTTAAAATGATTTCTATAGAAAAAATGTAAATAACAGCAAAGTTTCTTACTAGCAATGGTATTACCGTTTAGTCCTGTTGTACAATATATTGTACCACCCCTAAAATCCGAGGGGGGTGAGGTAAAAATTTTTTTTTCATATATTTGGTATATATAGTGAGAATTATAGCTCAAAAAAATTATTCTGCCACTAGATTTGCTTCGGGACTGGTTAAAAAAGTAGTAAGGGTAATGTTGAAATGGGTTGAAAAGACGAAAAATGTTGGAAAAGTCGGAAAAAAATGGAACAGAAAAAAGTTGAGAGAAGTTGAAGCAGGTGAAAATAGCTGATAAAGTCGATAATATATCTAGTTGTTACGGAATAAAACTAGTTTTTTATTCAATTCAAAAACTGTTTAATATTTCAATTTTTAATTAATTCAAAAAAGTTATTTAACATTAGATTAGTTTTAAAAAGATCGAAATTATTCTTAGCGTGCGCACGACTGCAAATTCTCGAAGGTCTACGAAACTGCCGACTTGTAACTCACTGACTCAACTAGACTGACTGTTTAAATAAAATAAAATGCACTAGTTGATGATGCAGGAAAAGCAAAGAGCGCAGAACAGTTAAGTTTGCATTCGTAAAGAACCTAGTGAGAACTGGGGTCGAAGTTAGTGCTAACAAAAAATAAGGTGAACAGGAGTCTCCACAATACTCCCCTGCCAGACGAAAGTCGGTTTTTTTTTAGGACGTCCGGGCTTTTTAGGAGCTGGCACAGTCTTCAAATGCTCAGTTGCTTCATCAGGTGGAACATCGAAAAACGCTGGCTTCAGTCTATCAATACTAATGTTTGAAGTTCGACTGCGAATTATTACTGTGTAGTATTTTTTGTTGCGTTTGGTTACCTGGAACGGTCCGTCGTAAGGGTGCGAAAGAGATGGACGAACGGAATCATTTCGCTGTCTCTGTAGGGGATATCTTCTGCATAATATCTCGAAACTGCGTGACTGTCTTACTGGTTGCAGGCGATTGTATTTTACTGAAGAAAAATTCGCCTGGAATCTTCAAAGTTGTACCATATGTTAATTCCGCTGGGAAGCTTGGATATCTGGCTTGAGGGAAACACGTAGTCCCAACAGGATGACAGGCAGATGATGCAACCACTTAGCAGGATTATGACACAATATTGCAGCCTTCAGTGTTCTGTGAAATCTCTCTATAAGGCCATTTGATTGGGGATGATACGGAGTCGTGCGTAGCTGGCATGCACCAATAGCTGTCGTTAGCTCCGTAAATACATGCGACTCAAACTGCCTTCCTTTATTTGAAGTAATATGCGTTGGAACGCCGAATCTAGCGATCCAATGAAAAAGTAGAGTTTTTGCAACTGTTTCAGCAGATATATCGGGCATAGGTGCAGCTTCTGGCCAGCGAGTAAAACGGTCAATCATCGTCAAACAATATCGCTGTCCTTTGCAAAGTGGAAAAGGAAACACGATATCGATATTGATATGTGAAAATCGTTGTTGTGGCGGAACGTAACGTTCTGGTGCTGTTTTACAATGCCTTGTCACTTTGCTTATCTGACATGCTAAACAATTGCGTACAAATTGCGCTGTGTCCTTTCGAATACTGGGCCAAACAAATCTGTCGGTTAGTAATTTCATGGTGGCACGAACGCCTGCATGTGACAAATTGTGCACGGCGCACAGTGGCAAGATATGACTTTTTTGATTGCAAAAATCATAGCTTCTGAACGAATAAAGATTTTTTGATAATTTTTTTTTATATGATAGGGAATTCTTATAGCTAATACAGTGGTAAATTTTGCTGAAATAGGTTTGCAAAATCCGACGCAATTGATTGTTGAAGTTGATTTTTTTGTAGGGAGGAAAAATTACATATCTTATGCATGTAAAAATTTAATTTATGTTTTTTTGTCTGGACTTATTATATAAAACTAAAATTGCAAAAAAATTCAAAGCGGATTTTTAAACTTTTTTTTTTTTTCTTTATTGATGGTTATGCTTATATATACAATATACAATAAACAGGCCCAAAGCCCTCTTACATATTGTAATGTGGAGAAAAAACATTTAATAAATTTAAATTTTGGTGAGATATTTATTTTTTTTTTTATTTATAAACTAAATATTTTCTTATTACTTAAATTAACAATTTAATTTCTTTCAAAATAATCAACAGTATCTGAATGGCTATATAATAGACTTAACATTTCTTGAGAGTAACATTCTTTCAGCTCTTTTGATGATTGGGTGTGCCTTAGAGGTGTAATAATTGGGTCAGACGAGGCGGCCAGCATGTTAAAAGGTCCTGGTTTTGTCGCTTTCTTGATACCTTTCACGTGTTGAGATATCTGTATTTTTTGTAATCTTTGTTTTTGGATTCCTGTGCTTCTTCTGATAGTTCACCAATTGGTAAAGGCTGAAACTCTATTATATTTTCACCGTGGGACAGAATTTTGTGAACCGTAGGTGTAAGTTTTTTATGTGGATATTTTTTAAGCAGCAGTTCTTGTTGCAAACTCTCCATATATTTTTGCGTCAACTTTTTCCTTGCTGCATAAAACATTTAATATGACTTGTAGCCATTTAATTATCTCTTTATCAACTCCAGTAATTCGCGCTGTAACTTCGTCTTTTTCAAAAAATGTTCTAGAAGTGTTTCCATCATTGGTATTACCAAGCCCTTGTTTTGGTTGATCAACTTTCAAACCAATTTCTGCATAAAACGCAGCTTGAATTTTTGTCTTCCTATCAGCTACTTCCTCTTTGATTACAAGAAACTTCTTTAAATCACTACTATTTTCTGGAATTGTATACGTCAGTTTCAAAATGAATTCCATATACCTTATTCTTGCATGCAGTGGTGAAACTCCATACTCATAATAAATAACTGCCGTTTTACATGTTCTAAAATTTAGTTTGGTTTTTCTCTACACAAATCGTTTGACAACTTTTTACCTGTTCCTGTAATCCTTACGTAGATTTTAAGATTTCAGGAATTTTACCTTCAACAGGATTAGTGCAATCAGAAAAGTTTTTAGTTGGGTCTTATTGTATATAATAAATTCCAAAACTATAAGAGGTAGTTTTTGACCAGAATACAATGGTTCGCCCACTATTAAAAAAAGTGGGCGTGCCTGTAGTTTTATTTAAACGGTTTTAATTATGAACTATGACCAATGAAATAGGCATTGCACAACTAATTAAATGTTTTCTAGTTAAAGGTTTAAGAATTAATATTTCTAATATGCGTATGGACTAAGGGTACTATATCCACAGGTTTGTCGATAAAAATCGCTCTAGCACCCAAACGGACAAACACCGGTGCCTAGTTTGTTCTGGGGATATGTTAAGGAGGATTTAGTGATGATTTGTGTGGAAGCGCAGCTAGAAGTTTTGTGAAGTTTATTTTTAAACTCAAATGAAAGCTCAAAAACAGCGATAAAAACAGTGTTTCAAAAAAAAAAAAACACAAAAACAAAAAAAAAAATTTGGTGGACTAATTTTTTTTTTGTTGTTGACACTGAGGTTTTCTGACCAGAACTTTTAAATTGCAAAATTAATTAAAACATTAAAATTTTCAATTTTTCACCGACGTTTCGTCACTTTTTTGGTGACATCTTCAGGGTATAAAAATGTTTTTTTATTTTAATCTAAAAAAATTTTAATATTAGAAAAAACAAATCAATGAAAAATTACAAATAACACCATTTTCTTATATATAAGTTACACTCACATATTAATTTTGTAAAAACTACATTTAGTTGTTTTAAAAAAACACTGCGTTAAAAATATAATTTTTAAATTTTGAACAAAATGAAAAAAAATTACTTATGGAAAAAACTGTCGTTATCGTAGGACTACTGTATAATTATTGTTAATGTGGTCTGTGTCTTCTTTGTAATTTATTGCCTCGTTACCTTTTTGCTGTATTCTAAGGCATTCCAGTGTTAGTCTTCTATTTGCCTTGGTTTCAATATCCAAAATGTTTACAGCATCGAAATCAGCTGTGTGGTTCGTTTCTAACATATGTTGTGCTAGCGCTGTTGTTCTTCACATAATTTTTTTTTTGTTTTATTAAAACCAATAATGCTTTTACAAAAAAAAAATATATATTTTTCTCTCAGCATTTGTTGAGTTTTTCAGCTCAAACATGAAATTTTTATCCAAAAAAATTAATTTTTTCCAAACTTCAAAAATGTCTCCACTTTGACTAACTGTAAAAACTAAACTACTTATTCGAGTGGGTTGAAATTTTAAATTTATCACTTCTAGACATTTCACTATTCGATGCGAGTATCAAATTTGTCAAACAGACCCACACTAAAATTGATTTTTGCAACGCTTTTTGAAAAGCAAGTAACTGTGCGGCGGCCAAAACTTGTTGTCTAAATGCTATTGGTATGAACGGGCGAGTTCAAGATGATGAGGTGTCGCAAGCAAGTTGCAAATTGGCTCCTGAAATATCAAAAAATTTTAATAAAAGTGAACGATTTTGTGTACCTGAATTTAACACTAGGTCCGAAAGCTCGTCATCATGTTTTTGTGCCTCGGCGATTTTTTTATAATCGATAACTTGGTTAATTGTTTGTAATCTAGAGAGCCAATCAGCTGTGAAGTTTGATTCTCCTGGCGTGTGCCGAATGTCAATAAAATCTAACTGGCGCAATCTTCGAGGTGGTGCCTTCTCAAGTTTTTGTCGGAAAGCAAATACAAGCGGGCGATGATCTGTTACAATATAACATGATTGTCCTTCAATCATATATCGAAAATGATTTACTCCTTGATACATAGAGGCTAACTCCCTGTCGTAAGTGCTGTAATTGCGTTGTGCAATTGTTAGTTTTTTTGAGTAGAACGCCAAGGGTTCGAGATTCCCATTGATATTCTGATGGAGAGCAGCTCCTACTGCAGTATCCGACGTGTCAACATAAAGAGTTAGCTGAGCACCACGAGCAGGATAAGCTAGAAGAGTGGCGTTAGCCAAAGCTTCCTTGCATTTGATAAAAGCAGCATCTGTTTCAGCTGACCAGGATAGAGGTGTACAATAATTTTTAACGTTGCCTTTAATCATGTTAAGTAAGAGCCTGATCGTTAACTGCATTACGCAAAAATTTTTATAAAAATTTATCATCGCTAAAAATCGTTTTAAATCTTTAGCTTTTGTTGGGCGAGTGCAATTTTTGATGACAGCAACCTTTTCAGGCAACGGAAAAATTCCTAGTTCGGTTACACGATGACCCAAAAAATTAGTTTCGTGTTTGCCAAATTCACATTTTGACAAATTAATTGCCAAGTTATAGTCACGTAGCCTCACAAAAATTGCTCACAGATGTTCTCAGTGCTCTTGAATTGATGATGACGCAACACACAAGTCGTCGATGTAAGGGAAAACGAAGATCAAGCCACGCAGAACCTCGTTAATTACTCGCTGAAAGATTTGCGCCGCATTACATAGGCCAAACGTCATGAAATTGAATTCGTACAAACCGAAAGGTGTTGTTATGGCCGTTTTAGCGATTTCATCAGGGTGAATTGGTACCTGATGAAAAGCTTTTTGCAGGTCTATTTTAGAAAATATTTTCTTACCTCGCAAGTTGCTAGTAAAATCAGTCAGGTATGGCAGTGGATATCGGTCCGGCACTGTTCTAGAATTAAGTGCGCGGTAATCACCGCAAGGTCTCCACGTTCCATCTTTTTTTTTCACTAAGTATAACGGGCTGGCCCAATTGCTGCTGGATGGCTTACAAATGCCTGTCTTCATAAGAAATTCAAATTCTGAACGTGCAGCTGCTAACTTTTCTGCTGAAAGGCGACGAGGTTTAGCGTAGACAGGCTGGCCTGTAGTTTCTATCCGATGGAAGACGGTGGCCTTCATTGCCTTAATGAAAGGCGTCAGCTTTGTTATGTCGCGAAATTCAATTAGTAAATCTGGAAAATCATTTGTTGAGTCAAAAGTTTTAATACACTTATCTGTACTCAGTGATACTGATGTGCACGAAGATTTTAATTTTCTAATATTGTCAACTAATTGGTTACGACGCAAATCAATTAAGAGGTCGTAGTGTCGTATAAAATTTGCACCTATTATTGGAGCTGTTTGCAACCAAAAAGGACCTTTAGCAGCGTACAGTTGCATAGAAGTTGGTCGTAGATCGTATGAGGTATTCGTAATAGGGAGTACAGAAACGTCAGCTCCGGTGTCGATTAAAAAAATTGTTTTTGATGTTTTATCTCGTACTTGTAATCTGTAAATTTTGTTTGGAGTACCGGATCTGAACTCAGTTACAGCCGCTTCTAGTCAATCGGACGTGCTAGTATTTTGTGCGGAATTATTCTTACGTGACACTTCGCTTCGACACTTACGTGTCATTCACTGTCATTGTTTTCAGATCGCAAATCTTTTTTAAATGTCGCCCTAGATGACGAGCGACGTCTGTTAAAATTACGGGAGCGGTCTCGACTACTGCTACGGCTATTGGCGTAGTTTCGATGTTGAAAGTTTAGATGTTCTAGTTGGTTTTTAATGTTTGCAACCATTGCAGTTCAATCACTTATAGCGTTTGTTTGGTTCGCTGAAACATGATTGATTGAATTTGGGCTAACCGCATCAACTATAGTGTCAGCAATTTTTGTAAATTCTGCGGCGGTTCCGGTAGAAGCAGCAATTACTGCCTGAGCGACTTCAGGCAATCTTTTTACCCATAAACCTTTCAAGGCGACGTCACCTAATGTTGAGCCTGCTACTCGCTTCATTTCATAATATAACTCCGATGGCTTTCTTTCACCTAAGGGCATCTCTGACGTCGCTGCTCACTGTCTGTGAAATGATCAATTATGTTAGAACGAATGTATTTGTACCTACCAACATCTGGCATCGAAGCAATTATTTCTGTTAGCTGTGACAAAACGTTGGGATTAAGCGCAGCCAATACTGTTGCCGCTTTTTGCTTATCCGCTGAAATTCCTGATGCAGGAAACCAAAAATTCATTGAAGTAAACCACGCTTCAATAGTTGTGCCCGACATTGCAGAAGCAGGTAAACGGGCGTAAACTGTTGAGACATAGCTTGGCGTAAGGTTTGTTGTTGCGGAGGAGTCTGAATTTGCAAATGCTGCATCTGTATCAAGTCCCTGTGTAGTTGTTGTTGTAGTTGGAGGAACTTCTCTTTTGTCACCACCAAGCGGCATTTTACTGTTTTTTTAAATTTTTACTTTTGTTACTAACGCACAAGTTTTAATATGAAACAGTTGTTTTACAAAAACAAACAACGCGAGACCAATGTGGAGTTTACCGACGTCAAGGTTCCTTTACAAAAAGAAAACAGCGCGAATTCGACGTACAGTTTACAGATTTCAATGCTTTGAATTGAATTGTGTTTTTCGGGGTCACCAATTCTAGTTATTATGGAATAAAACTAGTTATTTATTCAATTCAAAAACTGTTTAATATTTCAATTTTTAATTAATTCAAAAAAGTTATTTAACATTAGATTAGTTTTAAAAAGATCGAAATTATTCTTAGCGTGCGCACGACTGCAAATTATCGAAGGTCTACGAAACTGCCGACTTATAGGACTCACTGACTCAACTAGACTGACTGTTTAAATAAAATAAAATGCACTAGTTGATGATGCAGAAAAAGCAAAGAGCGCAGAACAGTTGAGTTTGTATTCGTAAAGAACAAAGTGAGAACTGGGGTCGCAGTTAGTGCTAACAAAAAATAAGGTGAACAGGAGTCTCCACATATATGAAAAGTGTTGAAAAAGTTGAAAGAGGTTAAAGATCTCTAAAAAGTTGAAAACCTCGAAAAAAGTTGAACGATGTTGAAAAAGTCAAGAAAGTTAAATAAATTTGAGAAAGTCGAAAAAATATGGAAAATGTTGACTAAAATTGAAAGAGGTTGTAAAATGTTGAAACAGTTGAAAGAAGCTGAATAACTCAAAAAAAGTTGAAAAAGATTCAAAAAGTCGGAAAAATATGGAAAATGTTGTAAAAAGTTGAAAGAGGTTGAAATATGTAGAAACAGTTGAAAGAAGTTGAATAATTTGAAAAAAGTTGAATGAGGTTCAAAAAGTCAAGAAAAAATTTAATGAGGTTGAATAAAGTTGAAAGAGGTTAAAAATCTCAAAAAAAGTTGAATACAGTAGAGTCGCGGTTACGTGAACTAATTAAAACCAAGGTTGTTCACGGTAGCGAAATTGTTCACGTTAGCGAATATGAAAATTTAAACCAAAACTTATGCAGCACAGTCGCTGTAACGTAATTTGCATCAAATTTTTATTCTTCATATCATTTGTGACAACAAAAACTTTAAAACAAAAAACTTCTTCACAAACTATAAAAAAATTAAAATTAAATTATATAAACAGCCTTTTGCGTATTTTATCTTGCACAAGGTAGTTAATGCAAAATTTATTTTGAACATGTTAGACGTTGTTCACGTTAGACAGTGGTCACGTTACCGCGACTGCACTGTATCTCTAAAAAAATTGAGTGAGGTCGAAAAAAGTTGAATGAGTTTGACAAAGTCGGAAAAATATGGAAAATGTTGAAACCAGTTGAAAGAGTTTAAAAAAAGTTGAAACAGTCAAAAAATATTTAAATAAATCATAAAATGACCCACTTACAACATTTTGTTATAATGGGAAGTACTATGCCTACTGATGCAATCCCATCGAAGTCCATTTATTTTTAGAGCTTTTACCAACCGACATCTCTATACCAAATTTTAAAAAGATAACTCTCATAGCACACTAAATATAACACAAAACGTTTTTTGCTTGTATGGGATGCCTCGCCCACTGATTCAATCCCCTCGATATTAAATTAATTTTAGAACTTACAGTGACTTACAAAACCGTTCATAAAAAATCATTTCTTCAATTAGTTCGTTTTATTTTAATATAGAAACACAATTTTATAAAAGTAAGTACACAAAAACTTAAAGTAGCGTCTTCCTTGGTATACACCATTAAAAATTTAAAAACATAGTGTATGAGCAAGTAAGTAAGCAAGCATAAAATGAAATTTTTATTTTAATGAACACTTTTGTAACTGATTCGTTCAGAAGACTTAAAATGTTTTTAAAAATAATAATTAAATAATGAACTGTAGCCAATTTAGCAGCGATCAACATTCTTGTAAAATTTTACAAGTTGATTCAATGCTTTGTTTGTAAACAAACTTTGAGAATAAACAAAGGAAAAAAAACAACAACTCTAGAATATAGACATATGTTTCGATTCTTAAAATCTCATCAGTATATTTTTGGTTGATGTCTACGTCAGCACTCAAATCACACCCGCTATATGAATGCAAACCTAACGAAAAGCTTACTTTTAACTCCAAGCAAATGGTGCAAATTTTTGAGTGAAAACAAGATCATACCATTGCGTTGAAATTTTAATCAGCTGTTCGCTTTGTTTACATTCCTAAAGCATGACGTCAACTTGAGTACATTTACCGCCAATTTCCTTTGTTATCGTAGTTTCTCAAAAAAAAAAAAGTTTTTAAAAATATTTATTAGTATTTAATATGGTCACCTTTGGCATTAATCACATGCTGCATTCTTTTAGGCACACTATCTATCAAATTTTCTAACGTTTGGGGGCCCACTCCTGGTTAACCAGCGTCCACAGATCTTCCAGGCTTTGAGGAACCAACTTTCGCGTTATAATTTTTTTTTTGAGAATATTCCGCTGATTCTCTATTGAATTTAGATCTGGGCTTTGCGCAGGCCAAACCAAACAAGAAATTCCGTTGTCACTACGCCATTTCATTGTGTCTTTAGCTTTATGCTTCGGGTCATTATCTTGCATAAAAATGGTATCAAAAAGTCGGAAAAATATGGAAAATGTTGAAAAAAGTTGAAAGAGGTTGAAAAATGTTGAAACAGTTGAAAGAAGTTGAATAATTCGAAAAATGTTGAAGGTTGAAAAATGTTGAAACGGTTGAAAAAAGTTGAATAACTCTAAAAAACTTGAATACGGTTCAATAAGTGAAAAAAGTTGAACAAGGTTGACAAAGTCGGAAAATGTTTAAGAAAGTTGAAAGAGGTTGAAAAATGTTGAAACAAATGAAAGAAGTTGAATACTTCTAAAAAAGTTGAATGACGTTCAAAAAGTCGAAGAAAGTTGAATATGGTTGAAAAGTCGAAAAAAATTGAATGAGGTTGAATAAAGTTGAAAGAGGTTGAAAATCTCGAAAAAATTTGAATATCTCTAAAAAAATTGAATGAGGTCGAAAAAAGTTGAATGCGTTTGACAAAGTCGGAAAAATATGGAAAATGTTGAAAGAGGTTAAAAAAAGTTTAAAGTACAACGCCCACTGATGCAATCCCGTCGAAGTCCATTTAATTTCAGAGTTTTTACTAACCGACATATCTATACCAAATTTTAAAAAGATAACTCATAGCACACTAAATATTACACAAAACGTGTTTTGCTTGTGTGGAGGTGCCACGCCCACTGATTCAATCCCGTCGAAATCCAATCAATTTTAAAGCTTATAGTAACCGACATCTCTATACCAAATTTCACTAGGATTACTCGTACAGTTCCCCAAATATAGCACAAAACTTTTTTTGCATCTATGGGAGGTGCCACGCCCACTGATGAAATCCCGTCGTAATCCAATTAATTTCAAAGCTTATAGTAACCGACCATACCATACCAAATTTCATTAGGATTACTCTTATAGTTCACCAAATATTGAACAAAACGTTTTTTGCTTGCATGGAAGGTGCTACGCCCACTAAAAAAATCGTGTCGAACTCCATATAATTTCAAAGCTTATAGTAACCGTCATCAAATTTTACAAATTTTGTAAGGATTACTTTTATAATACACCAAATATAACACAAAACGTTTTTTTCTTGTATGGGAGGTGCCACGCCAACTAATGCAATCCCGTCGAAATACATTTAGATTCCAAGCTTATAGAAATCGACATCTTAGTACCAAATTTTAAAAAGATTACTCTCATTGCACACTAAATATATCTTTTAACGTTTTTTTGTTTGTATGGGAGTGCCACGCCCACAGGTTCCATAGCGCCCATTTTTCGTCATCAGATACCTTATAGCGAGTACATCCACCACGTTAAATTCTATAACAACCGCATTGGTATTTCTCATATTATAACGTTTATAAATATTGTGGGCTGCGCCACGCCCTTCAACCAGTTTTGCCAGTATAGTGACATAGTATGCTATGATGACTGCTTTTAGTGTTATTGTCTATAAAATTTTTATGAAAATCGTCAGTGCCGTTTTTGAGTAATTTTGAATCAAAATTTACATTTATGGAAAAGTGCCACTCCCACTTTCCGATTCCGCCCACTTTTAGCAATATTTAGAATATTTATGATGTGCATCTGTGTACTAAATTTCATTACAATATCTTGAATGGCTTGCGAGATATGAGGTTATAAAAAATAAGGTTTAGGGCTATGACACGCCCCTGTTATAGCCTTTAAAAACCTAAAGCCTACCTCGATCTTAATTTTGTTTACATGTGCACTTAATTATTAAATTTTATCAAAATCGCTGCAGTCGTTTTCGAAATAATGTATAATAATGTATATAATGTATAATAATGTATACATTAGACCTGTTCAGAAATTTATGAAATATGAATTTTTTAAGGGGCTGAAAGCTTACCTGAAAGCTCTATGAATTTAAATAAGATTTGCATAAAAAAAAAATTGAAAAATATTTCTGTTAGATATTGCGCTTTTGGCCGGAAGGTCGAATTCGGGTGTTAATCTGAATTTTAAAAGGTTCTCTCAGAAACACATAAATAACTTTTATTTTAGAAAATATTTCAAAATAAAAATAATGCAGTTTTTCTATGTTTAGTCTAATTAACCAGTTCTTTAGGTCAGAAACTTTTAAAATTGTTTCAATACTATTTTACTAAACATGTAATTTTAGATTTTTTTTCTGAAATTCCAAATTTAACCTTAAATATTTCCGAGAAAAAAATTTTCAAAAATTTTTAAATTATTTTTTTATTGTTATATAGCCTACTACCTTTGTGCTTAACTCAGAGAAGTCAGTTATTTTTGACCGTCTTTAAATTGCTTCATTCAAAAGAAAATATACAAATTGATGATGTTACATATTTTTGATTTTATTTTTACTTGCCCTATTAATATGCTATTGATTATGTATTTGAATAAGGATCTAACCCTTTAAAGGTATTTCATTGTCTCATATGTTCAATTGTACTCTAAAAATTATAAATTCAAAAGTGCAATTAAGCTTCGGCTTGAAATTTTGAGGACGGTGCAAATTTGTCCATTTTTTATTTATTTTTAACTATAACTCAAAAACTATACATTTTTAATGCCTACACATCACATAACTTTTTGTAGAGAATCAGATTTCCTATCAAAATGGCACTTTATTAAGTCAAAAAATTTCTGAATTTCTGCTAGTATAGTAGAGTACCTGGAGACCGACCATTGATCGGTCAAAAATTTAAATAAAAATTAGTCAAAGTAATTTATTTACTGTAAAACCTAGCTTTATCTATAGTTTTTAGTTTTATAGGTACTTGTTCATTATATTTCGCTGGGAAACACTTGTGAGGACAAAAGTCGGCAAGATTAGTTTTTGCCCACACCTACATGGTTTTATTTTTTATTATAATTAGTATCATATTTAGTATTTATTTTGCCCTTATTCGCCATTTCATTAAATGGCAACACTTGATCACAGTTGTTCACAACAAACAGCTGTTGGAATGAAACAATGCGACCACGCGGTACGATCTGAGAGAAAGAACGCAAGCACAAGACCAGCAGCCAATCGGTCTCAGTAGTGGCAGGCAGCCGTTCAACAAAGTCATCAACTCGTCAACTAGCAGCCGAGGAAACGCAAGTACATTTCACATACAGCGTAGTCAATTAGTTGCCGTTTTCCCTTTTCTTTCAGCGTCTACAAAGTTCCACTGAGCACGAGTAATTTTACGTTTGTAGATTATTCGACTCGTAGCGTTAGTTTCCCCTTTCCTTTCGACGTCGTTTCCGTATACCAACAAGGGGACGCTTGTGACTTGCTGTGGTACTCAAATCGACGAAGTTTTACTGAGCACGAGTAATTTTACGTTTGTAGATTACTCGACTCGGTCAAATTATTAGTTTAGCATAGTAGCGTCGTATTCCCTTTCTTTTTGCATCGACAAAGTTCCACTGAGCACGAGTAATTTTACGTTTGTAGATTATTCAAACTCAGGCAAATTCATTTTACTCAATCGTGATAGGATAGCGTTGTTTCTTTTTGTCCCACGTCCTCTGCGTAGGCCAGTATATGGACGCTTGTGCTTTACTGGTGTATGCAAATCGACGTCAATTCGCTCTGAGCATGAGTAATTATGTGTTAGACCAAGACTGAAATACACCCGCGCAACCACCGAGAGACCCCGTGAAGCACCCCATCACTTCTGCGCAGACTGACTGACCACGACTGAGCAAACCTCGTGTTTCAACATGGCGCGATTTCTACGGAGCCCCACGCATCTTCCGCGCAACTTCAATGTAACTTCAGCGCAGATCCCGCAAGGCGTTTAAAATTAGAATTAATAATAAATTAAGTGAATATATAAAGATCTTAAAAATAATTAAATTTGTGAATAAAAGTGAATTTAAAAACGAACTCGTGGAAAACCAATTATTTCAAAAGGAAGTTAGTCTCCTGCAAATTATAAATTTTTGTAAAAGAACCTTGGCACCGGCGAGTCAAGACCCTGGCGAAAAGGTTCGTTACACACTCTACGTATGGTAGTATATAAATTTTTTGCTACATTGCAAAGAACCGCTCCTACTAATTAAATTTTGCCAAGTGTTTGAATGAAAAGTACTTTTGTTGTCCTATTTTCGCGATAATTTGTTTTGTTTTGCCAAATGTTTGAATGAAAAGTACTTTTGTTGTCCTATTTTCGCGATAATTTGTTTTGTCCCAATAGACTTTTAACTACAGTGGTGTACTGCTACTGTTATAGTGGTCATTTTTAATATTTAACCACTTTGTGTGTCCCGAACGATTTGCGAAATTTGTTGCTGTATAGGTATTTTCTTGGTTCTTTGGATTACGTGTCCTATAGGTGTTATAGTGCAATTCTACAAAAATCGCACGCAAACCACAAAATCGCGATTTTCTCTCACCTGGGTGACTCGGAGTGAACCGCCTCGATAAGTAGTCACTTATAGAGTGACTACCTCCGGGATACTCCAAAGAACAAGGGAAATATCCTTACAGAAATAATATCCAAAAAATCGCACGAATCGTAAAACATAATTAGGTGCGATAAGTGTTTGCACCAACGTGGCCTTTTACTTTACTTTTACTTTGTACTTTTAGCTAACAGCCTGTTAGCCGAATGAATGAAACAGAAATAATTAACACAAATCTTTGATTGTATGCGGAAGAGTGAAACTAAACTAATGTTTATATTATTTTTATTGAGCTTACTGTTCGATATGTGCGTGTGTCAACACAAAAAAATTACACTTAGAAAACATAAATAAAAAGGAATATATTGAACAGTAAGCTCAATAAAAATAATATATAAATTATTTTCTGTTCAAACGAACAAACAAATTACCTATCGGGGAGACTGCCGACTATTTGACTATTTGCACTTGCTACTTCGTTTTGACTCGCCAACAAAGCTTGCAACGAAGCGCCTGCAAGAAAATGTGTAATAACAAGGGAGTTACAATAGCAAACGTAAATAAAAGGGAAAAAAGAGTTTTTTGCTTTCTTTGTTTAATTTTTTTGTTTGAGTTCTTAACAGATCTATACAAGAAAATAAACATATAAGGCTTACTAATTGGCTTAGAAGTTACTGATGAGTCTTTCTAGCAGAAGACGAAACTAGTATAACTAGCTTTATCCCATTTTTCCTTTTTATTTATGTTTTTTAAGTGTAATTTTTTTGTGTTGACACACACACATATCGAACAGTAAGCTCAATAAAAATAATATATAAATTATTTTCTGTTCAAACAAACAAATAAACAAATTTTTGTTGATTGACATATGCCAAACAAATTAATGTGTCATTTAAAATATTTTCAAAATATAAACAAACTTTCAAAAATTTAGCAGAAGCAAAACGGCTTGTTAGTTTATCAGGTTGTTTAACAGGCTGTTAGCGCTAAAAGTGTTTGGTGAAACAAACAGCACCGTCTCTAGGTGTGTGCGGGCCCCTAGGCTGCACATATGGTGCCCCCCCCCCCCCATAGGCATTTTTATTAAATACCTAGCAAAAAAAAAGAGGTTTAATACGAATTCTTATCTACTACTTTTACTATAACCTGTGTATTAAGGGGGAAAATATAAAATGCAGACGTCCATAGCTACATTTTCCACACCACCACCCACAAAAAGAAAAAGGCCACCAATTCTATTTTAGCGACCGAAACCGTCTTTTTTTAAATCATTTTAAATCACACGCACCGTACTCATGCAAAACAGCGTAAGACTTACTTTTAAAATGAAATGGAAACGGACAGTTAAGGCATACAAATTTCTTAAAACATGTTCAAAATAATGTCAATTTCAAGAATTCTTCGGAAACGCTCGAAATTCGAAAATTTATTCATATTTGAATATATCCTCATTTAAAAAGAAAAATTAAAATGTGCCTAGGGTTGCAACCAGAGCTGCGATATTTTAATTTTTTGGAATTTGAGTAAAGAAATGAAGAAAATTAATTTTTCTTCTTTATAAGATAACCGTAAAAAGTTAAAAAAAAAAACAACTCGGAAGGGCAGTTATCTCTGAAATTGTCATTCGAGACAGCCCACAACAACTGGTAATCTCAGTAAGTGAATTATATTTTATTGGTCAGATTGAAGTTTTCGAAAATATTAATAGCCAAGAAGAAATTAACGTTGAAGTGGTCCCACTTTTCTAGTAAAAAAGCATATTTAAGCAAATACACTCTTTCATTCCAGCAAAATAGACGGAATACAAATTATCTTTACCTGCAGTGACATTAATGACCATATTTTTGAAGTGTAGTACAGGAGCTTTGGTCAAAAATATAATACTAGCGTGAGCGGTCGTAAACTTCAGCGCATCGTGTGATCACACTGTGATGTAAGGATTCAGTATATCCGTTTTTCCATACCCTCCATTAAATCACGCGTCAAAAAGAAATGCTTTCATGTTTGTTTTGGATCAGGCGTATTATACCTTATACGAGTAAAAGGTTTTCTTCATAAAAAACATTAATACTGTTTAAATCACAAATCACAAACTAACTAACTTTTAAATGCAGTTTTCAAGAAAAACTGTTTAAGAAAAATTAAAATTGCAAAAAAGCAAACATTTATAATAAGCTACAATTTTGGAATCAAACTCTGTTTACAAATTGAATCAAAATTTGGAATTGAAAAACTGAAATTCAAAAAAGGAGTTTGAAAAATTTTGATTCGATCCTATCTATTTTTAGAGGATAAATAGTTCGGTGCAACAGGTTTACTTTAGCATATCTTTGGTCACAAGCAATAACAGCCTAAGTCAAAAATCATGCTTTCGAGAAAAATCACTTTTTATTTACAGAAGCGTTTCTGAAAAAAGTTAAAAAATGTATCAGAAAAAAATTAAAGCAAAATTATAGATTCTTACACGCGCAATACTTAAGTCATAAAACGATAATGAAAGTTTAATTTGTTAAGAAGATATTTAATAAAAAGTAATATAAGTGTTTATGGGAAATGTAAAATACGAAATTGGAAAGATTATGTTGACATAGCTCTCTTGAAATCGTTCCAGTATAAATGCATTAATAACT
Organism: Meiosimyza platycephala; assembly: GCA_963662105.1. Taxonomy (NCBI): domain Eukaryota; kingdom Metazoa; phylum Arthropoda; class Insecta; order Diptera; family Lauxaniidae; genus Meiosimyza; species Meiosimyza platycephala. The sequence goes on from OY759208.1 coordinate 63,542,107, forward strand.
TTTGTGGAGATAGAACTTGTGTTTAATTATTTTCAATTTACAATAGTCACATCAATACTTTGGTTCTTAAATTAACTCTCTTGTTTATGATAATTAATTTAGGAAAAAATGTGCAAGAACCGCTTAGGTATTATAGGCTATTTAAATATAATAACATTTTATGAAAATATTTTCTTAAGTATATTTTGGCACTTATTGTAAATGTAATTGGACTTCAATACGACTTAAATCAATATGTTATTAATATCTTTTTAAAAAATATAGTTAAAGAAATAGTTTTGTTAGTAGAGTATGGTAGCATACATAAATCAATTTTTTCTTATGTCGACTTAGGCTGTTATCGATTGTGACCACAGATATATTGCCCAATTTTTGTTTTTGAATTTAAAAAAAAATGAAATAAAGTGCCATCGGAAGTTGCTTTTGTTAACCTTAACGCGACCACCAATGTTTAACTACGTAGAGACCACTATTTGCAAATGTAAATATTTTTGTTTTCATACAAAATGTATGCGAACTTGCACATTTACTATGATTTTTAAACTTGAATAATTCGTTAAGAATGTAAGAGTTGCAATGGTTACAGTATATTTCTGGGGAACCTAAGATTTAGAAGCTGCGTTTCTTGGTTAGTTGTTTTGAAATTTCTTAGTAGAAGTGATTTTTGTGATAAAAAGAATAAATATAAGTTAAAATGGCTAGTAATAATAAAAATTTAAAATTCTAAGTGCTTCACCTGTGGCTCAGTAAATAAGTACAGGATGAGTTATTTTTAAACATCGAAAAAATTAGCTATTTCTTCAATGTTCAGGTTATTACAGGCAAAATACTCTGAGCATTTCGTTGCCAATATGGACTCGAATGAGGACGATATGGAAAATGAGGTAACAGAGGCATTAGGAGGAAATTTGCGGAAATTAATTTAAATCTCGTAGAACTAGGGCACAATTGGCACGGTGTGTGTCATACTTCCCAACTAAAAGTGCCTTTGAGTATATGGTTGTAGCACTATTCACTCATTGAAAACTGACACTACTGAGGATTTTGTCCCGGATGAAAATGATCGTGGTCATTCCCAGGGTAAAGGACTAGAAAAATTTATATCCAGTGCAAGAAGCCTGTTTGTATTGAACAAAGCCAAAATTCAAACAATATGTGAAGACTTTTTCAAAAATTTAAAATAACTGTTAATTCGATAATAATTTTTCAGTTCATCAATTTTTTTTTATAAGCTATTATTTAAAAATGCCTTCTAATTAATAGCTTACATTAAAATAACATAAAATATGCACATAAACTAACAAAATCTCTAAAATAAAAAAAAATATTTACATATGTAAATAGTGGTCGTTTGATGGATAAAAACGACAAAAGTTCAAAAAATAACGGAAAAAATGTATATTTACAGCGGTTTATAAGTTTTTCGAAAAAAGGTCGAAAAATTAGTCACTGAGTCGAAGCCTCATGAAAATCGGATCACGAATAAGCGAGATACAGCAAAATATAAATTGCGATATTTACATATGTAAATAGTGGTCGTGTGAAGGTTAAAGTCATTATAATTTGAGAGCTCCTGAATAGTTGTGAAAATATGGGTGTCGTAAGAAAGATAAAACTTTAAAATTTGATATGATATGACGATTTTTCTTAAAGTCTGACCAACTAAATTATCTTTTTTATGAAATACTACATATGATTTCGTCAAAAGCTATATCCGCAACTTCCGATGATTGTATCACCGAAACTAGATCCGAGTGACACTTTTTGATTAAATATTTATTCTTCAAATAGAAAACCACATACAAAAAGTTTGGTTTAATAAGAAGTGGCGGATGGGAGCAAGTCAAAAGAGAGAACGGTGCCAGGGTTAAGAGCGTATGCAAATATGAAACGATATCCATTTAAGGTGCTTATACACGCCTGAGATTTAGAAGCAGTTTGCTACAAATCGATGCAGCTTTTTTTATTCAACTCAAAATTTAAAATGTTAGAACAGATTTTCTTATGGTGCGAGCCCCCTTGTGGCGCGGGCCCCTAGGCTGCAGCCTATACAGCTTATGCTTAAAAACGGCCCTGGAAACAAAATTTGGTTATTTTAGCTTTTAACAGTCTGGTAAATTTTAAAATTGATTGGTGAAACCGAGCATTAGTTTCCCAAAATCTCTTTGATTTTCACTTTAACAGTTTTTTTTTATTCTATGTGGATTAAGATGTTTTCACAAAATCGTTGACATTTTATAATTGATATTTGATGAGACGAAAATGGGTACACACAGAAAAAAAACGCACTTAAAAGAAATACTTTTAGCTCTTGCAGAATTGAAGAGAAAAAGTATTTGCTCCAACAATTATTTTTTGCTATAACATTAAGCTCTTTAGTTCAAATACTTCTTTTTCAGAATGTAGAATTAAATGTTACGCTCTTCACGCAACAGTTTAAAATCTGTCAATCTTATAACAAGAGTTAATACTTTCGCGCAAATATAAAATTGTTGCTATAAAAGTATTTCTTCTTGAAAATCAAAGTTAAGAGTCGCACTGTAAATTTGACAATTTATCTTTGTTTGCTTCATAAACATTGTCGATTGCTGCCAGTTTTGACAGTACGAATGGCTTTCGTGACTTTGACCTCTTTTTGAGTAGTGCAGCAGCGTAAAAGTAAATAGTTAAATTAAAGTGAAAAAGTGCAACACAAAGTGTAAAATTGTTTAATATAAGCCAAATTAAAAAACTTAAAATAACTATTTTCAGTAGAAAATAAATCAAAGACAAAATTGTTCAGTTTTCATTTGCATTTTAATTTACGTAAGAAAAATGGACGAGGAAAATTTTGGCGAATACTTGAGTAAAAATTCCGATGAAATATCGGTGGTAGAAATAGAAAGTGATTTGTTGAATTTATACGTAGAATGGGGACTATCGGGTTCCTTCTTAAAGCGCTCTCGGAATGTTCCGTAACTTCTATTGAAATATTGCAAGCTCAAGATATCAAAGAAGTATTTAAAAAGAGAGAGCTTCTCGCCGACAAAACTAAATTCAGGTATTTCCTGCAAAATTGGCGACGTGAAAATAATGTAAGTATAAAATAAAGTTTGTGCTTCCATGTGTAACTTTGGAATTGGATCTCAATTTTAATGTACATACGAACAAATTTCAGAATATTCCATTGTCGTGCTGTGCAGTTTCGGACTCGGTTGGATCGCAACAATCAAAAAATCCCGGAAAAGATATTTTGAGCATATATAAGTCTAAAAATACTTTGGAGGAGCCTGATCAGACGTCGATCGTAAGAGCGAAATTTATATAATTGACCAAGAAATAAATACAATTTTTTCTGAAAAATTTCAATCACATACTATTTTAGGTACATATAATTCATATTAAAAAAAAATATTGAAAATTTGACTTTTCCAATGAACAAGTTTGTATTAAATAACATGAAAAATGTTCTTAAAATTTAATTTTTTTGTAATTGTCATCTTTAGCTTTTCCTTTAATAGTTTTCTTATGTTCTTATGCATATTTCTTTGAATAATAATAGAAAAAAACATAAAATAAATAACAAAAACGGATTGCAGTGATTTTTATTTAATCGATACGTCTCTTTGGCTCAACATTTTTATATTTAAATTATTATCAACAACTTCTTATTCGGAGTAACTTACGTTGCACTTTCGGGCAAAAATGTTCGCTCTTGCGACCGCAAAGGACTAACTCTTGAATCAACAACGATTCCCTTTTTTCGCAATTACTTTCAATGTTATCTTTGAGGTAAAGTATTTAACACAACAATTTTCGCATTTGATTATTGACATTTTTAACATTTTCCCCAAATATAAAGACTATTGAGTCAACTATTCGCTGTTTGACAAGTTAACAATTTTCACGCTTTTGCTTCAAAGATATGAAGTTTAACCAACAAAAGTTGTTGAAATTAAGCATAAAGTTGTTGGTTTTACGAGGTTTTTTTCTGTGTGTATAAATAAAATAAACTTTTGACAAAAAGTTTATATTATCAAGCAAATAGCATAGTTGATTAAACTATAATGTTCAGAATAATGATATAATGTCTTATCTAAGAAATTTTTTACAAATCGGATAGGTTTTGAAATGTTATTTTAAAGAATTGTTTGCTAATTTTTTTTTAGTGTTACTTTATATGCTAAGGAAATGAACGTTATTTGTGTCAATGAATATCTGACAAATCATTTGGGGAAAAATGAGGTTTGCAGTTATTAGCCGACTATTCTGATGCATTTTTGGATACAAATTTAACTAACTGATTAGCAAGGTAGATGTGAAGAGGAAATAATTGAAGTATAAATAAATTTAAATGCAATATATTTTTATATTGTTATAAATATTAAAAGAAGAAAGAAAGTGTTTAATATAATAGAAGTGTAATAGTTTAATAGAAGAAAAGGGGAAGGTGGGAGTAGTACGGGGATACAAAAAAACCCTGTTCTGTTAATTTATTTACAAAGTGCGGAGCAGCAAAAAAAAGGTCAATAACTTTTTTCTATTAAAAAAGTTAAATTTTACTAAAAATGTCTTCGCTTTGGAAGATAGCAGATTTTTACAGTTTTTTTTTTTGGGAATTCGCAGTTTTTCAAAGAAAAAAATTTGGCAACATTGCTCCCATAGTACACTTAGTATAACATTTAACGGTTTTTTGTTTATATGGGAGGTGCCACGCCCACTGAAGCAATCCCGTCGAAATCAATTTAATTTCAAAGCTTATAGTAACCGACACTTCCTCACCAAATTTTAAGAGGATTACTCTCATAGCACACTAAATAAAACAATTAACGTTTTTTGCTTGTATGGGAGGTGCCACGCCCACATGTAATATTGCGCCCATTTTTTATTATAAAATACCTCATAGCAAGTATACCTACCATGCTAAATTTCATATCGACTGCATTGTTAATTCTCCTATTATAACGTTTATAAATATTGTAGGATGTGCCACGCCCTTCAGCGAGTTTTGCCAGTATAGTGACATACCTTGTTATGATGACTGCCTTTAGTGGTATTATATTTAAAATTTTTATGAAAATCGTCACTGCCGTTTTCGAGTAAAATTGAATCAAAATTTTCAATTATTGAAAAGTGCCACTCGCACTTTTTCGATTCAGCCCACTTTTGGCAGAATTCGAGATATTTATGATCTGCATCTGTCTATCAAATTTCATTACAATATCTCAAATGGTTTGCGAGATATGACGTTATGAAAATAAAAGTTTCGGGCTGTGCCACGCCCCTACAAAAGCTTTTGAAAACTTTAATCCAAGCCTAAAATTAATTTTGTTCTCATATGTACCGAACCCCTAAGTTTCATCAAAATCTCTGAACCCGTTTTGGAAATAAAGTATATATATATATATACAGCTAAATCTGGTTCCGTAGCTGTCAAAAAAATTTTCTACTCAATTTATTTGTTTACATTTTGCATTGGATTTTGACAACTACGGAGCCAGATTTAGCTGTCAAATTTTGATAGGACAAATTAATGTAACCTTTATTGTTCTTTTCATGAATATGTTGAAAAATATAGAAATTGAAGAATATTTTGATTATTGTAAAATAATTTCAATTCAAACTGTAAGACAAAAGAATTTTTGTTTGAAGCAGGCGCTCAGCAAATCAAACAAGATGAATATTATTTTTATTTTTCAGTTTGAACTGAAAAACGCATGTAGTTGATCAAGGGGTTAAGGAGGCTGAAGCCCCCAACATCAATATTTTTGAATTTGCAAAGGCTTAAGCTCAAATTAAAGTAACACGGTTATAGTGACAGTGTATTTTGACATTTTGACTTAGTTTCTTTGTTAATTTTAAAGAAGTTTAATTTTTTTGTATTTCAAAATTTGATTTTCGTGTTTTTTTAAATGCCGAATAAGTGCTAGTGATTAAACTATTCATATTTATTCAGGTATTAACTTGTGTTAACTAATGATTTGTTTCAAGTAAAACAAGAAAATATGAAAATATAAGTGATTAATTTCGTTAGATTAAAAGCCCCCTTCGCAAAAAATTCTGGTTGCGAAAAATAGCAAAATTTGAAACACATACAAGCAAACAACAGGAATATAATGTGTGGCAATTTTCATCTGAATTTTTCGGCTGAAAAAAAGCAACAACAAAACAAATAACGGGATCGGTTGTAAGCTACAAAAAAAAACAACAATTGCACGCATTTTGCTAGGATTTCTTCCACTGAATTTTTCTTAACACAAAAGGCAACAACAACGCAAATTACGCGGGATCGGTTGCAAATTTGTTCTTTTGGAGAAGTCAAAATAAATATCCTGCTTCTGGATTTGCTGGTTGCTTGGTAGCAATAAAAATGAATTTTCTCAAATACAGCTCAAATATAAAATAATTAATTATTTATTTATAAAATGTAAATAAAAAATGGCGGAATATATTCAAAAAACTTCATAAAAATTAAAATAAATAAACTAGAAAATCCAAATAAAATACAAAATGGCAGAGCAGAGGGATTGTACGTCATTGTTAAAATCCCCAATGCGCAACAAAATCCAAAATCACATTTCCCCTGATTCTAAGACCGTAAATCTCTCGTCAACCACGTAGAAGTACGATCCAATTATCGACATTTGCCGGAATGTTGTTCTTCTAATATATACTTCTTTGTTTAGTATAAAAGGCTGTCATATGAGCAGCACAGACACAGTTGATATTGAACAGTGGAACACAGTGGATCTTAAGTGAGAACATTTGAATTTAAGTACTAAAGTGATATAGTGGATTTTAAGTAATAAAGTATAACGTTTGTGTATACAATTTGAATGTAAAGATTATATAAACAATTGTACTGTGTAAAAACTAACGTTTGTGATTTAAATAAACCATTTTATAATTAAATAAAAATTGCGTTTTTCTTGATTATTACACAATCCAGTGATCGAACTCAGAAAAGTGTAAGAGATTGAAATTACCGTCAAAGGGACAGGAAATTTCGTAACAATTGGTGTCAGAAGTGGGAATGTGTAAAAAAATTAACAATCATTTAAATTAAAAAAAAAAATGGTTAAGTTTGACGAACTAAAAGTGGATCAACTGAAGAAGGAGTTGCAGCAGCTGAATCTGCAATCATCTGGCGGAAAGTTGGAGTTACAGAAATGCTTACGGCAGGCTCTTGAGGCTCAAGGGGTAGACCTCGAAGAGCATGAGTTTTATAGTGATGTCTCAGAATCAACACCGAAAATGGAGGAAGCTTCTGGAATGGCTGCAAGTGGTGACGTAGATATGTCAAAGTACGAGAAAAAGTTAATGGCGATATCGCAGACAATAAATCAAAATGTACTGCAAATAGACCAGAAGATAAATCAAAATGCACTACAAATAGACCAGAAGTTAAGCCAAAATGCACTGCAAATAGACCAGAAGTTAAGTCAGAACGCTCTGCAAATCCAGGAGGTTCGGAAAGAAATTGACCAGAGCTTAAGTCAGAATGCGCTGCAAATCCAGGAGGTTTGGGAAGAAATTGATCAGAGCTTGAGTCAGAACGCGACGCAGATCCAACCAATGAATCAAAATATGGAGGCTGTTCGAACGGAGGTTGCCAAAATGGTAAATGGCCACGATGCAAAAGTGATTGAATCACGAGATGACGTTGAATCGTTCAAGGAAAAAGTTAAAAATAATCTTGAAAAGGTTCAAAATAATTTTGAAGACGTTAATAAAAGGATTCAACAGTTAGAAATAAACGAACCAACCACTGAAGTGATAAGAGAAATCAGCGCAGAGAGGCACCCACGTACGATGGAACGACGCTATTTAGTGTTTTTAAGCTCCAGTTCGAAACAACATCTGCTCATAATCGTTGGGATAACGATAGCGCAGTAGCAGCGCTAATTGTGGCATTAAAAGGCACAGCTGCGGAAGTATTGCAGACGGATCCAGTGGCGGAGCAAAAGAATTACAAGGCGGTGATGGATGCCTTACAGCGAAAATATGGCAGTGACCACATGAAGCAGATTCACAGACTGGAGTTGAAAAGTCGTATCCAGAAATCTGGTGAGTCATTGCAGGAGTATGCTGCAGATATTGAACGATTGGCACACCTTTCCTATCCTGACGAGTTAAGTGTCGTAGCTGAAAAATTCAAAATAGAGGCGTTTATTGACGGCATACGTGACTCAGAGACAAAACGCGAGACAATGAGGAACCCGAAGACAACATTTTATGAAACAGTAACGGTTGCCCTCACTGAGGAGGTGATTGCGTTGACATGCCGCCCATCATTGAAAACTCGTCGGATGGAGGTGGGGGCTGAGATCAAAAATTCATCGTTCGCCAGCAGTAGCTTCAGCGGAAAATGCTATAACTGTGGCAAGCAGGGACACATGGCACGTAACTGCAAATCACGTCGTAAACGGTCCGCATCACGTTCACCAAGAAGAAAAATTGGAAATAGGGTGAACGATGGTAAAAATGGTAGCGAACAGCAGTCGTTAAAGCGAGTCAGTATCGTATGTATTATTGAATGTATGTCGAATTGAACCCAACACTGAAGAAACAACAATTGAAGACTGGGGGATAGGCCATCTGTAGGAAGTGGAAGCAGATAAGAAAAATTTAAAGAAAGACCTGATTATTGGATAGACCCCAGTAAAAACAAGAGCGGACAGCAAAATAGCGTTGCGAATTTTGAATCCAACAAATGAGCCGAAATGGATGCAAAAAGGTGAACTAATAGCGCAATGTGAGAAAGTTAGGGGAAGAGCATGTACCTTTGACCGATTGTACCTTGGACCAACAGCGATATTTCATGTTTGCCAGCATGTAGCTAAAAATTGTAACAATAAAATTTTCTCTATTTATGTAACCGATTTCAGCAACGCTGCACAAGATCTAATTTAATTTACGTTCTTTCGTCAACTGAGGAAGACGAAATTTACACGTGATTTGTAAATTTTGTGCTAATTTTCAAGGTCGACTTACGAGCTGTGTGATTTTGTTGTGTTGGGGATCAATGACGAAATAACGGTACCCAACGTTTCTCTTCAAGTTAACTGTCTTAAAATCTTATTATCTCCTAGGGTAAAATTGTTTTTGAATATTTTCCGAATTTTGTGCTTGGCGTGTACCTAGGACCAATGCATGGAATGTACCTTGAACCGATCCAAATTGCAAAGTTTTTCTGTGTCGTGAAATGTATTACGAATATAATTCAGAAAATATTCCTCGGAGCAAAAATTACGGTAAAGGTAAAGTAGGCAATTTAAAATGGTTTAAGGGGTAGATCTGCTGCTAAAAAGGACAAGATCGGAAAAGCAAATTTAATTCGCCATTTAGCCAAACTTTGATTATCTGTAACCACTATATTGATATATCAGTTCAAAATTGATCATTTAATCTATTTAGCACAGAGGAAAGAAAAATTTGGTAAATTAAGTCTCGTGGTCCAAGGCACAATGCCTGATTGTACCTTGGACCACTTTGGTACTGACTGCGGCTTTTTGTATTCATGCCATTATAGCTAAAATATCATTTTACAATATAGAGGCGTCAGAGAAAAAAACCAGCCGTAGTTTGGAGCCAGTAAACTATTTGCTTAAAATTGGTCCAAGGTACACGCACTTCCCCTACGGCTATTATAAGTTGTGAAAATGACCAACAGGACACAAAAGGTACAACTTTAACAGAATCGTCGGCCTTATTGACGAAAAAATGGACGAAGGAGTTGTCTGCACAGAACAAAAACAAAGCAAAAAGGTTTCGGCAAAAGAATTGGCGGGTATTTGCGTCCAAAGGAGAAAATAATGGCCAAACATCAGTTGTCAAGCATCGCATGGATACAGGTAACTTTCAGCCAATTCGTCAACCTCCAAAGAGGCTAACATGCGCTAAGAGGGAGGAAGTAACGGGCTTTATAAAGGATATGGCGCGAGAAATTGTCATTGCACAATCAGAAAGCCCGTGTAGTTCACCGGTCGTTCTTGTCAAGGAAAAGTACGGAGTAAGCGTTGTCCCAGAAAAGACCAATGCTGGCGGTTACATGTCGCGGAAAAAGAGGAACAACGAAAACGTGAAATTGAGGCGAAAGAAGCGGCTAGAAAAGAATGGGAAAAGGAGGCGCAAACTGTTGCAGAGAGACTCTTGTTCGGGACGAACAAGTTTAAGCGGAGGGCAGTGTAGCGAAATTTGGTTTATGCCAGAAAATTCTCGTAATAATAATTAAACGATATTAGCTAGCATCACTGACCGTAGAAAAATACGTGCATCACTGACCGTAAGAAAATACTTGCATCACTGACCGTAGAAAAATACGTGCATCACTGACCGTAGAAAAATAACACCATCTAGCGACATTTAGCATGTTTTATGTACTATAAATGATAAAGTGGTACGACATTATCAACGTCGATAATCGCTATCTAGAAGGCACTGGAAACGACATTCTGGATAATGGCGGATGGTACGACATTATCAACGTCGATAATCGCCATATAGAAAGTACCGGAAACGTCATTCTAGACAACGGCAGATGGTTCTTGAAAATTATGACTTTAGTATAAAAGGCTGTCATATGAGCAGCACAGACAGTTGAACACAGTGGATCTTAAGTGAGAACATTTGAATTTAAGTACTAAAGTGATATAGTGGATTTTAAGTAATAAAGTATAACGTTTGTGTATACAATTTGAATATAAATATTAAATAAACAATTGTACTGTGTAATAACTAACGTTTGTGATTTAAATAAACCATTTTATAATTAAATAAAGATTGCGTTTTTCTTGATTATTACACAGTCCAGTGATCGAACTCAGAAAAGTGTAAGAGATTGAAATTACTCAAAGGGACAGGAAATTTCGTAACAATATATTAGAGCGGTTCAAAATAAAAACTTTTTGATTTTTTCACGATTCGTCAACCCATAAGGATTTTCATCAATTTTGAAAACTGGATTACCGCCGCCTGTTTTAAGTTGCATACCCATTTTCGAAAATATTGATTTAAAAAATGACCAGGCATAATTCAACTACTCAATAGATTTTTCTAGGATTTTCAAAAATTTCAAATTATGCCAGATGTGTTAATTTAGAAAAATGTAGATATCTTGGTTTTGAAATAAGATAATGATATGCTGTTTACGGCATTCTTTTAAGCAAACAAAATTACATTAAAAATATTGTACAACGGGATCGGTGGTAAAATAATATGGGCCGATTTTTCTACTTGAAAGCAGAAAATCGGTATTTTTTGTTTTTTTTTCGGTCAATTTTAAATTTTTTTATAAGAAAAAAAGAGAAGAAGAAAATCTAAGCACGGATTCAAGTTCCTCGATCGATAATAGCTGTTTAGAACAAAAAAAAAATGTTCAGCTTAATATATGTCAACGCCAAATCGAAAAATTTCAGGTCTATTAATTTAGAAAAATGCAGATATCTTGGTTTTGAAGGAAGATATTGATATGCGGTTTACGGTTTTCTCTTAAGCAAATAAAGGTACATTAAAAATAATAATAATAAATAAATAAATTTTTTAGTTTGCCTGGACAATTTTCAATTTATTTTTAAGAAAAAAAGAAGAAGAAAAACTGATCATGGACTCGAATTCCTTGATTGATAATAGTTGGAAAAGCATACCCACATTGTTGCAAAATTTGATAAAGTCTTTAGCTTGAACCATTTTTAAATCAATATTTTCGAAAATGGGTAGGCTTAAAACAGGCGGCGGCAATCCAGTTTTCAAAATTGATGAAAATCCTTATGGGTTGTTATGTCCAGACCACTGTTGGCTTGTCACAAATGTCGCGCGACATTTACGACGTTTACGACCTACAGTCGTAAACGTCGTAAACCTTCAAGCCTTTATGACAAACATTGAGTTTACGACAAGTAAACGGAATTTCTTGCATTTGAATTTTCAATTACATTTCACGATTACCTGTAAGGGTGGTTCAGATCATAAAATTGTTTGTTTAACATGTTCAAGTTCCATAGTATTTTGTTTTGATGGTAAAATTGTTTGACAAACAATTTCAGTGTTGTGAAATTGAGGTTGATCTGGAGTTTGCGACATTTGTGACACTTACGACATTTACGACAGCTTACGACGTGTAACTGTCGTAAACCTAAAAATCCATCTCACATGCCAACACTGGTCCAGACATATAGGGCTATTGTAATCCACTGACACATCGTGATAATATATTGTAATATACACAATGGCGAACAATGAAATCCGGACAAACAAAAAAAATTGAATAAAATCCTTTAGGATCTAAATTTTTTATCGATTCAAAAAACTGATGCAAGGATCAGAAAGGCAAATAATTTTTATTGAAAATATTTTGCTCTAGGTCGAGAAACCACACCATAAACATCTATTTTTAGAAAAAAAAGTGAAATATGTCCTTTATTGATAAAAAAAGATTTTGGTAAAATGTTGTAAATTTTTATTTTTAAAAAACTAATTCTAAAATATTTACAGCAGGTATTTTAAGAACTAATATTTAGGATTAAAAAAAAACAGGTATCAATATTTTGCTGTTACTCCCTTCGCTTTTATGACCGCCATAACTCGCTGCTGCATGGAAGAGATCAAATTTTTCAAAAGATCTTGCGAAATGCCTTCGTACTAAAAGTCTGCAGGAAATGGTTTGAAATGCATTTCAAAACATTCTATTGCAGATCAAACACTCACTTCACTCCATTCACTGCTTGCAAAGCATCTGTATTTGTTCAGAAATCATCCCTTGTTAGTACGAAAACAAACAAAAGAGAGAACAAAAATATTCAATCATTTTACTCATTAGAATAATTTTCACTACAAACAAAGTGTTTGAATATATTGTTCAATGAAGGTGTACAGCAAATGTTGTGGTGTATAGCAAATATACTAGTATACAATGAGCATAGTCAAACCAAATTATGGCTGCTTATCCTGAATTTTTTTACTATTACTTTGATTTGCTACAACTTTGACACATGTACATACTTACATATCTACATTAGGGTGTTTTTATTCTTTCAGTAAACAGATTAAGGAGCTGGTAAGGTACATGGGAAAAAAATTGAATTGAGTAATGTGTAATTAATTCATATATTCAATGTCAAAAAATACAATATTTCATGTTCAAATAAATTTATTTCAATGAAGCAACTTAAAAATATCATAACATTGCGTAATAAAATAAAACTAACATGTAATTCATATAAGAAACAACAAATATAAAAATCTACTAATTCATGTATGTATATGCCTTATTAACTAATTATTGGAAAGATTAATTTTTAAAATTAATAAGTTCCTTTTGCAAAATAGTTTTATGGATATTCGAATGTAAAAACATTATTTGGTTTATGGAAGCATCATTTGAAGCAATGCTGCATCTTTTTTCTGAAATCAAATTTCGTGCTGCGGAAAATACTCTTTCGGAAGATGCACTACTTGCGGGCGTTGCTAAGATTTTGCAGCTCGTCTTATATAATAAAGGAAATTCTTTTTTGTGCAGTTCCCACCACTGCAATACATTAAAGTCATCATAAAAAATGGTATTTACGCCCTCGTAAATTAAGATCTCTTTTTTGATTTGATCAACTGAATTCAAATTTGTTGGTTGTTGAACAAAATCAGAAAAGAGTTCACTATTGTGTTTGGAAAAATCTGATTTCAGGTTGCATTTATTTTCCGACTCAGGCTCTTCTACTAGGTAACTTTCCATAATGTGCTTACACTCGTCTTTTATTCATTTTTTATCACTTTCCATGAACTGAATTAATTTATTTGCAGGTGGAAAAAGAAATAACCCAACTTTGTAAAATATTGTTAAATTTTTCAACACAACTGTGTCTATATAGCCGCTCAATGATTTTTTTAATTCCTTTATAATTTCTAAATCCGCGGGATCAATGGCACATATTTTCTTCAAACGATGGACATAGATATATGTTAGATGAATCGTCGCATAGTTTTCACCTTCCAATTTCTTAAAAGTTTCTTCAAACGGTTCTAAAATTTTAATAATGGCACTTATGTAGTTTAAATTTATATTATGTAATCTATTAAGCTCATTTTTTTCCTGCAAAATATTAACTATTTCTGCCCAATTTCTCTCAACTGAAACAAACACATAATACACGGTATTCCAGCGAGTAGGTGAAAAACTTTTCAATGTATTTCTGAGTGTTGAATTGATGCCTGATGCCTTGAAATATTTTACGAGCTTAGTGCACAATTTGCATAACTCTGCAACATCAAAAATTTCTTTCATCGACTTTTGCAATATATTGTTTAGTAAATGGTCAATGCAATATACATGATTATAGTTGCGAAAGGCAGCAACCACATTTGAACCTCTATCAGTGACCATAATAGCGTTTTCATCAAAGACCAAATCAAATGTTTTTAATAATTTTTGAACTTTAGATGTAATATTTTCACCTAAAATTGTTAATATTGAAATAAAGATTCATAAATTGTATATGGCTCAGTTTGAAATTATTATTTACTTGTACATTTTTCACCTTCCATAGATTTCATCCCTAGAAGTCTGTTTACCAAATTTCCATCCTTTATGTAGTGAATGGTTAAGGCAATATATGATGTTTTTAAGAAATCATCTGTCCAAAGATCTGACGTGAGACCATATCCAATATTTTTAACTAATGCTATTTCAGATTTTATTTTATGAAAGTATGTGTTGTAAATTTTTGAAACGTTTCGGGAAATGGTTGTTGGATGAGGTAAGAGGCTTTCAACATTAACATTTTTTTCTTCTTTTGCACCAATTGATATCAAGAGCTCAGCTACTTTTTTTAGGCCAGAATCTTCAATTATTTTAAATGGCCTGCAATTTCCTATTGTCCATTCGGTAAAAGTATATATTGCCATTGATTTTGTCTCCGCGTCTACATCAATTTTTGCAATAGCATCACTATTTTGAATTGTTGATGCTATATAACATTTATATTTCACCAAGTTTGATGTTGTCTTTTGATTGTATTTGTAAATGTTCAAACAACTTCTACAAATTACTACATTCGGAATCTCATCACCTGACTCATTTTGAATTTTTCCAAATGTATTCCACACTTTGCTACGGCCTCTTTTATTGTTAATCTTAAACTCGCCACTGAGAACTTTTGATTTAATTGCTGCATTATTTAATAAGCTGCTATCACTTATATTCGGCACATTTGTTTCGTTCTATTTTTAATAGGTATATAGAAAATATTTTACTTAACCTTATACTTCCAGCTTTGAGTTAAGAGCGCTCTATTCAGCCAAAAACTAATATCAAGTAACTCAAAAAGTTCATATAAATAAAAAGCACCAAAAAAGTTCAGAGTGGACATATTTATAAGCTTTTTAAGTTATTTGACTCCAATTTCTGCAGGCGTATAGCGTTTAAGTTTGTAAAAATATACTTACATCGGTAAACTCCATCTTTAAAAAGAACTCTTAGTTATAGTTCCAATATTTATAAAAATTTTATATGTAGCGGCTTAAAAATTTGACTTTCAGATCAAGCACTTACTTTATTCTATTCATTGTTTTCAAAACATGTATACTTATATAACATTTTTATGCGCGAAATCATAGAGTTTTTGAATTTATTAGTTTCTGAATTTGACCTGGATTTGAGTAATTTTTACTGTTCTTCGAAAATGCCCTCTTCTAGATGCACTTGAATTTTTTTACCTAGCGAAGCTTTATGACTTACTAACTAACTAATAGGAAAAGGTAAGCCCCTATTGATGTGGAATACCTGTAAATATGCTTCAACAATGTCGAACCCTCCGTAAGGCGTTGACCTGTTTGAGGTTAATTTTATTGCAACACAACAATAGTCATCAACGGGTTGTGTTTTTATTACACGAACCTTTATATAAAAATTTCCCAATTTTTTAAAATGTGTGTGTCATAAATAAGAAATATGACTTCATTACGTTCTATGATTTGAGTTAGCTAATAACAGGTAGTTTTATGTTTACCTATCATTCAATATTTATTAAGACTTTTACCTGTAAATAACTTCATGAATTAACTCAGAATGAAGTACACTTTTTTGTATTTTTCTGTGAAACGTTATAGTAAATGTGAAATCGAAATTTGTACGTAAATGTTAGACCACCTGCAAAAAAATCTAAAATTCATCTCGAAATCATATTCATACACAAATTTTTAAGTGTAATTTTTGAGTTCAGCAGCCCATTTGCGTAACAAAAAAATAGTAACAACTGCAAACATTTTTTTTTTATTTCATTTTGTAAACTAGCGTTGATACAGTCTGAAATGCTTAGTAACATATCAAACCATTCAAAGCATTCCTTTTATTTACTATATTCGGTAGGTTTTTTGACATTCATATTTTGTTTTTGTTTGCTGAAACTGGCATTGTAGTCGAAGAAGAGAATAGAATGTAACGCGCGAATTTACTTCAATGCAACTAGAACTGTAAATGTTTTGTTCTCTATTATATTCTCATTTTACTTCATTCTCTATTGCTTGCTTATTTCAGTAATGCAGTGTTTAATGAAATAGTGTGCCCTACTGTAGACGAAGAAGGGAATGCGTTCATGCTGGCCTTTACTTCGTACCAATCATTTTGAATTATTCTGTCTAACTTGATTAAATTAGTGGGCTTGTGGCTTCCTACCTGCATCTTAGTTATGTGCCATAGATTCTCAACGGGGCTAAGATCGGGACTATTGCCTGACCACGATAAAGTTGAAATGCCAAGTACATTCAAGTAATTCTTTACCTGTAAAAGAAGAAGAAGAAGAAAAAAGGATGAAAGTTGTGGGTTATTATTAAGTACAAAATAAGGATTTACAAATCACTAATGCTTACCAATTGCGCTCGATGACAAGACGCAGAATCATCTCGAAAAATAACGTTGTCCACTTGCGAAAAATGCTCTTCAATAGAAGGTTCCAAGTTTTCTATCAGGATGTTTTTATAGTCGGCTGCTTTGACAGTTCCTTCAATCAAGGCCAGTTGTCCAACTTGGTAATAAGAAAAGCATCCCCAGACCATTCTACTAATCGGTTGCCTAAATGTTCTTTGGGTGCACTCGTCGCTATAACGCTCTCCAGTTTTTCGGCGCACGTCCAGCATTCTATCGGAGCCGGATATGTTGAACATTGAGTCATCTGAGAAGATCACATTCTGCCAATCGGATACAGTTCACATTTTGTACTGGTTTGCCCAATCCAACCGTTTCCGACGCATTTGATTCGTGGAGCCTTCGTCACACAGTCATAGGAGAAATTTTTATTGCTCCACATTCAACAAACTCTTTTCTAATTTCAACAGCCGTTTTGAAGTAATTTTTAAGACTAATCTTTTTTAAAAGTCGATCATCAGCCTCTGTAGTCTTTTTTCGCGCTTCTGATCCTTCATTTCGACTTGTCGACCCAGTTTTAGAATACTTTTTCAAAAAGTCGGCTTTTGAGAACTTACTGAAGCCTGCTCTAGCAGAAATTTCTCGAATCGTTAATCTATCGTATCGAAACGCCAAAATCTCACGCATATCCGTTTCTCTCCTTTTTTTATGTTTTGGCATTATTTCCAACACAACAACACAATGTGACTGTCTTGTATCAAGCGGCACGCTATATAAATGTGCAATGTAGGTGTGACTGGATACCTAAAGACTTGGCTCACCAGTACGTGTCCTACTGACGTGCAGTAGGCTGCGTCGGGTTGGTACCCCGACCGGAAAACCACCTTATCCAAGAAATATACAATTTTAGCTCGTTTAATATAATAGGAGATATAGATTTTTTTATGGGTTTCAAAAGTATTTTTGATTACAAAGTCCACAAAGGAAAGCAAAATAAAAAAATTTTAGTTTTTAATGACTTATTCACAATTTTTCCTTGAACGCATTTTTATCAATATTATCGGTAAAAACGTTTACCTTAAAATGGCCATAAAACGATCATGTTTTTGGAATCTCCGAACACTAAATAATTACTGTGCATTATCAGATTTGGTTGACCATTTTTTCCGATTTTGATCTTGCTGGAAACGAACCATGTCGGCCAAAGTAAAACCTTAAAATGGCCATAAAACGAGTAAATGAGCAGATCCGATTACGCGGATTATGTATTTGGAATCTCAAGACACTATATGATAATTGTGCAATGTCAGATTTGGTTGACAATTTTATCGGTCTTGATATTGCTTCAATGTACATATACATGTAGAATAAATGTTAAAAACTTTGTTGAGTTTTATTTATTCAATTTGTTTTTATTTATTTTAAATTATTGTTTATTTAGTTTTACATTTTAGTTTTACACTTTAGTTGTATTTTAGTTTACATTTAGTTTTACATTTTAGCTTATATTTAGTTTGCACAATTTTATTCTTTTTCACACATAAATTGTACGTCTTTACTCTTTGTTAGCTATTCTCTGACTCTACTCTACTGTCCGTTCGTTTTAATTTTTAGCCTACGCTTCGTTGTTTTTCGTTTAGTTTTGAGTGTTGCGTTATTTGTTTGTTGTCCTCCTATGTCCTTTAATGTTCTCTTCCACTTCTAAGTTGTTTTAGTCCGTCTTGTCCCAACCCCACATTCGGCCATCCTGATGAGTCATTTGACCCGAATGAGGGGTTCCACTCTTTCATATTTTCGGCGACCGTATTTGTTCTCCTTGGTCCATCTCCATTACCCACTTTTTCAAAGAAATATCGACCGTGATTATGTTTTTCGACTATTTTGTATGGTCCGAAATACTTTGGGTTTAATTTATGACCCGATCCATATTGAGTGCGCTTGACAGCAACCAGCTCATTTATGGTATACTCAGTTTCAGGAACTCTCTTCTTGTTGTACGATTTTTGGTTTTCAGCTTGAATTTGTTCTATGTTGTTTCGCGCTTCTTCTCTTATTTGGTCTTGTTCTTCTTCCAACTCTTGTATAGAAGCATCTTCCATTAAACTACGGATATCAGGACCAGTAAGAATTTTGAAAGGCGACAATTTAGTACTTCGACGAGGTGTACTATTTATCGTCTGCTGTACTCTATCAACATGCTTATACCAATCCTGCGGGTTCTCGGTGCAGAGTTTGGTCAGTAGGGGAATTACGATTTTATGAATCCGCTCCACTTGTCCGTTACCACGAGGAACTCCAGTAGTAATCAATAAATGTAAAAATTTCTTGGCTCTCACAATAATCCTTAAAAGCATGTGAAGTAAACGCCGTACCCCTGTCCGATATAATTCTTGCAGGATTCCCGAATACTGCGGCCTGCTTGCGTAGTCGATTAATGACCTCACTGGTTCCCGTACTATTCGTTGGATATAGCCATACGAATTTGGAAAAAGCATCCACAATAACTAGAATGTGGCTATAATTTTTACGCGTGTTCTCCATCGGCCCGACGTGGTCAATATGATACGTCCCCAATGGCTTGTCTGCCTTATTTATTGGATTCAATAATCCCTCTCGTTTCCCTTCTTTAGCCTCAGCTATAATGCACTCAATACAACTTCTTACTACAGCTGCTACCTTTGCAGTCAAATTTGGTATATAGTACGTCTTTTTCAGTAAGTCTAGCGTCTTTTTTACTGCGAAATGACCTTGACGATGCGCTATTGTTATTATTTCTTGCTCCATAGCAGACGGGATTACTAAAAGCTCCTTATTGGGATCTTTGTGTAAAATGTCGTACTTCATGAAAAAGTCCTCGTAATTATCATTCTCAAGAATCTTTCTCAATGCTTTTGTCCACGCGTCATGTAACTGTGCTTCTTTGATGCGATGCTGCAGTGACTATTCAGTCATCAGGCAAAATACTCGGCTCAGTGCGTCCACGTGCCTCATCTGCGTTCCTGACCGATGCTCTATCTCGTACTTAACATCTTGTAGGAACAATGCCCACCTGGAAACTCTCAAAGGTACATCATCTTTTTTCATTGTCATAGAAAAGGCGTTACAATCGGTGACTATTTTTATTTCCGTACCCATAACATATACTCTCCACTTTTTAAGAGCCTCTATAATCGCTAACACCTCCAATTCGTAAGAGTGGTATTTTTGCTCGCAAGATGTTGTTTTCCTGCTCATGAACTCGACTGAATGTAGCTGATGGTCATCTTTATCTTTCTGAAACAAGACTGCACCCTTAACCGTGCATACTGGCATCTGCGTGGATCTCGGTTAATGCCGTAGGATCAAATAATTTTAAGACAGGTGCGCCCACTAATGCAGCTTTTAACTGATTGAAAGGAATCAACTCCTCATCCTCTACTTTAAACTTTGCATTCTTTTTAAGTAAATCGGAAAGTGGTTTTGCAATAAGTGCAAAATTAGGGATAAATTTTATAAAATACGACGTGAGGCCCAAGAATCGTTGAAGCGATTTCTTGTCCTTCGGCAATGGAAAATTCTGAACTGCTCTTGTTTTTTCATCTGATGGTTTTACTGTGGAATTTTCCACTATATATCCTAAAAATGTAACTTTGTTCATCAAAAACTGACTTTTTTCCCATTTTATTTTTATGCCATACGACTCTCCGACCGATAAAACCGTATTTAATTTTAAAATACCCTCATTCTCGTCTTTTGATGGTATGATGATGTCGTCCATATAAAGAAAAATGGTTCCATCCTGTATCAGCTCTCTGAAAATTGCATGAACGTATCGACAGAAAACTGCAGGCGAATTGGAAATGCCAAATGGTACATATAAAAACTCGTACTGGCCGTTGTGTGTCACGAAAGAAGTGAACTTGGTAGATGACTCTTCGACTGGAACATGGAAAAAACCGTTGCGTAAATCTAGCGTAGTATAAATAGTAGCTTTCTGCAGCCTCTGTATTACGTCATCGATTCTTGCCATCGGAAAATTATCACGTAAAATCTTCTCGTTTAGTTTCCGAAAATCGCAACACAATCTTTTTGTGCCGTCCTTTTTGGAAACGAGTACTACTGGTGACGCGTATTCTGAAAAACTGGGTTTGATGACCCCTTCTTCCAACCAGTCATTAATCTGTCGCTCGACGGTACCTTGATCCTCGAATGATAATCTTCTTGGTCGGTGAAATACTGGAATGTCATCCTTTAGAATGATTTTCATTTCTACTGGCGATGGTTTAGTCTTCTTTGGCAAATAATTTTTTATCAAATCTTTGATTTTCGTTTCATCCTCCATACTCAAGTGTGAAAAATCTAATACTTCGATGCAGTTTGTATCCTCAAATAATATTGACTGACAGATCTGCTCGAACTCACGTGCAAGTATGGATAAGTTTGAGCTGCTAAATTCCTCTTTATTTGCGCTTTCACTTTCTTCGCTGCTGTTAATACACATTTCGTCTTTTTGCTCACATTATACTTTCTTCTTAAAAACTGCACCTTCAGAATTAATTTCGATATCGACCAGCTCTAGAATGTTGTTTCCTAGTACTGCTGAGTACAAAATATCTCGCCCTCGTGTTACATGAAAATTTACTTCAAGAGTAATTTCATCAATCTCAATTGGAATTGTGAAATTTCCAATTGTGGTTATTCGTCAACCTCCAATTCCAATCAAGCTTTTTGTCGTTGGGTCCAACTCGATGTCACCCATCATCATAAAAGCAGCGGATAGCACATATATCGCTACCAGTGTCGGTCAATGCTGACACTGTAAGTCCATTGATTTCAAAATCTTTAAATATACGGTTGCGCTCAAACGACATTGCTTTTGAATTATTATTTTCTCCTGTTAGAATATGCACATTTCTTTTTTCTGGCTTAGCACGTTCTGCCTTAGTACTCTGCCTTGCACTCAAATGAACGGTGCCCTTGTTGATTACATTTAAAACATGTAATGCTTGCCGCTCGACACTCTCTAGCAAAATGACCTTTACCACCACACTTAAAACATTTTCTCTCTGTGTCCTGGCTGATTTGCTGCTGATTTAAATTTGATTTGTTTGTGGATACCGTTGGGCCTCTAGCGTTTGATAACTGCATAGAAGATCCCCTCACCTTTTCGTAAACACTCAGCTGATCTTTGAGTTCATCTAGTGTTCGTGCTTGATACAGCACACTTTTGTTAAATTTGGAGTCCGGTACTCCCTCTATAAAATACTCAATCAAACTTGCCTCGTCCAAGTTTATTGGATTTCCAATCTCAATTAAACTATAAAGGTATTCTCTAAATGATTCGTTTGTTTTCTTTTTACGATTTTTCAAAATACGATGCACGTCTAATGCAGACCGTTTTGTACTAAACTCCTTAATGAGCTCTGATTTAAGAGATGACCAGTCAGTTATTGCTGACTTCTCTTATAAATGTCTTTGCAGCACCCTTGAGTAACTGCTTAGCGTAAATAAATTTTTGCAATGCACTCCTACCAACAATAACAGAATTTTCCTATTCTTCAACCCAATTTTCAACCTCTGGATAATCGGATCCCGTAAATGACGACAACGTGTCCTCTATATCGTGCAAAGTAAACGTTGATCTGACCACAGCACCTCCTCGTGTAGTACTATCTGCATCGCTATATTCAGAACCATCTTTCTCCTCATCCCTGGACAGCTGAAAGTGTCCAAGGAGCCTATCCTGTAGTACTGCTTTACGTTCAGTCGTCACCAAACCTAACTCTTCTAGTTTATTCTTCAACCCCTCTATTGTCAAAGTTAAAATAGTAGTCACGTCCATTAGAAAAAATTTTTATTTTAAATACTTTTTAAATAAAATAGTTATCAAAATATATTTCTTAAATTACTTATTTATTACTTAAATATGTAAATTCAATTTACTTCAAATTTAAGACATACTAAAATGATGTCGTTAAACTGCGTAACAAGCATTGTCTAATCAGGGAAATTCTTGGTTCAAACCCCGGCGACGACATAATTTTTTTTTTATTTTTTTAATTTTTTTATTTTTTAATTTAAAAGTTTTTAAAAAACAAAAAAAAAAGTTTTTTAAACACCTTTGAATTAAAAAAATAAAAAAAAAAAATTATGTCGTCGCCGGGATTTGAACCGAAGATCAGACACTGGAAGTTTTTTATTTGCAATATCAGTGAAACATTTTGCTGATTACGCTAAAATATTTTGTTGTAAAATCAGATAATTTGAATTTGCAAAATCAAAGAACAAAGGGTTTTGATTATGCAAATTTTTTCTTTGATTCAAAGAAATGAATTGCTGAATTCCACAAATTTTAATCAACGAATTGCAATTCGTTGCTTTTACCAATCTTGTTTTTTCTGTGTGGCCATTTTAATGTTAGCACTTTGGCCGACACCTTTCGTCTCAAGCAAAGTCAAGATCGGTAAAAATTGTTAACTAAATCTGACAAAGCACAATTATTATTTAGTGTTCGGAGATTCCAAAAACATAATCCGTAAAATCGTACCTGGTCATGGCCATTTTAAGGTAAACGCTTTTACAGATAATTTCAATAAAATTATGAAGCGAACCGTGTAGTTTTTGATGCTTTTAAGGTCAAGCGAAATTTTAAAATATGCTATGATAACTATTGTTTATGTAATTTGAGTCGCTGAACACGATGAAGTCACTTATTTTTGCAAATATGTAAACACTTTTGTGTTATACACCATTTTTCATGGAAAAAAACCGATACAAAAAAAATTTTTTTTTGTCGGCCGATAAACTAATGAAAAATAAAATTTTTTTACTATCTTTTGTGGACTTAAAAAGTATTTTTGACTACAAAGCTCACGAAAAAAAAAAATAAAATAATTTTTATATATTATTATTATTCATCATTTTCCATGGAAAAGAATTGAAAATTTTTAAAAAAAAATTTTTTGGGCCTTAAAACTAGTGAAAAATATTTTAAATTATAATCTTGTTTTATGAATTTTTGAGGTATTTTTGACTACAAAGCTCACCAAAAAACAATAAATAAAAAAACTTTTATATTTGTTGTGTTATTCACCGTTTTTCATGAAAAAACAAATTTTAAAAACATTTTGGGCCTAAAATCTAATAAAAAATAATATTTATATATTTTTGTTTTATGGGTTTTAAATGTATTTTTAATAACACTGTTCAGAAAGAAAAGCAAAATAAAAAAATTTAAGTTTTTAATGACTTATTCACAATTTTTGCTACAATGCATTTTTATCAATATTATCGATAAAAGCGTTTACTTTAAAATGATCATAAATCGAGTAAGTGATTAGGTACGATTTTGCGGATCATGTTTTTGAAATCTCCGAACACTAGATAATTATTGTGCATTTTCAGATTTTGCTGACAATTTTTACCGGTCTTGATTTTGCTTGAAACGAACCGTGTTTTCCCTTAGTGCTAACCTTAAAATGGCCATAAAATGAGTAAATGACCAGATCCGATTTCGTGGATTATGTATTTGGAATCTGAAGACACTATATAATAATTGTGCATTGTCAGATTTGGTTGACAATTTTATCGATCTTGCTTCAAGCGAACCGTGTGTATGTACAGTTAGTCACAAAACCGTTCATAAAAAATATGTTTCTGGTTTTAAGTTTAAGTCTGGTTGTAAGTTTGCAAAAAAAAGTTTTAAAAAAATCGTGTACAGGAAACTTGTAAGTCCTTTATTCTAGCTAATAAAATCAAAACTTAACTATTTCATATTTTCATTAGCATGGGCAGTTATGTTTATATTTATTTTATAGTGAACACTTTTGTGACTTAAGCAACTAAAACATTTTAAGTAATTTTAAATATTTGAGGTGGTCACTTTTGGCTGCAATGATGAGTTGTATTATCTTAGACATACTTGCTATAAATTTGTCTTGTATTTGAGTACTGATCTCCGACCACTGTCCATTGGCGATCTTCCATAACCAGACTATACTGAGGCGCATTGTGTATATGTATATTAAAATTGACACACAAGAATATATTATCATTATAGAAAAATACGAAAAAATAAAGTGGCATTTTAGCTAATGTGATGTGTGAGTAGGGCTGCCAGATGGTCTGGTTTCGTATGGATTGTCCAGATTTTTAACCCCAAGTTCAGAGTCCAGACATTCAGAAATATGTGCAGATAAAATCTGAACAAAGAAATAAAAAGACTAGGTACAAAAACATCTACTGCATGGATTAAAAATGACTTAACATTCGTTACGTTCAGAATGTACGAAATGTGTAAAAATTTGACATTTCTCAAACAAAATATGTAAGCAATGGTGAATTATATACAGAATTATATATTTTTGCTTACGTAGTATGTATGGAAATCTATTAAAAACTATGTAGCTTTTCCAAACGAAAAAATTTGTGGAGGTTTTTTTTCAAATTTAAAAATGACCAAACGAAAATCTTAAGAAAATTGAAGCCATTTATTTTTTCAATTCCGATAAGCAACGCTTATTTTGAAAAAGTTCTTAGCCTTTTAAATAGATTGTACTTTAGGGAAAGAAATCGAATGCTGATAGATCTCATAAAGTCTGAACTTATTATAAAAATAAACTGTACCGAAAACTGTCAATCATTTAACAACTGTTTAGAAACACCACGAGGTAGCAAATTGATAGAAGCAGTTCGATCTAATAACTATTTATGGGGTTAATTTAACTTATTTTAAAAATGCAGCGAATTTTTGTTTATATGTATATCGTTACCTTAATATAGAAAGGCCCTAACTAACATTTTTGTTTCTTTACAGGAGAACGAAAAAACTTAATTAAAATTTATGTTTTGTAGTATTGAAGTGAGTTTGTTTATTTTTATTTGGTTGAAAATGCTTTATTTTCAATCGTAGCACTCTCATTTTTATCAATATTGTATTAGTGGGTGAAAAAAAATGTTGGTTAAGGCCTTTCTATATTAAGGTAACGATTTATGTTTTCTGAAGCTAAGTTTCAGTTTTCTTTTTTGTCCAGAAAAATCAAGATTTTTTATTGTAAGTGTCCAGAAAAATCCAGTTTTTTATGCTTATTTTTTAAATGTCCAGGTGAAGCACAATTTGAATCTGGTAAGCCTACGTGTGAGGTAGGTGATCACCACACATTTTTTCAAAGCGCGGAACAAGGCATAATACTGTCACCCTCACTTCTTGATCCACTTCCACAGTTGGATTAATAAATCAATATTTTCCCATTTCAATTCTCGGACAAATATTTCGACGGCGACGAAACGAGACATTAGCGGTATTCACGATCTGTTGTACTTTTAGTATTTTTTGTAAATATTTACATTTTTTACTACAGATTGTGAGCGTCCTAAAATATTTTTCTTTATTTTACTGAATAATTTGAAAAGTATTTGAGAAATTATGATATGGTAACTTCGATTGACATGTTTTCTTTATTTTACTATGGTAACTTCGATTGACAAATGCACAAATACTATACAAAAGTTACAATAGGGTTTTTTCATTGTATTTTTGATATTTAGAGTATTTGAAAAAAGCAAGTGTTTTGTTTTTGTTACGATATCAAATTTACTACAAATATCAAATTTATCAAAACTACACAATACAAGACCAAATACTAGAGATCGTGAATACCGCTATTGCAATGATTTAAATTTATCGAACTCTTTTTTCTAATGTAATTGCAAGCTCCTTTTCAAAGACAGCTACTCAAATCGATATTTCCTCAAAAGCCATTGCCTCCACAACCGATTACAACTCGCTGAGGTGCCTGGATAAATATACGCAGCTGCTTATTTCGCTATTCATTTCAAAGATATTAAATGTTTTCTGGGTACTCTCCATGAAAAACAAGCAAAGTGTATTGACAAATCCTGAAAGACAATTCCATTACCGAATCTAAAAAACTAATTCGCGCTCTGAAAATGTCATTTTGCGATCATTTCACTGACAATCACAAAGCAAAACAAAGAAAAAGGACGAATCTCTCTCACTGATGTTTTGGAAACGTTTGAATCGATCCGACCTAGACTTGAGGCAATTACGAGAAAACCATAATTCCTCAGAAAATTCAATTATGTTGTCGATCATAATACTAGGCTTGTCAGATTCAAATTAATTGTAGGCATTCCAAAAACGGGTGAATCCAACGAGTCCGACGTGAGTGTTTTGAGTGTTGACGGGGACGCACGCTTAGAGAATTGTTTCCGCAAAAAATATTTTTTAATCAAATCACAAGTGTTTTCTAAAAAATTAAAATCAATAAATAACTGCAATAACTCAAATATATTTTACTTGTCGAACTATTTCCTAACATTGAAACAATTAATAAAATGAAATGCGTTTTATGGTCATTAAAAGTCGAAAGAACTGACTTAAAAATTCAATGTTCTATCTGTCTTGCATTCTGTCATGCTAAGTGCGTCAAAATTGGTAGAGAAGAGATCGAGTTCTACTCTTCGAGCAATCAAGGCTATAAGTGCAGCAAGTGTGAGAAAATGAGAGAAGAAACTCTTTTCGTTTAAATGTCAATTCGCCTATTGTCGGAGCTACATCAGTGAATTCAACACCTGTTAATGGAATTACTCTTGAAATGCTTTATAAAGAAATGGTTGCACTAAAACAAGTAAATTTAGATGCACTATCAAAAATAAAAAAAAATAGTGGATGAAGTTGATTCGCTGGAGTTAAAGGTTCATGCGCTGGAGCAGAAGGAAAAACAATGTTTTGTTGACTTTGTTGGTCTTTCAGATGTTAACAGAGCAAACGTAAGAGAAAAAGTTTTTTCATTATTGAACAGTGTTACCGGCACAACAACAAATACTGATGGATTCGTCGCTTGCTATGTGAAAAATATTAACACAAAAAACATTCAAGAAAAAAATCAAAAAATTGTATGTGTTCAATTTTCGTCTCCTGTTCGCAAAAAGATAATACAAAAAAAAATGAGAAAAAATAAAAGCAGAGTAAACAACGAAATTTTCAATGCAAACAATAACAACGTTTCTGCTAACAACAACAACAACGTTAGGAGAACCATATTCATCAACGACTGCCTCACTGCTTATTCGCGTTCATTGTTAAAAATAGGCGAATTAACTGAGACAAAATAATAAATGCAAATTCGTTTGGATAAGGAATTCTTCTGTTCTTGTTAGAAAAAAGGAAGGTGACCAGAAAATTAAAATTAGTTCTTTTGAGGATTTGGATAAATTTGAAAATTCAACCATTTAACAATTATTTAAATAGTTATCTTTTGGATAATCTAAATGTTAAATTCCAGTTTAAATAATATTAATAGTTCATTTCCTCATGTAAATAATTTAAATGATAAAAACCCTTCCAATTCAATTATTCATAATTGTCTTTGTGTTGATCTCAGTTCTAATGGGCAAACTTCCGGTTTTTCTGTTATACACCAAAATATCCGTAGTTTACGAATTAATTTTGATTCTTTTCTCTCCCATCTTGCATCTTTAAACCATTTACCTGAATTTGTATTCGTTTCGGAAATTTGGATTTTTGAAGACGAAATTCCGTTTTTCAAAATACCTGGATGCTGTTTTGATGCTGTTTGTAATGAGTCATATGCAGCAGGTGGAGTTGGGGTATTTTATAGAAGTGGCGTTATAGAAAATAAAATTAAAAAAGTGAATTTGATAAGTGCTGATGTGATTACTTTTAGCTGCGTTTTATCTAGCATTAACTATTGCTTTATTTGTGTATATAGGCTTTTTAAACATTCACCTAAAAGTTTCGTTTTTAAATTTGCTAATTTCTTGGAACATCAGACGTGTAAAAATATTGTTTTAGAAAAACAATTTCAACACAAATATTTTATCAGAAACGTCTGACACTGATTATTTCTTGTCAGCTTTATCTTCTTTTGGTTTTGAGTCTTTAGTGGCACAACCTACTCATTACAACTCTTGTTTGGACAATATATTCATTAGAACTTGTAGGAATAATCCCATAACTTATAAAACTGCGGTATTGGATTTGAAATTAACTGACCACAGTCTTTTAACTTTACAAATAAATCAAAGTTTTAATATAATATTACAATGCGAACAAATTGAAAGCTCTAAGATTGATTTCCTTTCCCTTAGGGCAAACCTTAATTTTGAGTTTTGGGAAGATGTTTACTCCGTTCAAGACCAGAACATAGCTTTTGAGTTGTTTTTGACTAAATTACATTGTCACATCTCTTACTGTAGCAAGCAAAGAATAATAAAAAAGAAATTAAAGTGCATAAAACCTTGGATGAATATTTCGTTACTGAAGAAAATTGAAAGGAAGCAGGAATTGTGTGGACATATTAAAAAACACCCAACGAATCAACGTTTAAAAAGATATTTTGATAAGTTATGTCTTGAACTTAAGTCGGAAATTCCACTTTGTAGAGAAAACTACTATCGTAGAAAATTATGTGAAAATGCAGGTAACTCAAAAAAAGAATGTGGAATAGTCAATGATATTCTATGCCGCAATACTGCTAATAATGACAACAATACATTTGTTTCCGATCCTGAAAAAGTCTCAAATTTATTCAATGAGTTCTTCTGTAATTATTCGAATGATATGGCATGCTCACATGATAATAACATAAGTCAGCCCATTCAATCTGATAGTTTTATCTTTCAACCTTTTTCTTCTTTGGAAATTCATAACTTAATGAAATCACTAAAAACATCCAAAAGCACTTCTGTAGATAAAATCTCTAGCTCTGATCTTAAAAATATTTCATTTCATGTCTCAGATGTTCTATGCTACATTTTTAACCTTAGTGTGCAGACCAGTGTTGGCATGTCACATTGATTTTTAGGTTTACGACAGTCACACGTCGTAAACTGTTGTAAATGTCACAAATGTCGCAAACTCCAGATCAACCTCGATTTCACAACACTGAAATTGTTTGTTAAACAATAGGTCTGTTCAAGCCGGAAAAAATAGGTAAATATTTATAAATATTTATAAAGCGTTCGAGCCGGAAAAAATGTGGTGGTTGAGAGAGAAAAAATGAGAGTAAGAAAACAGCTGATCACTTCCCCTCCAAGAAAGAGTTTCATTTTTCACCCAGACAAATTTCATGTGGCTAAAAATTGAAGACTGTCAAAATCGTAGGCAACGAGACTAGAAACCCACTTTTGACAAGCGAGGGAAAGAAAATTTCACGTCTCAATTGTATCTGTCCAATACTTGCCTTATAAAATATTTTTCAGTACTTCATTTTTTTTCACTTGTTGAAAGGTTGTGTTAAGAAGGAGCAACATAACAAAAAGCTTGAAACCACAATATTTTTTGGTAAATGCTCATTTATTCAATTAAATGGATGAGCGATTTTTGATTGAAAAGGAATCGTAAAGTTGAATGATTGTATGACCAGATAATTATTTCTAAAAAGTTGTTTTTCGATGCGCACAGTTTTAAAATAAGAAATTGAAAATGTAGCTAGATCAAAATTACCCCATTTTTCATTATTTTGTACAATTCCATTCTTCACTAACTGTTAAATTGAACGTAAATTCCTTAAAAAACCCATGCGAAATGAAAAATTTTTGAGGTCCACAAGATTTTAACCCTTTTTAAAGCAGCGGGAATATTAATTTATACTAAGCAATAGTTTTAAAATGTACTTTAAATACTTTGAAAAAAATTTCAAGCAAAAATTGTGGCTCTAATCTACTTTCGAATATATAATCATCGTCCTATTTATTATTAATTTTCTCAAAAAGATTTCGCTTGGCTTGCATTCAGAAAGTATTAACCAAACAGTTATGCAACTATGACGCAGGTTTTACTTCCTGAACCCTGCCATTGCTTGTTTTCAAAAATATGCAGAATTTTTTTTGATTTTTTACCAATTATTCCGTTCGAGCCGAGTCAGAGAAATTTCAGCTTTTACTCTCTCGAAATCGCGATTTGACACTTTTCATTTTTTACCACAAAAACCGGCTCGATCAGACCTATTGTCGTAAACTCAATGTTTGTCACAAAGGCTCGAAGGTTTATGACGTTTGAGACTGATTATTTGAAGACAGCACTCGTAGTTTCTCTCCACAAAAAGGGTGATACTACTATCTTAAATAACTATCGTCCCATTTCAATTCTATCTGTATTTTCTAAAGTCTTTGAAAAAGGGATGAAATCAAGAATGGTATCGTTTTTAAATAATACAAATTTTTTAATCCAGTACAGTTTGGATTTAGAAGTGGCAAATCTACAGAAGATACTCTTTTAAAATTAACTGGAGAAATTTACAACAGCTTAAATTCTTCTGCTACTACAGGTTCACTTTTCATTGATATTAAAAAAGCTTTCGATATGGTAAATCACACATTGCTATTACAAAAACTTTTCAATGCTGGATTCATAGGCTTCTTTTATGACTGGTTTATTTCGTATTTAACAAGTCAGAAATAAATGGTTAAAGTAAAAAATTGTTATAGCTCGCAAGATTTCATTAATTTAGGTATACCTCAAGGTTCCGCTTAGGGTCCCATATTATTTTTGATATATGTAAATTCGCTTTTTGAACAACCTTTTAAAGGAAAAATAACTGCATTTGTTGATGATACAGCACTTTCTTATTCATGTAATAGTTCTCTAAACCTATTATATGATGTGAATAATGATTTAGAAATTTTAAGAGGGTGGTTTAAAGAGCACAAATTATTAATTAGTGAGAAAACTAAATTTAAGAAATTCAATCAGCTTAGATAGGCCTGTTTTTTACCATTCACCAGATTGTCCAAGATTCACTTTAACAAATAATTGCCAAGTTTCCGGCGCATTTAATACTGATGCAAGTTGTTGCAACAATTGTTTTGAAATTGAATGTGATAATTTCAAGTACCTAGGCATTATTCTGGACAATAAGCTCAGTTGGCATGCCCATACATCTTACTTGAAAAAGTATTGTAACAATGTTGTGAGACAACTATATAAACTAAGTCTTTACTGTCAGGAACCGACACTAAAACTAGTTTATAATGGTCTGTTCAAATCCAAGCTACAGTATGGCATATCCTGCTTGGGTGGTTCCCATAATAATAAAATTAATCCTATTTTAATTAAACAAAAACACGTAATTCGTATTTTATGTGGTGCTAACCGTAGAACCCCCAGTTTTAACTAATTTTTACAATTAGGTGTGTTGCCAGTAAGACATTTATATTGTTATAAAGTTTTAAAATTATTTTTTGCAAATAGTGGATTTTATTCAGTGAGACTCCATGAAAATTACAATTTACGAATCAACTTAGCTAATATTAAATCACACTTAGTGTATATTAAATCACACTTTTCTCGATTTTATTATGCTACTGCACCCCGTTTGTTCAACGCTCTGCCGGATGATTTGAGATGTGAGAGAGTTGAAACAATTTTTTACTAAACGAATTAAGTATTGGTTATTTTCCCACATCTACCTTTCTTTAGAAAATATTTTGTGTGCGCAAGTTTAACATGTATATTGCCTCTTAGAATTCTTCAATTATCTTGTTTATATTGTATCGGTTATTATATTTTATTGTATCACTACTATTAGTTGTATCACTTTTAATAATTTTTAATCTCAATTATTAATCAATTTTTAAAAAAGTTTCAATGTTTAATTAATCATCTGCTTGATTTTTATATTTTTGGATTGTTAGTTCCCCATCAACTATAATAATTATTAATATATTTTTCTTTATTACATTCGTCTCTTGTTTGTCAACAACAGAATGTAATTAATTTTATTTCATCTAGTAAAAACTTATATATATTATATTATTTAAAATGTTATTTTTAAATTAAGTTTTTCTACTTGAAATGAAAAATAAATTGAATTGACTTAAAATTGAAATTGATTGAGGTATTCAAATATACACCTAATTCTGTTTTGCATGGTAATTGGTTGCAGGAAAACCCGTGCAAAAAAAAAAAATTTAAGCCCAAAAGATTTTGAATCGTGCTAAATGGAATAAAATCGTGTAAAACAATTTAAAATTTGTTTATTTTCAAACCGTGTAAAAACAGAATTAGGTGTATACTGTTAGCATCGCATGATGTTGGACGTACGTTTGCTGTGCATAAGAGCCTTGGAAGATTACCGACGATCATTTTTGTTTGAAAATTTGAGAAAACATATCCTCATCCATCGTAACCGTTTCCATAACTTTCTTGAGCGTTAATAAAATAAATTAAAGAAAATATATATAAAAATCCTGTTTTTTTTCCTAAATATTATCGTCAATATTTTCTCACTTTTCGTGCATATTAACATAAATATTTCGTAGGTTTTTCATACATATTTTATGTTGCTCTGCTTATAACAATCAAAATTTTCATTTTTCAAGTTTAATCTGCTTATCCCACATACTGACGGCACTAAAACATAAAGATAAGCTAATACAGATCGATGATTATCAATTATTTCTTGCAGCTGATGAAAAATTAATTTTCAAAATGTGATGACCTTTATTTTCAGACTTTTTTTCACAAAATCTGTTTCATATAGTGTCTGTTCGTTTGAGAAAATGGTTTTTGTATGGTTTATTCCTCTCAAAGTCAATTTTACGTAAGGTCTATTGTTTGCATAATCGTTTCTATGTAGTGTCCGTCAAAAATTTTCGGGGGGGGGAGGATTCTATCCCCTACCATCCCCCCTACATACGGCCCTGGCGCTTACACTCCCCTACAATTGTGGGAAAGTTTAATCGATTCTGAGACTGTGGGATACATGAATACTAACAAGTATGCGGCTCAGTGTCATATTCGGGGTTTTGTATTTATTTATTTATCAATGATTATTTTAGTACAAAAAGATAAATTATCTTATGGCTATATACTATAGACATAGGCTTGAATTTAATAACATTATAACCTTAAAATATCTTAGAATAAGTATATAAAAACTAAGTTTATTTTATAAAAATATTTTAATACTAAGAATTACAAAATAATTAAAATTAAACAAGGAATATTAGACGAAAACATTATACATCTTATACCTATTCACATTTTCACATATTACACATATGGGTTTGGAGCTTACTTTTAAATAACGACGCATTGCCTGTTAACTGAAGATCCACGGGAAGCGAGTTCCAAAGTCTTACCGAGTGGATAAAAAACTGACGATCCGATGTTAAAGTACTATATCGTATTGGAATTATGCCAGTATTCCTTAGCGAGCGTTAGAATTGTAGCTTGTTGTATAAATTTACAGGTATCTTTTTATAGATTATTTTGTGTAGGAGTAAAATTGTTCTAAATTTTAAAAGATTATGAAACGACATATTATAGACTTTATGCGCATATCTTGACACATGATCAGACCGCCTTAGTCCAAATACGTATCTGGCGATGTTTTTGTAAAGAACATTCAATTTGTTCATGCAGACGCTATCACAATTTGCAAATATTTCGCAGCCATACAGCAAAGTGGAAATCAAGTATGTTTTTGCCAACAACAATCTGGTTTTAAGTGGCGTAAAGAATTGTATTGTCCAAAGGACATATTGTCCTAAATTTTTTGCAATTTCGACGAAAGTATTCTCAGTGCCGTTACCAGTAATTCGCGGTATTACTGACAGATCAAGAGATTTTGTTAAAATGGCGAGACATTTCGACTTAGCCGGATTAAGGCATAATCCATTATTTCTAGCCAAACTGTCAATGAGAATGAGATCGTCACATAATTTTGAGATGTAGTCCGTTTGCAAGGTCGGCTCAGTAGAGATGTACAAATGTATCCTACAATTTCTCAGTACTGTCATTATATCATTGATATAGAAGAGAGGGGGGCTAGTGTGGACTGGGGGCTAGTGTGGACAACTTCAAATTCTCGCGCCGTTTTGAATCGATGTTTTCCGTTGAACTTTTTTTAAGTGAGCCTTTGCACTCTTCATCACCAAAAAAAAAATTCGTTTGTATACAGTTCACCGTTTCAAGGTAACGAGACCAGACGCATTTTGCGCAGCAAAAAGTAAATTTTTTGTTTTTTCTCAATTTCAATGATACTGTGAAATTACTTATTATTTTGCTAAAGTGTAAATATATAATACAACTTAAGTAAGTGTTTAATCAAATAATTGAAATTTTTTTTAATAAAGCTTACCGTAAGTTTAAAAAAAAATGTTTTTATGTAAGAAAACACAAAGAGGCTAGTGTGGACAGTTGAATTGAGGCTTGTGTGGACATGTCCACACAACTCCGAAACACCTGAGAAGACAAACGAAGAACCTCTTAAAAGAAAAAATGCACCTCCAAGAAACATTCGCTTTAAATAGTGGTAAAGATGACACAACCATAATAATTGCTGGGAACATCCTGATCTGCAAGTAATATCAAATGTGACATAAATTTCTCCAAGTTTAACATGGGACAGAAGTAAATTTTTATTTTTTATTGAACTACATTATTTTCTCCAAAAAAAAAAAACAACATATATTTGGCCTCTTTTTTTAAGTTTCTGTTTCAATTATCAAGTTTCTATTGGTGTCCACATTAGCCCCTAGTAAAATCAATGGTTGTCCACACTAGCCCCTTACACAAATGGACAAATGGTGGACAAATGCTCTTTTTAAAATAATTTAAAAATGCATTTACGAAAATAAAAAATTGTAACTGTTGGTGTAATTATGAAGGCAAAAGATGTAAGTAATCGCTAAAAATAACTTTATTACAAAAAATAAATATCTACATATACAATTTTATAATTATGTCAAAACTGTCCACACTAGCCCCCACCTCCCCTACATGACAAAAAGCAAGGGCCCCAAAATGGAACCTTGAGGTACGCCTCTTAAAATAGGTACAAAATCTGACAGCAATTCACCGATGGCGAATGACTGTCTTCGCTCAGCCAAGTAAGATTTCAAGAGATTGACAGCAGTATTTGAAAAATTAAACATGTTTTTAAGTTTCCAGCATAGCAGACTGTGATCGACGCTATCAAATGCCTTACTATGATCTAATAGTGTTAAAAATGTTATTTTGCTATTATCCAAATCTGAACGTAAGTCAGCAGATACTTCTAAGAGTGCGGTTACGCCAGGCTCGTACCTACCCGACTTTGCTTGGGGGGGGCAAACAAATTTTACTATACAGTATTGGCCAAAACTTAGCACATTTTTTTAAATCATAATTTTTTTGTGAAAACGACGTTTTTGAACCATGTTGTGAATTTATTATATAAAGGGTGTTTTTTTTAGAGGTTTGTTTTTCGAATAGAGATAAAACTGGGATTTTGTGGTCAAATCTGGCAACTCTAATGTCATTTATATTCAGTTTGGTTTGCCATTTCATCATGAACAGGTTGACAAAAGAACAACGCTTGCAAATCGTGCAAATTTATTTCGAAAATAATTTATTTCGAATAAATTTATTTCGAAATTCAGTTCGCGAAGTTTACCGCAAGCTCCGTCCATTTTATGGTCGACATAATCGTCCATCAGAGCAATTAATTCGGTTAACCATGGATCGTTTTCGCACTACGTTTACTCTATGTGATAATACGCATCCGCAGAGACGTCGAACAGTGCGCACCGAAGAAACAATTGCCGCTGTAGAGCAAAATGTTGAAGAGGACCCGAATGAATCGATTCGCCACCGTGCACAGCAATTGGAGCTTTGTCCATCAACTTTATGGAAGATTTTGCGCAAAGAT
Organism: Meiosimyza platycephala; assembly: GCA_963662105.1. Taxonomy (NCBI): domain Eukaryota; kingdom Metazoa; phylum Arthropoda; class Insecta; order Diptera; family Lauxaniidae; genus Meiosimyza; species Meiosimyza platycephala. The sequence goes on from OY759208.1 coordinate 63,578,596, forward strand.
CTTGGCTTCCGACCTTACAAGATCCAGCTTGTGCAAGAATTAAAGCCGCGAGACCATGCAATGCGTCGTGATTTTGGTGTATGGGCCGAAAATGAGATTGATCTCAATGCTGATTTTCATCGCAAAATTTTGTTCAGTGATGAGGCTCATTTTTGGTTGAATGGCTACGTCAACAAGCAAAATTGCCGCATTTGGAGTGAAGAGAATCCACATGAGACCCTTGAGACGCCATTACATCCACAAAAACTGACTGTTTGGTGTGCTCTATGGGCTGGTGGAGTCATTGGGCCATACTTCTTCCGAAATAATGCTGGAGAGTCAGTTACCGTTAATGGAGACCGGTATAGAGCCATGATAACCGACTATTTTGTTCCCGAATTGGATGGCATGAATGTGGATGAGTTGTGGTTCCAACAAGACGGCGCTACATGCCACACAGCGCGCGTCACAATCGATTTATTGAAGGAAACATTCGATGAGCGCATAATTTCGCGGAATGGACCTGTCAATTGGCCACCAAGATCGTGTGATTTGACACCATTGGATTATTTTCTTTGGGGATATGTGAAGTCGCTCGTCTACGCCAACAAACCAGAAACGTTAGGGGACTTGGAAGCCAACATTCGTGGCGTTATTGCCGACATACGGCCCCATATGCTCGAAAAAGTGGTTGAAAATTGGACCTCTAGAATTGGCTTTATTCGAGCCAGCCGCGGCGGCCACATGCCCCAAATCATATTTAAACATTAATGGCATAAAATTATCCTTCCAATAAAGCCAAATTGATGGACATTAAAACGATTTTCTTGTGTTTTATTTCAATTCGAAGTTGTATACCTCTAAAAAAAACACCCTATATATGTGGTAACTTAATACCAACAACTTAACAAGCAACAACACACAGAAAACACTTCATATAAAAACAACTTATAATAATTGTAAATCAAAAACTTTGTTTCATACGTTAAAAAAAGAAAATAAAATTTTTCATTCAAATAAAAATTTTAAAACTAAATGTACTTAAAATAAAATATTATAAAAAATAAAATTTATAAAAAAGAAATTAAAAAGAACCTCTTAAGCTCATTGGAACTAAGCATCTATATTGGCGATCCCACCAGGCTTTCTCAAAAACTACAATCAAAATCAATAAAGATAAAGAACGTGCAGAACGTGAAAAAAAAATCGTGCTTTGGCGAAGTCCCATACAAACAATTAAGTTTCACTCATTAAAAATAACAGCACTTATACAAATTAATAACAAAATTGTTGCAACAGCGTGCCCTCTTAGCTGCTTTACTGGTGTAATTTTAAACACTATTTATAATTTACCGAGACCGGATCAAGTCATCATTTCAATTATATGTATACGCAAATCCATACATGATAGCTGCTATCCCTACAGGAAGAGAACCGGAGGACAGACACAGCAAATTCAAATACAACAAAATAATACAAGTGCAACAACAAACCAAGCAACAACAGCAACCACAATTAACAAATCCAAGCCACACCTTCTGATCAACAATAAACCCAATTTCATCGCACTATTTAACGCAACAGGACAACAAGAACAACAGCAGCAATAACACGATAAGTATTTAGTTTTTCAACGAATGGTAAACGATAGGGAGGAAAGAAACTTATCGTTTGCATCTCGTAGGCACTACACTACACGTAGGTACACAACACTATTAGATACATATATAGGAATATATTATATTTTACTCTTGGCAATTAAAATTTATTTCACCTTTAACTCTTAACGTAAGATGAGTCTAACCCATACTCCCCCACATTCCTCTCACCGCGGAGATGGAGATAACTCTCAACTCATTAATTTAAGCACTGATTTTCTTCCAAATTCTTTTGGCACACCCGTTAGTATGGAGATTTGTGTGACATCGGTTAAGTTGCCTCAATTTTGGACCAACTGTCCAGAGGCATGGTTCATCCATGCCGAGATACAATTTCAGTCCAAGGCAATTACAACTGACACAACAAAATATGAGTACTTCATTACAACTCTTCCACAAGAGGTAATCATGACAGTACTTGACTTCACACAAAAGCCCCCAACCACTAATTTGTATGAATCATTAAAGAAAATTTTGATTGAGCGTCACTCTTTAAGTGAGAACAAAAAGATTGACAAAATCTTATCAGACTCTGAGATGGGAGACCGAAAACGATCCCAGTTTTATAGATCCCTTTTACTTTTAGCTGGTACTTCAGTAGAACCAGATTTTTTACTGAAATTATGGATACGAAAACTTCCTGAAAGTCTTAACATTGCTTTAACAGGGTCAGGCCATACAGAAGTAGAGGACCTTTTGAAACTTGCTGACAGGTTATGGGAAGTTATTACTGAAAATGGAATTTCGTCTATATACAAAGTTTCCCATGTTTCAAATAGACCTAGTTCCAATGAACAAATGGCAAATATGATGCAAACTTTTTCGCAAACTACCACAAAAATGCTTGAGTGTTTTAATAAGCTCTCTTTAGAAGTTCAGGCTATCAGATCTGAACGTGATAATCGTTCTTTTTCACGATCGTTTTCAAGACCCAGACGTAGATCGAATTCTAGACACACATCTCGTCCACGTTCGTCTAATTGGTTATGCAGATACCATTACAAATTTGGCAAAGATGCACGAAGATGTGAACAACCATGCTCATATGTTCAAAACGACAACAACACAATGCCAATGGCACTAATATTTCGACCTTTGGAAAGAAATTACTTACACTAAATTTAAAATTAAGACGTGATCTACCATTTTTATTTATCATAGCTGACATTTCAAGACCAATCATAGGCGCAGATTTCTTAACAAAATATGGACTCCTTATCGACCTTAAACATAAACGCCTCATTGATCCACTTACAAACATTTCAGTAAATGCATTTTCTGGATTTACTGAAACTACTCTTCCAAAATTATTGACACTTGATAACAAATACACTCAATTACTTAAAAAATTTCCATCATTAATATCAGAGCCCGATTACACTGCACCTGTCAAACATAAAACTGTACATCATATTATCACAGAAGGACAATTACCATTTACAAGACCTAGACGTTTAGATTTACAAAAATCAAAGATTGCTAAACATGAGTTCGACTTCCTAGTTAAAGTTGGAATTTGTAGACCTTCTGATTCTCAAACAGCTTCACCATTACATATTGTACCAAAATCAGAACCCAATGACTGGAGACCATGTGGTGACTATAGAAGACTAAACGCAATTACTGTACCGGACCGCTACCATTACCACACATACACGACCACTCAATCAATTTACACAATGCAAACATTTACTCATAACTTGGTTTAGTGCGGTCATATCATCAAATACCAATGGCCCCAACTGACATACACAATACTGCAATCACTACATCTTTTGGAATGTTCGAGCTCCTTCGAATGCCCTTCGGTTTAAGGAACTCAGCGCAAACATTCCAAAGGTTCATAAATGAAGTTCTAAATGGACTAGACTTCATTTTTGTTTACTTAGACGATATTTTACTAGCAAGTGAAACAGAGGAACAACACATTGAACACCTTACACAAGTTTTTCAACGACTAAGTAGTTATGGACTAAATATTAAACCAAACAAATGTATTTTCGGAGTCAACAATATTACTTTTCTCAGTTATATTATTTCCCAACAAGGTATACGACCTTCTGAAGAACGAGTACAATGCATACAAAACTATCCCCAACCAACCACTGTTAAGCAAATGCAAAAGTTTATTGGAATGACAAATTATTATCATAGATGCATACCTAAATTAGCACACATGATAGGCCCCATTTACGACATGGTTATCAATGCCTCTAAAACAAAACACAAGAAACTTGAATGGACAGATAACACTTTACATGCATTCGCAATAATTAAAGAAAGCTTTGCTAAGCAAACACTAATTAATCACATTAATAGTAAAGCAAAACTTTCAATTGCCGTAGATGCATCCAATATAGCTATCAGCGGAGTTCTACAACAGGAATACAATAAAATACTTGAACCACTAGCATTCTTTTCGAAGAAACTTGGACCTTCAGAAAAGAAATACAGCACATATAACCGAGAATTATTAGCTATTTACCTTACAATAAAACATTCCAGACATCACTTAGAAGGAAATTCATTCATAATCTACACTGATCACAAACCGTTAACTACAGCATTACACTCCAAAACAGAACGTAGTCCCAGACAAACACGACATCTTGAATATATCGCACAATTTACAAACAAAATTGTACACATAAAAGAAACAGATAACACAGTAGCTGATGCTCTTTCTAGATGCGAAATCGAAGAGCTTAAATCACCTGATATTGATCTTAAGCAATTACACAAAGAACAACAAATAGATTCAGAATTACAAAACACAATTGGCAAAAACATTTATAAATTCGAACAGATTGACATTCCATTTTTAAACATTAAAATTTGGTGCGAACACTATACAGATACTACACGTCCATACATTCCACCGACGTAAGAAAATTTTTGAGCAACTACATAACATTTCACATCCTGGAACACGAGCTTCTAGACAACTGATTACACAACGTTACTTTTGGCCCAATATGAATAGCCAAATTAACAAATGGTCCCAAGAACGCATTAACTGCCAAAAGACAAAAAATACATCGACACACTAAAACATTACCTAACAAAATTAACATTCCACATGGTCGTTTTGAGCATATACACATCGGTCTGGTCGGCCCACTACCCATATCAAATGATTATAAATACCTGCTCACTGCCATAGATAGACACACACGTTGGCCTGAGGTGTATCCGCTTAAAAATACAGAAACTGCAACGATTATTGATACGTTCAATAGAGAATTCGTTTCACGTTTCGGTGTTCTACTAGAAATTACTTCAGATCGTGGACCTCAATTCACTTCTCATACTTTCAAGCAATTTATTACAAATATTGGTAGTCATCACATAATGACTTCTGCTTATCATCCTCAAGCCAATGGAATTATAGAACGATTTCACAGACAGTTAAAAACCTCGTTAATGGCAAGTAACAATCAGATGAACTGGTATACAGAATTACCACTAGTTCTTTTAGGTCTTAGATCAACTGTTAAAGAATATATAAAGGTATCTCCTGCTGAAATGGTTTTTGGTCAAAACCTTAAATTGCCTCATCAACTAGTAGTTCGTAACAGTCAATCTTTCGATCCGTCAGACACTTTGTTTAAACTTAAAGAGAAAATAAAGAATACTCAATCAAATATTTCACATCACAATACCTCTTGTCATGTATATGTATCTCAAGCGTTAAAGAGTTGTAAATTTGTATTTGTCTGTAATGATTCTATCCGACGTTCGTTACGGAATCCATATGACGGGCCTTATGAAGTTTTGGCGAGATCATCAAAATTTTTCAAAATTTTAAAAGACAACTCTAGTATTACAGTTAATATAGATAGACTTAAACCAGCTGTTTTGAACACTGACACAACACAAACACTCTCCTCCACATAGGCGGAGAGCCGGCTGTAGAAAAGTCGAGTGTATAAGATTACAGCTTGAAATGTATGTCAAATGATAGAGCTCGATGAGCTGAAACACATAATATAGGGTTGCCTTGCCAAAGCCTGTCCTAAATATGGGTTGCCACCCGTGTTTTGGGCCATTTTTTTTTAATAAAAAGTGTATAAGATTACAGCTTGAAATGTATGTCAAATGATAGAGCTCATTCGACTTTTCTACAGCCGGCTCTTGGCCTAACACACAAACCAGTTAAGCAAGTCCGTTTCAACCTCCTATCTATTACACTTAAACATTAAGGGGGGGAATAAATGTACTTAAAATAAAAAATTATAAAAAATCAAATTTATAAAAAAAAAATTAAAAAGAACCTCTTAAGCTCATTGGAACTAAGCATCTATATTAACGTGACCATATGATCCGCTTAGCTTGGAGCAAGTCCGCGTTTTTGATTTTCTGCTCCGCGCGTTCCGCGTTTTCATTGAAAATAATAAGTCTCATTTTGCTGGGGTTTTCGGTGAGTGAGGACCTTTTTTTTAGAAAATACAAAAAATAATACAAATAACTGGAGACTAAATCCATTTCAAACCATGCAGTCGGAGTGACTTCAAATTGCGGAATTGGTTGCCAATTAAATTTGTTGTTTTTTAAAGTAATTAAGGGAACGTATTTTCCCCCGATTTGATTGAAATTCATTTTTTACGAAGTTATGCCCATTTAGTGTCAGAGCTTGAAAAACCACTGAAAGTTTTTTCAAAATACAGTACAGTCGTGTTAATCCGGACAATCGCTAATACGGACTTACCAGTAATCCGGACATTTCTACGATTCGGACATTTTTGAAATTTTGCCTCTACAATTCGGACAAAACTAATTCAAAGTATGCTTTGGTTACCAAATAGACTGTGGCTGGCACGAACATGTCAACTTTGATTTTTCAAATTTATTTCGTTAAGTTACGGCTCCTTTTGAGTACATTTTCATACTCGTGAGTTTTTTTTTGTTTATTTAAAATTTGTGGATTTTTTTCAGTCATTTTATTCCTTACCTACTCATATGATTAAAATTTCTCTATAAAAACATTAAAAAGTGAATAAAATACAACTATATACGCCTCAAATATGCATTCTACATATAATTTTTATAATAATTATTGAGCTTTCTGTATTCCGGATAAATCCACGAAACTATGTGTCCGTATTAGCGCGACAGTACTGTAGTCGCATTTTCATCCAAATCAAAATAATTAATTTTTGTCTTTTGATTCTAATAGAACTTCTGATTCTCTGTCAGAATCTTTAAAAAATTTTGAAAATTGGCGGAGTATCAGCGCTTTTTATGAAAAAAAAGGCTGATTTTCTCAAAAACCAGCTTAAAATTTTATTGTGTATTTGTATTAATATGAGAGAGAAATGACATGAGTTTAATGCTTGAAAACATATTTGAGGTCAGGAGATTTTTTTTCCAAAATTGAAATGTCAATTTTTTGTTTTTCAGCATTGCCAAGCCACTCTACGGTACTACTTTCAAAGAAAATAACATAAGCAACATTCCAAATTACTTTCTGCAAATCCTGCTCGCATTCTGCATACTTTAGTTTTACCGCTATTTTCGTAAAAACTTTTTATCATGGGAAAGATACACTGGCTCACAAAATTATCCGTACGACCAAGATTTCTTGTGTTTCTCATCAAAAAATCAATAAAGTCCAAATTTTTTGTACAATTTTATTAATGGGTAGTTCAAAAAGCAATAAAAAAACAAAAAAAACTTCATTTCAACAGTACACTTTAAAAAAATAACAAAACATTCAATATTTTCTATTTTGACAAACTCACAAAAGTATACGTACTTTTCTTACAAATTAAATAAAAATAAATAATTAATACGAAGTGTGACCTCCACTTGCCTCTATTACTTCAGCCAGTCTAGTGGGCATCGATGCAACTAGTTTTCGTGTAAAATCAGCAGGAATTTTGGCCCATTCTTCAACTAAAACACTTTTAAGGGTTCTGAGTGACGTCACGTTTCTTTTTTTTACTTGTCGCTTGAGATGGGCCCACAAATGTTCAATAACATTTAGGTCAGGAGACTGCGGAGGGTGTTCCATATTATTGGAAACGTTATAGAGCAACCATCCTCGGATCAAACCCGACTTATGCTTTGGGTCGTTGTCTTGCAAGAATATTGACCTGCCAGTTAAATTTAGTTCCGCAACGCTAGGAACGTAACTATCCTTCAAAATGTTCAAATACATAAAGCGATCCATAATCCCGTTAATAAATCTTAGTCTTCCGACCCCGCTTGCCGCCATGCAGCCCCATACCATGACTGATTGACCTACGTGTTTCACAGTTGGAACAAGATTTTTTGCGTTCAGCGACGTATTGCATTTTCGCCACGGTTTGCGTATGCACAAAAGTATATTAACGCTCATGAAGAAGATCCAAACTTCTGGGAGCGTGTTATTTTTGCCGATGAATGTAAATTTAACGTTTTTGGAAGCGACGGTCGACCTAGAGTGTGGCGAAAATGCAATACGTCGCTGAACGCAAAAAATCTTTTTCCAACTGTGAAACACGGAGGTCAATCAGTCATGGTATGGGGCTGCATGGCGGCAATCGGGGTCGGAAGACTAAGATTTATTGACGGGATTATGGATCGCTTTATGTATTTGAACATTTTGAAGGATAGTTACGTTCCTAGCGTTGCGGAACTAAATTTAACTGGCAGGTCAATATTCTATCAAGACAACGACCCAAAGCATAAGTCGGGTTTGATCCGAGAATGGTTGCTCTATAACGTTTCCAATAATATGGAACACCCTCCGCAGTCTCCTGACCTAAATGTTATTGAACATTTGTGGGCCCATCTCAAGCGACAAGTAAAAAAAAGAAACGTGACGTCACTCAGAACCCTTAAAAGTGTTTTAGTTGAAGAATGGGCCAAAATTCCTGCTGATTTTACACGAAAACTAGTTGCATCGATGCCCACTAGACTGGCTGAAGTAATAGAGGTAAATGGAGGTCACACTTCGTATTAATTATTTATTTTTATTTAGCTTGTAAGAAAAGTACGTATACTTTTGTGAGTTTGTCAAAATAGAAAATATTGAATGTTTTGTTATTTTTTTAAAGTGTACTGTTGAAATGAAGTTTTTTTTGTTTTTTTATTGCTTTTTGAACTACCCATTAATAAAATTGTACAAAAAATTTGGACTTTATTGATTTTTTGATGAGAAACACAAGAAATATTGGTCGTACGGATAATTTTGTGAGCCAGTGTATAAAAACATTGTATGCATATTTAACTTTTTCGCTGACAAAGTCAAGCAAACAAAACATTCAAGTCCACAGAAGTACATTCAGCGAAAAAGCTATATGTGCATACAATGTTTTCATATATTTCCCACGGTAAAACAAAAGTATGCCGAATGCAAGAACGATTTGGAAATAGTCAACATTTGATTTTCCTTAAAAATAAATGGAGATATCTGATTTGCTACTGTTTTCGGGATTTGAAAGTGAGGACCTTTTTTTTAGTACCTAAATGCAGTTAAAACAAAAGAGTCTTAAAAATAGTTTCATCAACTTTTTCCTGCTCCGCGTTTTGGTCAAAAATATCTGGTCACGTTAATCTATATATATTTATACTTTCATTATTGATAGACAAAAATTTCAAAAATGCAGTGTCTCATAAATAAAAAGTTATTATCAAAGGAACACTTTAAGCCAGAAAGCTTAACGGACCTAACTAGAGCACCTCCTTTTTTATGGTAAATAAAAATTTTTAAAATTAGTACTTAGTTGCAAACCCTTTATTCTGGAAGGCACAAGCACATACACAGCTGGACAATAAAATAGGTACACCAGAGTTTTAGTGAATCTTTTAGAAATATCTTATTATTTACATTTTATTTTGAAAAAAGTTGGTAATCATTATGAAGATTATAGTGTTTTTATAAAAATGGAACAATTTGAATTTAAAAAAAAAAACAAAGAAAATATTTTGTATAAAATTATTGCATCCGTCGTTGAAATTTCATCTGGTCATAAAAATAGGTACACTTTTGATGTTACTAAAAAAAAATAAATTATTGCAACATATTAACAGTTTTGAGAATGTCTCAGTTTGTTACAAAGCAGTACTTTGTATAACCGCCATTATTGTTCAAAATGGCCTGTTTTTCCTAGGCATACACGCAACCAAATTTTGGCATGCCTCCAAATGGATATCGTACCATGATTGATGCACTTTTTGCAACAAATCGTCCTTATTTTTGAATATTTGATTTAAAATTATGTTCTTCAACTCAGACCAAAGATTCTCAATCAGGTTGAGATCAGAAAATTGACAGGGTCATGACAAGCATCCAATATTGTGGCCCCTAAACCAATTTTTGACCAACTTCGAAGAGTGTTCGGGGTCATTATTCTGCTGTAACTGCAAAATTAAGGACATTTTATCACTTGCGTAAGGTAGCATAATATGTGATGGCTACATTTGCTCTTAATGACAAAATTCATTTTTTGGTTGCAACTATTTGGTTTTAGATTAGATTAAAATTTTAAAATTTTTGAACCACCCCAAAATAAATTCTATTCGAAAAGTAAAGGATTGTTTCTATGATTATTTTCGATAATGTTACCTTGAAATGTAACTTATTACGAAAACCCTAAGCTCGTCCATTTCTTTTTTTTACTTGGATCAGTGAACATCGCTTTAGTAGTGAACTCAAAAAAAAAAAAGAGAACAATTTGGTACGTAATCTTCATAATAAAAATCCGCATAAATTATAAGCATCTTTGCTTTTAATATCTAGGAATTTTAGCTCAAAGTTTTGCTTCTGAAAATTAATTGAAAGTGCTGAGGAATTTTCACTAAGAGAAATTCGGATCAGTCAAAGCACGAGGCTAAAATTTTGCAACGCAAAGGCATAAAAATTTAATTTCGTAGAATTAAATATTCGACAATTTTGATTAATCCATTTAATCAAAAATAAAAGTGAGCTTAATTCAGCTGCACATTGTGGTAAGCATATCTTAAATGCCCAACGTAAATTTCTCCCTTATTTTTTTGTATTCCCTTATAGTATATAGCGAAGCGAAGCGATATATTTGCACAAGCTAATTCACTTGTCACCAACGTCTCAAGAAAGAGCTCAGTCTTCTCGGTTTACATGCGGCGTGCGGGTCAAGACAGATTGTTTCGGATTATATAAAACAATTAATAGTTAAAAATTTTGCTTTTGACGGTTGGAACTCCTTAATATCATTGATTTCATCATTTATAACAATTAGAACATGAAAGTGCCGTGAAAATTTGGTTTAATTAAGGGCAAATTAATTGCTCAAAAATGTATGTATGTGCCTATGTACAAACATAGGTACATGCATGTATGCTTCCGCTAATTTCCAACCTAGAATTTTAAAGGGAAAAATGCTTAAAACCTAAAATTGTGCTTAAAATCTATAATTATGCTTAAAACCTAAAATTGTGCTTAAAATCTATAATTATGCTTAAGACCTAAAATTGTGCTTAAAATCTATAATTACGCTTAAAACCTAAAATTGTGCTTAAAATCTAAAAAATATATTTAAAATCTAAAAATATATTTAAAATCTAAAAATATGTTAAAAATCTAAAAATATGGTCATAAACTAGAAAAATTCTTGAACTTTAAAAATTTGCTTAAGATAATCAAAATCTTGATTTATGCTTAAACACATTAAAGTCTAAGTTAAAATTCTTAAAAGTTAAAAATGCTTTAGAAATAATTAAAATTAGTCATAAATATTGCACACGAAAAAGCATGTAAATGCAGATTCACCCATCCCTCGATTTACGCGGTAGATAGGTTTTTGAAAAACCGCGTAATTCAAAACCGCGTAAATCGAGACAAGAAGTCCATACAAATTGAGTGGATTGGTTTTCAGAATTTAAAAATCGCGTAAATCGAGCAATAGAACTCAAAGAAAATAGCATTATTGGTAAAAAAAATCCGCGTAAACTGAACCCATAATGTAAATACATATGTACGTACCTACCTAATGAAAAATTGGAGATTATATAAAAAATAATAATTATATAAAATAATTAGATTTTATGGAATTAATTTTTATTTTTTAAATTCAATCACATATCCAAAGTATTAATTATAAAAGTAAGAAAATTAAATAAAAAGTAACATGAAAGTAAAACCAAAATATTTCCAAAAAATATTATGTTGACCATGGTGTAATAACAAAGGTGAAGTAATTAAGGACAGCCATAAGTGTTGAAGCCATTTTAAGAGCGTGAGAGTATTCGCTGACATGCATTAACTTTGACATTATAACATTTCAATTGCCCCTTCAACAAAGTTAAGCGCTTTGATAAATTGTAGAGCTTAAGCATAAAGTTCTAGAAAACTTTCTGAACGATAAACTGCTAATGTTACGCAAAATACTTTAATTGTGTCAAATTTGGTCGCTGTTGTTGTTATTCAATATTAGAAAAGACTTATTAGTGTCAGATTGAAACCCGATGCTCGATTTAGCATAATTATTTATTCGCAATAGAATTCTGAAAAACCTAACAAAAATACCACTTAGTAAAAAGTTGCTTCAAACGCTTCAAAAATGTAGGAGTTGCTAAACGGGACCAATAATGAAAAACAACTACATATATGTCAAAAATAAACGAAACACAATAAAGTCGAATTGGTGTTAAATGTCAATGTGAGTCTATTACTGGCCAATATCCATAAAAATGATGAGAAGTGTCATAGTTACTCCACCTTTGTTATTACACCATGACTCCACCTTTGTCTTTACACCATGATGTTTACTACATATATACGAAACTTCGTCATATTATTTATGTCCACGTGTTTTTAACTGAAAAAATCTTTTATACGTGCTTTTAGCTGAAAAAAAAATTTAGTCAAATAAAATTTTGAACCCGCGTTATTTTAAAACCGCGCAAAAGAAGTACCGCGTAAATCGAGGGATGGGTGTATAAGGTATACTAACCATAATACAAAACTACAACAAACATGTATAAATCGTTTCATCAACTCTGTTAGCGCTAACATCGTTGGATCACGATCATAATGTAAGTTTTCTTAATTTTATTTTTATATATATTTGCCATTCAAAAATTAAATAAGTTTGAAATTTGAGGTTTAAACTTCCATATTTATGAATAATGATATATGTATCTATTTAAATTTAAAAGAATACTTTAGAAATGAATTTAAAAAGAAAATAAAATTTAAGTATTTCGAAACATACATATGGAAGTCATACCCCCCTTAATAAAAATATGCATTTTTTAAGTGATATTGTGTTATACGTACATACATAGTTACTAAGCAAGAGATTTTTTTTTGGTCATGCGCAGAATAATTATGCTCATGTAAATAGCAAAACAGGTTTTTGTTAACTTTTTTGGTAATGCGCTCTCTTGCTTACAGATCGTGTAACATGCTAATACGTTTTGTTGATTTTAAGTGATAATAAGATAAGATAAAATGAATAAAGAGTAAATTACGTGAGTGGCTGATATTTTGGTTGGGTTGAGGAGTGATTTTATACTCTGCGCTATGGTTGGGAAAGGGGAGCAGACGAAGCAACAACATCGTAATGCTTCATACTTGTGTAGAGTTTTGGGTCATTTGTTTTGATTATTAGTATTAATGTCGATATTCTTCTTTCTTCGACTTTTTTCCACATAATATTTTCTTTGTGCTACAAGCCCCTTTTATTGTATGTGTATTCATGTGCATGTAATTAATTTTATGTAGAATGACTTAAAGAGTTCGGGTTTTGGCTAACAAGAATCCCCCATCCGACGAGCTGAGTACAGGCTTCCAACAAGCATGCACAAGTTAGCCAATTCATTTAAGTCTAGTCTATTACATAAAAAAATGGCGCCCAACGTGTGGCATGACACGAAGATTTTCATTTTAAAAATTTTTCTTTGATTTTACAATAAGTGGACTTGGAATTAGTTAAATATGAATGCATAGACGTTCAGCTAACCATCTACTGATTCGCATTATCATCCTGTATTTTATAGTCAGTTTTGCTGATATTCAAGGCGACAACTTTATGAAAAGTTAAAATAGTTAATTCAATTTTACTGCAGAAGAGTCGATTTCTTGTTAAAGCCTTTTATATTTGTAAACTTTTACACACCGATTATTTGTGTTTTCAAACATAGGTGCTGTGTATATTTACGAATTGTGTAATTTTGTTTTTTGATCGTATAATTAATCAAGACCAAGACCTACACAACCTTTTTTTTATTAGCCAATGCTCGGTATCATTTTCGCAAATTATAAATATAATACAAATTTTCTAAATTCTTTTTTTTTTGATTGAGATAAACGAAAGTTTTTTTTTCAAATAAATTTCCGTTTTGCAAGTGTAAAGCTTTTTTTTCTAAAATCTGTCTAAAAATGTCAGTACGTCACAGCTCTGAGATTTTAAATGTTGCATTTGAGCCTGGTTGCATGTGTTCAATCTGCAACGAATGCACTAACGACGCAAATTTTTGTTTAACGCCATGTGAGCACGGTTCTCACATGACGTGCATTTCAAGGTGGCTTAATGAGCATGAGTCGTGTCCACTGTGTAGGAAAGTGATAGATCACCATTCACTAAAAAGTTTTGAGGTACAAGGTAGTCGGCCGGATCTTGAACAGTATGCGAATGATGGAGCACATGGTGGTGCAATACCTAAAACCACAGGAGCTACTACTAGGTCTAAAGCTGCTTCGGGTTCACATGGAAATTTAGATTTTCAAAATTTAGGTAGATCACTCACTTTCAAATAGGCGTGGTAGGGGTGGTCAAAAACAGTTCAGATCCACTCGACCTTTTAATTCTGAAAATTTAGATGGACAACGTGTGCAAGAATTTATAGATAATTCGTTAAAAAACTATGATATTCAAAATAATCGTATGATAAGTCAGATGATAGAACAATCGTTAGAAAGATTTTTCAATAATATGAATTTAGGTAGACCAAATGGGACTGGTCAAAATAACAGTAACGTTCCACATGATTTTCAGCGCACTGGATCTGAAAGAGAAATTCGTAACTCAGATCAACAGCATGCGATTCCAGAACAAAATAATGTTCAACAACCTATCAGTAGAAATGAAATTGATGCACGCGGTGGTTTCAATGGAAATAACAGTCGATCACATTCACAAGATCGTGGTAGTTTAGGCACGCCTTCAATTTCAAAAATTATTTTGGATTGGAAGCTTACGTTTGATGGATCGTCAAATAATATATCTGTTGACGAATTCATTTATAGAGTTAATTCACTTACTACCTCAACATTGCGAGGAGATTTTTCTGCATTATGCCAGAGTGCTCAAGTACTTTTTGAAGGCAGAGCAAAGCGCTGGTTTTGGCGAAATCATCGCTCTGTCCGAACTTTAGATTGGCATGATATTTGCGATGATTTACGTCGTAATTTTAAAGAATATCGAAGCGATTTTGAAATAAAAGAAACTGTACGTAGTAGAAAGCAAAAAGTAGGAGAGCCCTTCGAAAAATATTTTGATGCGGTTCTGCCATTATCAGATGTCCTTAGGGTACCGATGGTCGAAAAAGAGCTCATTGAAATATTAATACGTAACCTAATACCTGAAATTAGATTAGAGTTGCTTCACTTAGACATAAGAACTTTAGCTGAACTTCGCAGATGCTGTAGGCGCAGGGAAAATTTCGCAGCTGAAGTACGAAGTTTTTCTTAATTTTCAAAGCCTTTATATAATTCTAAGCGACAAATTACAGAAATAGAGCAGGATTTAGAGCAGCCAAATTTAGTAGACGAGGATGTTGCGGCAGTGATTACTTCTAAAGAAAATAACGCTATTAAGTGCTGGAACTGTGACGAATATGGTCATAGTTACATGCAATGTACTAAGACTAGACGTGTATTCTGTTATGGGTGTGGATTAATTGCCTTTTTTACCCAAATTGTCCAAACTGCAGTAATTCGGAAAACCAAAAGAGGGATACCAAGAGCAACAGCCAAGGGTATCCCAATCAAATTTCGAAGTCAAAAATGAATTTGAATTAAAAATCCTTTGCAATGACAACTCCAATAATGAAAATAATAATTTTCCTAAATTAAAGCCTTTAGTTCCGTTTCATGAACGTCTTATAGAATACAATAAAGTTCGTAACAAAATTTTTAAACGCAATCGGTCAGTGACTCGAGCACGCGATTATTGGTCAAATATTAAGAATAAGAAAACACAAATTTTGTCTACAATTATCTGCAAGCCAGATGATATACGCCCGTACGCATCTATAGAAATTTTAAGCAAGCAATTTTTGGGGTTGCTTGATTCTGGTGCTTCAGCCAGTTGCATTGGCGCACAGCTTTCTAGAGAAATTATTGATAATAATTTGAATATTAAAAAACTTAACTGTTCAGTTCGTACAGCTGATGGATCGCCACAAGATATTTTTGGTGCTATTTTGCTTGACGTGACATTTAAAGATATCACAAAATCCATAGAATTTTATATTGTTCCTACACTGTCTCAAAATGTATACCTGGGAGTAGATTTTTGGAGAGCCTTCGCAATTGCACCCGATGTTATAAGCGAAATATTAGATTTTAATTCTATGCCAGACATGCACGTGTTTTCTAATTCTCAGCGTCGTGATTTAGATGTAGCTATAAACAGTTTTCCTTCGTTTGAAAAGCTCGGCTTGGGGAAGACCACTTTGCTGCAACACACAATTGATGTAGGTTCTGCTAAACCTTTAAAGCAGCGTTATTTCCCTATATCCCCAGATATTGAAAAACTCATGGGTGATGAGATTGATAGGATGTTGGCGATGGGTGTTATTGAAGAATCCAACAGCGCGTGGTCTTCACCGGTCGTGCTGGTCAGAAAACCTGGGAAGGTTCGTCTTTGTCTGGATAGTAGAAAAGTTAACGCTGTAACAGTAAAGGATGCTTATCCATTGCCGCACATAGAAGGGATTTTGAGTAGATTACCACATGCAGAATTCGTCTCGAGTTTGGATCTTAAGGATGCCTTTTGGCAGATTCCGTTGGACCCAGACTCGAGAGAAAAAACTGCATTTACAGTACCGAATAGGCCTTTGTATCAATATACAGTCATGCCTTTTGGTCTCTGTAACGCCCCGCAATCTATGTGCCGGTTAATGGACAAAGTCATCCCGTACTATCTTAAAGAAAGAGTTTTCGTCTATTTAGACGACTTGCTCCTTATTTCAGAAAATTTTGAAAGTCACATAGCTCTTTTAAAAGATGTTGCTTATCACATACGTAAAGCAGGGCTGACTATAAATTTTGCAAAAAGCAAATTTTGTCTGAAACAAGTAAAGTATCTTGGTTACATAGTAGGAAACGGTACCTTGCAAACGGATCCTGACAAAGTTTTGGCTATGTCGGAATATCCTCCTCCCAAATCAGTGAAACAGATTAGGAGATTCTCGGGTATGACGGGTTGGTACCGACGCTTTATTTCCAATTTTGCTGAAGTATCAAACCCACTCACTGAATTCTGACTTTTTAGATGAAGTTTCCGATTTACAAATTGAGAATTCGACAGATATTGACCTTCTTTCGCCAGAATTTGACAGCAATGAGTACGTTTCTTTTAGACAAAAACTTAGTGGAAATTCTTCTGTTTATCCAGATTTACAGTCGTGAATAAATACATTTATCACAGGACTGAACACTATACAGGAAATATAGACCAAGAAAGTGCTGCGTGGAAAATTTTGGTCCCTGAAAAACTTCGTCTTGCAGTGTTACAAAACGCTCATGACATACCCATAAGTTCTCATGGTGGCGTAGCTAAAACTATTGAGAAAATTCGCAGCTACTTTTATTGGCCTGGTCTATATAGCAGCGTGCGTGAGTATGTAGAAAACTGTGTTACTTGTAAATCAACCAAGATATTGCGTCCACCTATGGGTAAACTCATACAAACTGATCGCATATTTCAAAAACTTTATGTAGACTTGATAGGTCCGTTTCCACGGTCTAAAAGTGGCCATATAGGTATATTGATTATTCTGGATCAGG
Source organism: Meiosimyza platycephala (assembly GCA_963662105.1). NCBI lineage: Eukaryota > Metazoa > Arthropoda > Insecta > Diptera > Lauxaniidae > Meiosimyza > Meiosimyza platycephala. The sequence continues at coordinate 63,596,212 of OY759208.1, forward strand.
TGTCAAAGTTCACATTTCTTTTGCCAATGAAAAAATTTGTTACAAAACACATTGTTAACTATTTGAAAAACTCAGTATTTGATGTTTTTGGGGTCCCAGAGTTTTTGGTTAGTGACAACGGTAGTCAATTTAAGTAGGTAGATTTTAAAAACTTTTTAGACCAATTCGGGGTAAAACATATTTTTACAGCTGTGCATTCACCACAAAGTAACGCGTCTGAGCGAGTGAACAGATCGATAAACGCTGCTCTTAGAGCATATATTAAAACAGATCAAAGAGACTGGGATAAGCACCTCAGTAGTATCAACTGTGCCTTAAGAAACTCTCTGCATCAATCGACCGGGTTTAGTCCCTATTTCACCGTTTTTGGACAACATATGGTTACCCATGGGAAAATTATAGCTTGTTGCGAAATATTAATATGTTGATTGTTGGATGTGAACCTAATGATCAAGACCGCCATGATAAATTAGCTCAAATTCGTGAACTGGTACGTAAAAATATTGAAAAATCGTACAAAACTAATGTAAAAACTTATAACTTACGGTCCAGAAGCATTCAATTTAAAGTAGGAGATGAAGTCTTAAGGAGAAATTTCGCTCAGAGCAGTCTTGCTGATAAATTTAACGCAAAATTAGCTCCAACATTTGTAAAGGCTAGAGTTCGAAGGGTAATCGGATCCACAAACTATGAATTGGAAGATTTAAATAAGAAATTATTAGTAGTCTACCATGCAAAAGATCTTCAGTCACTACAATAAGCTTCATGATTGCCATTTTTCAGATTCATTCACACTGCATGGTATGCTGTATCAAAATCTGTTTTGTGATGGCTACATTTGCTCTTAATGACAAAATTCATTTTTTGGTTGCAACTATTTGGTTTTAGATTAGATTAAAATTTTAAAATTTTTGAACCACCCCAAAATAAATTCTATTCGAAAAGTAAAGGATTGTTTCTATGATTATTTTCGATAATGTTACCTTGAACTTATTACGAAAACCCTAAGCTCGTCCATTTCTTTTTTTACTTGGATCAGTGAACATCGCTTTAGTAGTGAACTCAAAAAAAAAAAGAGAACAATTTGGTACGTAATCTTCATAATAAAAATCCGCATAAATTATAAGCATCTTTGCTTTTAATATCTAGGAACTTTAGCTCAAAGTTTTGCTTCTGAAAATTAATTGAAAGTGCTGAGGAATTTTCACTAAGAGAAATTCGGATCAGTCAAAGCACGAGGCTAAAATTTAATCAAAAATAAAAGTGAGCTTAATTCAGCTGCACATTGTGGTAAGCATATCTTAAATGCCCAACGTAAATTTTTCCCTTATTTTTTTTGTATTCCCTTATAGTATATAGCGAAGCGAAGCGGTATATTTGCACAAGCTAATTCACTTGTCACCAACGTCTCAAGAAAGAGCTCAGTCTTCTCGGTTTACATGCGGCGTGCGGGTCAAGACAGATTGTTTCGGATTATATAAAACAATTAATAGTTAAAAATTTTGCTTTTGACGGTTAAGGAGTATCATTGATTTCATCATTTATAACAATTAGAACATGAAAGTGCCGTGAAAATTTGGTTTAATTAAGGGCAAATTAATTGCTCAAAAATGTATGTATGTGCCTATGTACAAACATAGGTACATGCAGGATATTTTCAAGGATTGAAACCGATATGACGTGATTTTATAATTTTCAATCATGATTTTCATGTTCCCCGATCTCCCACAAGTTCTCAACAGGATTCAGATCAGGGCAAGCCAACTAAGAAATTCAATTTTATTGCTCTGAAGCCAGGCCATAAAAACTTAAGAGGTGATTATGGATCGTTGCCCCGTTGGAACCTCCACTTAAGGTGCAACTTTTCATCGGCATATAGAAGCATCACATCTTTTAGTAGGTCATTTTGAAATTAATCGAAACTCGTTGGGTTGGCCACTTACATGCTTCAAAATCCATCTTTGAAAACTATATCCATATTATGAATACTTTGCCTCAAATAATCGGCGAACGATTCGATGGTGATGACGTGGAAATAGCAGTCGATTTGTCACGCGAGATGGCATCGTTGGAATTTGTCTTCGCATTATTGTTTATGAAGGATTTATTGCAAACGATTGAACCAGTAACGATTTAAGGCCAAGCGATTGGATACAAATATTCTATGCCACTCACTACAGCTGTTTATACGATGCTTGAAAAAATTAGATCACAAAATAGTTTCGAGAAATACTATTCTCAAACAATAGATCTGTTGGAAAACTTAAAGCCTACAGAATCAGCTCACGCCTCAAATCGTCCAATTCGGAATAGGCAGCAGTCAAAAATGCTGAAAGAATCTGTTGTTGAAGAAACACTGGGTGAACGAAGCGAATCGGCCTTCATGCTGAAATCAACATTCTACGAAACAATCGATATCGTATTAATTGAAATGACCAATCGTTTTGTTACAAACAATGGCATTCTCACAGCTATCGATACAGCTGATGAAATGGATTTGGAAAAGCTGCACCCATTGGCCGATTTGGGCATCCAATTACCAAGTCAAATTGGGCTCAAAATTTCCAAAGAATATTTAGATGGAATTCGTTCAGAGAATGAACAATTAAACAAATTGAAAAAGCCGGAAAAAAAAATTAAGACGGTGGTGCTGACAGAGCTGTGTATGGTGCGTCAACGAATTGTTATTGTTTTAGAAAAAAATAAACTGTAAACCTAAGTAGTATAAACTATAAAAATAATTTTCTTAATTGCTTTTGCCTTTGAAGTTTTCCTAAAAAACGCATGAGGAGCAAGGGAAGCGCTAGGGGGAAAAGCCCCCATCATCAACCTTATGGCGTAAGTTTTTTTATTTTTATTTATTTCATCTTTTACCAAGGGGATGCATAGATCTCGGTGAATATTTTCATTCCTTATATACCATTGTGCACCTGTAATTATTCTTAATATTTTGGACTGAGCCCTTTGTATTAATTCTATGTTTGAAGAGCTGGCGTTACCCCAAAGTTGGACACCATATAACCAAATTGGCTTAAAAATTGTTTTGTATAAAAGGATTTTATATTCAAGCTTCAAAGGGAAACGATGATTAATTAGCCAGTGAAGACTGGAGATTTTTAACTTTAACTGAGTTATTTTGGCTTCAATATGCCTACGCCATGTTAGTCGTCGATCTAATTGAATACCTAGATATGTTACAATTTCACTTTGTGGGACTGAAGTAATATTTAAAACAATTGAAGGGCATTCACCACGCCTAAGGGTAAAAGTAACTTTCTTACATTTTTGCTCATTAATTTTTAAGCGCCATATCGACAACCATTCTTCTATTGATTTTAAATGAAGGCAACGGTTACAACTTAAAACTGCAGTATCATCTGCAAATGTTGAGGTGGTCGTGTTAGCAGTAATTGGTAAGTCTGAGGTATACAATACATATAGAAACGGTTCTAGTACGCTACCTTGAGGGACACCTGCTCTTATATTGAAGTGAGTTGAAATAAAATCTCTGTGCTTTATTTTAATGAGCCTGCTTTCGAGGTAAGAAGTAAATATTTTGTGAACATTGAGAGGCAATAAGTGTTTAATTTTATTGATAAGGCCTTCATGCCATACTTTATCGAACGCCTGTGCGACATCGAGAAATATTGCTGTGCAGTATTCACTGCGCTCATAAGCCTTTCTTATTTCATTTGTGATCCTATTAACCTGTTCGATTGTGCCGTGTTGTTTTCGGAAACCGAATTGGTGAGGCGGAAATAAATTGTTATCGATAACATAAGGAATTAATTTTGCTAGAATTAATTTCTCAAATAATTTTGACAAGCAAGACTTATGGGTCTGTACGATGATGGTAATGTACGACCTTTCCCAAGTTTTGGTATCATGGCTATCAAAGAGTTTTTCCATTCTTTTGGGTAATATCCGTAATGAATTATAGCATTAAAAAGTCGGGTCAGAAAGATAATGCCTGAATAAGGCAATTCCTTAATCATTTTGGGAGTGATGTTATCACACCCTGGGGCTTTTTTAGGACACATTTCAGGAATTAAACTGATTAAGTTGCTGCTGTGGAAACTCATTTGGATAGTATCGTTATTTATTGGCAGTTGGGGAGGCATGAAACATTGAATGTTCGTATATGGATGAAAAACTATACTTAAGTGATTTGCAAAAGCCTCAGCTTTTTCATCATCAGTTCGAGCCCAATTTCCGTAGGAGTCTCTAATCGGTGATCCATTTTCAGTGGGGGTTCTAATTTTTTTGCTGGATTTCCACAAGGATTTTTTCCCATAAGCATTGGAGGCGAGTTTCGAGACATACTTTTGCTGCTCCAAGTTTTCTTCGTTTTTTAGCGCAGACCTAAGTTTATGTGTAGCAATTTTTAGGATTGCTTTAGAAGCTGGGGATCTATGGACCTGCCACTCTCGCCTTAACCTACGCTTTTCGGCTACGAGGATTTCGATTTCACTGCTAGTAAGGAAACGGCTTTTTGTATTTTTCACAGCCTGATCAGAAGTTAAGTGCTCTGCTGCTGAATACAGTATTGAGGTAAAAACAGCAACAGCATCGTCAATATGCTCGTTGTGTTCTATCGAATAGTTTGAGTGGATGTGTGAGCTTATGTATTTTTTGTACTTAAACCAATTGGTCTTATCTGATTTTAGTCTCATAGAAGGCTTAAGATCAGCTGATTTTTCTAGAAGGCAAAAAATTATTGGGGAATGATCAGAGAACTCATACTTTGTCTCGGCTGTTAATAAGGATCTATCGATAACTCTTGTGATAGCGAATCAATGAGGTCTGGGATTTTCCTTCGATCGGCTGGCCAATATGTTGGTTGACCAGGTGAAGCAAAGTCGAACGTGGTGCGTTGTCTCATTAACATGTTATATAACTGTTTGCCTTTAGGGTTCATAAGACAAGATCCCCAGTATGTATGTTTGGAGCTATAGTCTGCAGCAGCTAAGAATCTAATTCCCAAGGAATCGAAAAATTCTTTGAATTTTTTCTCACTGATTGCGAATCGAGGTGGGCAATAGACTGCCGAAACAGTAAGTTTTTTGGAATGGTTTTGTAGGCAAATAGAGGTAGCCTGGAGAAAATTTTCTGAAAAGGGTTCTAAGCAGTAGAGTTTAAGGCGATTTCGAATTAAAATTCCTGTGCCCTCGTGAGCTTTGCCATCACGATGATTGGTTTTATAAAATTTATATCCTGGGATATGAAAATTTTGCTTGTCTGTTAGATGAGTCTCTGAAATAAGCATTAAGTCAATATTTCCTTGAGTTAAATAATGAAAAATTTTATTTTTATTTTGGCTGATGCCGTTTGCATTCCAAACACAAATTTTTAGCTTATTTATTTCTTCGCAATCAAAATTTGAAGTAATTGGTTTTGCGTTTTAACTAGATCCTGTAGAGTTGATTGCATTGAAATCATAAATTGATTCAAGGTTTGAGTTAAGCTTGTAATTTGTTTTTCCAAGTTATTTTGTTGAGAATTTGTTGCTCCTGATTTGAGCGCACTTGCATATGAAATAGTTGGATTTACTGGATATGCTTTGCTTTGTTGCTGGACAAACTTATGGGTTGCCAATATATATTTTGATTTGGGTTTCGGTTTACTTGCCTTTTGTCAGAGATCTTATTTTTGAGCTCTTTATAAATGGGACAATTCATTTAAATATCTGGGCGTTATTTTGGATTGTAAAATGTCCTGGGTAGAACATACAACTGCTCTTAAGCGATATCTGATGATCATTTTACGTCAAGTTTATGCACTAAAAAATATTTGCTCAACTAAATTAATTATAAATATTTATTATGGCCTCTTTCATTCGAAATTGCAATACGGTTTGGTCTGCTGGGGAGGCCCCATAAAAACAAAATCAATCCGTTGCTTATTGCCCAAAAACATATCATTCATATCATTGTAAAAAAGGTAGATTAGAAAATAGCTTAGAGCTCTTCAAACAACTCAACATTTTACCACTTAAGCATTTGCACTTTTATAAGGTTTTAAAAAAATTTCATAACAGCACTTTTCTAATAACCAGAAACAACCCAATATTTAATCTAAGGGTAAATAGACTCAATAAAGCTCATGTACGGCTATAAAACATCCAACATTTTCTCCATTCTTTCAGTAATATAGCACCAATACTGTATAACAATTTGCCAAACAATATTAGTAATATTGAAAACAAATAACTTTTCCTTAAAAAGGTAAAATTATGAATTTTTAATTATAATTATTGCGAAATAGATTCTATAATTTCAATAATAATATAAATACATAGTTCAGCTAATTTATAAATTCTAATTCAATTACCTTTTGCATAGTTACAATGAGTACTCTTTTTTTTGCGTGTTCACATTTTTTTTCTCTTATTTTTCTATTATTATATATTGTCAATTTTTAAGATGAAGGACCCCAAAAAACTTGTGTACTAGATTTAAGGAAACTGTATTCGTCTCTAGTTCTATGAACTATAGAATGCAGCATTATTAAACTTTTGAAATATGTGTAAAAACTTATGTAACTTTATTATGGTAATGTTATGTATTGAATTTTTCATCCGTTTAATAATAAAATCAACTAAAATCAACAACTTGAATTCTACACAACAGTCAGGGTAGGTGAGCGGCCTTCGGTCGCTTCTCAGGATTTACATCCTCCAATATGTCCAATATCGGCATCGCGGCGGTTCGCTATATTTTATCCAACGCTAGCTTTGCTAACACACTTATGTTGGACAAGTTCTTCATGAATGTAACACAACCAATGTTTTAATTGCAAAGAGAAACCAAACAAAAGGAGCGGCGCAGGAGGATGATATATAAATCATAATTTTTTGAAATGAAAGGTTGTATTGAAACATAGATTTTTAGTAAAAATTTTTAAGTTTTATAATGGGAATCGTCTTATAATAGTTGTTGTTGTTGTACCAGACGTTGTTGTTGTTGCTTTTCATACGAATTCATTGAATAATTTTTTTTGTTTTCCGGTAAAAAGGGGGTAAATAATTAAAAATTTAGAACAAACTATATACCATTTTAAAAGGAATAAACTAAGCTTTCTTAACATAATCATTTTTTTAGATTATGAAAATTTTTTTTAATTTCCCAAAAGTATAAAAACACCTTATTGACTGCAACAAAAAAATAAATAAAACCACTCAAAATTAATGCGACGAAATCAAACACAATTTGTTTTTGTTTTTATCTATATATATTCGAATGCATTTCAAGTCTGATTCGACTCATATTCAGCAATACACTAATAGTTGATTTAAAAAATTGAGAGAAAGAGAGCGAAACAAAAAAAACTCAATAATAAAATGTAAATAAAACCATTGTAGTGAATTTATAAATAACAACAGTTAAAGAAGTATGAAACAAAATAAACCAAAGAGAACAAAAATTTTTTTGTGAGCGTTGTTAAAGAAAAAACAAAATTCAATAGAAAATAGAAACACATAATAAATACCATAAAAAACTTGAACTTTAGACTATGTTAAAATGAGGTGAAATAATATTGCCACTGTCATCGTTCATTAAATTGTTGTTTTTTGGATGAATATACACCTAATTCTGTTTTTACACGGTCTTTTTTTACTCGGTTTTGATTTAACACGGTTTGAAAATAAACAAATTTTAAAATTTTTTACTCGATTTTATTCCGTTTAGCACGATTCAAAATCTTGTGAGAGTGGAAGTCAGTGGGCTTCGTTTCCACCCACAATTTTCAAAGCAGCGCGCCGAAACGCACGAAAACATGAAAAAACATATTTATTGGTTTTATTTAACTTCACGAATTATTTATTTATTTCCTAATATCATTTCGTTCATTTATTTAAATCCATTTTAATGAATTATTAATCAAAAAGTATAGTATATAAGTTAAAATATTGAGTCAAGTTAATACAATGCAACGCGGGGCGACGCGTAGAAAACGCAGTAGTAGTAGAATAAGTGAAACACAACGAAAAAGAATTGCCATACGGTAGCCCTGCTCAACAGCTGTCACCACGATCCACACTAAGCAGCTGTTAAAGCTTTATTGTGGAAAAGCTACAGAGGTACCAGAAGTGACTTCGCAAAGGTTTTGGGTTTTGATCATTCAGTCTACTGAGGACCACAGCAGCCAGCAGATCAACAGAAAACAACTAATCAAAATCTTTATATCTTCTCTTAGGTTGTAGCGCTTAGGCGTTGAGTCGAGAGACAAGTCGCCTTCGCGTTGTGCTCGTATGTCCCACTGAAACGTTAAAAACAACTGAGCAAGGAGTCCGGGTGGGTGACACAGGTATATCGGCGCCTTTGCGTGGTACTTGTGCGTCATAATAAGAGGTTGCGTCTAGAGCATAGTTCGACGGGTACGTTGAATTAACGTATACAAGTGACAAGTCGCTTTTGCGTTGTGCTTGGATGCGGTAATAAATTAAATAATAAATAAATAATATATAAATAAATTAGGCCGCCGTAGTCAGTGCATCCATCGCAAGAGTAGTTCAACGGGTACGTTTGTTGCAGACAGGATGGCCAACATTGGAACATATTACTGAACGATGGTAGACTAGAAAAAAGAACTATCAAAATTTAAAACCATATGAAATGCATTGCTATCAAAAATTCTGACGCATGCGCGCAGCTACTGTTCTTTTATTTTGAAAATTAAAATTTTGCTGATTCAAGGAAAATTTCTAAATGTTGAAAATTATGACCGCTTTGAGCTAGTAAAAACAATAAAACTATAACAGCCAAAGATGTATGTTATAAACGAACTTTCGTTTTTTTTAAGTAAATATGTTAATATTCAGAAAGCAATGTCCAACTGAATCACGATCAAAGTGAAGGCGTAATATTTGCAGAGTTTTGACCTGCGTAAGCTTTTTTAAAAGTATTAAAAGCCAACGTCTTGCAATAAGTGGTAATAGACTCACATGCCCGCACAATTATCATAGAGGTAAACACCTATACAGCCGCCACAAACTTTACGCTGGGGCAGAAAAATTGAGACGTGGTGCATTTCCCAGGCGGAAGCAGACACTGTCTAATGATTGCACACTTATGAACATGTGCCTGATTTTTGCCAGTTATGCTAGACACAATGACCTCCAAGACTTTTGCACGACAGAGCTGGAGCTTTCGGCCTTAGAACAGTGGCTGAGTTTTTGCACAGACTTTTTGCGACTGCCTGTAATGGTCCGTGGATGTTCGTTGGTGGCTTGTAGCACGATGTTGGTTGGTTCGCCCAGTTGCTGGATTTATTCCCAATTTATTTAATCTAATTTAATTTAAATTATGTTTTTATTAATTATTAATATGCTGAAAGGTTGCAGAAAGTGCCTTTCTTGCTAATGCGTTTCTGAATGTCAGCCATCATTAATTCTGAAATGTCAAAACCATAGTTAGGAACCAAAAGCTTATGTTCCACAAATTGAATTTTTTTTTAACAGGAGCTGCAAATTGTGGATCCAACAATTTGAGTCTTCGATATGTACTGTAAATAATGTTGTTCAATTGCATGCAACATTTTAAAAGTTTGCACACATATGCGACAAAGAGACAGAACGTTGCGTTGAGTGTTGTAGAATTTGTGTAGGTGTATGGAGGGGATTAAGAAAGTTTTGTTTTATTTATTTATATGTAGGTCTAATGTTTGTACATATGCTTAAGTCTATATTTATATATGTAAAAAGAAAACTGTAGGCATGGATATTCAGTTAGGGATATCAGGGACAAAAATTTTGACTTGACAACCAAAATTTTTGTGCCGCAAAAATCATAAGTTTAGAAGCCGTATACCAGCAAAGTCGCGACTTAAAACCGTCTCCTAGTGTCCAATTAAAATTTTGTTATAGTGCAAAGTATTTTTTTTTTTGTTGTACAGTTTGAAATTTTGAATATTCAAGTTCCGCGTTGTGAAAGTGGTGATGTTTTTCTGCTAATTTTTTTAGGAAAGGTAATTTCGATCCTTGCTAGAAAGTAAACGCCGTGTAATTTGTAAATTTTAATAGGACACGGGCGAGTAAAACAAAGAGAAAAGGAAGCGCAGACTTCTGGATAAGGATTTTTAAAGGATTTTTTTTAAAAGTTTAGCAAAAGATTAAAATGTAAGTAATCTAAGAAAAATTACAATCCTTGATAGACTTTCATAAATTTGATAGTCAGTGTTTGTTTAAATAAATATAATTCTTTTAACAGTGTGGCTGACCCTGGAGGAACAACACTTAGCGGACGAGTGCACCAGGAACAAAAGCCAAATAAGATAAGTCAGCCACAATTTTTCTAATATTTTGAGATTCCATTAGTATGCAAAGTGATGTTCGTAAGCAGGAAAATGTTAATATAAACCCAGAAAAGTGAACCGGAAGACAGTAATTTGCCGTGATATAAAAGAAATCTAAATAGAGTAACTCAAAGCAGAAATCGAGTTCGTAGCTAAAGTTTGGAACGCGCTATTGAGCGCAGCTGCAAACTTACGATCCATTACTTTTGGAAGCTAGACGACCGAAAATTTGAGAGCGGAACCAGTGATCGAAAGCGATATATATATATTTAGGAATATTAAGTTTTAGTTTCAATTTTAAATTTTTGTTGGTTTCGTTGCGGATCCTAGTGAGAGTGAATCTTTTTTTTTGTGTGACGGTCTATTTACCGTGTTAGTTATGAAACTAAAGTTTTGATGAAAAGGATCTAATTCGTTCCTAAAGAGCTCATTAGGAATGAGAAAAAGATAGATGTGAGGAAAAGATTCGCGGTTGAAACGCAACATTTGCTCAAAGCAAAACACCTAAAGGTTCACTAGCTAAAGATTCGGAATAAGGAAGTAATTACATTTTTATAGGCGTATTTTCGAAATTTTTATATCAATTACAATATTTTCCGTTTTTTTTTTTTGTATAACATACACCATATATATTTATTATACTTGTTTATTTATTGATATACATTTTTATAATTATATTTTTTTGCATGTACATATAATTTTGTTTTACAGCATTTTTTTTGTCATAAACTTTAGGGTTAATTTACAATTTTGTCTGATTGATACAAATTTATTTAAATTTTTTTTTATATTTTAAATTTTAGTGCTAGTCTGGTTAAATTTGATTTTGCATTAAAACCATATATCTATGTGGATTTTCCATCATTTCACTGCATTCTGTTCTGTGTCGCGATCTGTAACGAAAAACTTTTTGTTAGTATATAATTTCAAATTTAAAAATTCATAATAAAATGATGTTCTGAAAGTTTAAAAGAAAAAAATGATGTGCTAAATTTTTCCCAAAAAGGGGGGCGGAAAAATATGACCGATGGTAGAAGGTAGTCAAGGGTAATAAGAGGTGACGGCGTTTGCAGTGGGTGTCGTCAAAATAAGCCATGGAGGCGGCACAGGTTGGGCGGGTGCGAAGGAAATCGACATCTATTTCCTAGTACTGGCGATCCTACTATTTTAATTGCGATCTAGTTCGGGGAATGGTTTTGTATTTTGCATTCTGAAAAATTTTGAGTTTAGAGTTGTTTTTTTGAGATTTTTGAACATTCAGGTATTTTGTTTTGAGATTATTAAATTCAGTTATTACGTTGATTCGATTTTTATTATTCTTCAAATTTCACTTCCGTCGAAATTCGAGAGTGAAGTTTATTGTTCATCCTTCGGTCTAACGCGGCGGGTTGAGAACCGCCCTAAAAGAACCGCAAGCTAGCCGTGGCGGGCCGCGTTAGATTCGCTAACTAAGGACATGTAACAATATGGCGCCCAACCTTAAAATTATAAATTTCTGGGGAACAAAATCTAATACCCAGGGTCGCCGTCTAATAAGATAGTGGCCGAATAAAAAAAAAAATCAGGTGAAGGCGTAGTAACATCAGCGCCTTGTAAAGTAATATCCATATACTAGGGTTCCGATTGAGACTTGTCGATTACTCCAGCGTGATGGCTTAGCCTCGAAAATTCGAAGGAGCTAAATGCATCAGATGCTGGACTGATCGATGACTTTACAATTGAGACTATTCGGAATGGTCCCTCGTGGGTGGCATTAGATAAGCTCTCGCTGCAGAACTATATGAGCCGTCTGATGGGAGACCAGGGGTACCATAAATCCGAAGATTTGCCAACAAAAACAAAAGTCAATTTTAGCCATTTTTTTTTTAAGCAGCGCGACTCAGGACGTTTTGGGTCCAGTGGCTTAGGATGAAGATCAAAATCTTGAACCTAATTGCATTGGACTTGGAACGTGTTGAGAGGAGCAAATAAGTAGTAGTTCGAAGCAAAACCATTCGAAGTCTAAAGTGGGGCAGGAGTCTGTGTGGCCCTGTAACCGTAAATAATGTTTTTGATTTTTAAATTTTTACGCCGTACAGGTAGTCAAACGGACAGTCAAATTTGTGGCCTAATAACTGGTTAATAATAAAATTAGTAGTACAAAATTTGTGAGCCCACACAAAACAGAAGTATTTTTTTTTAAATTAAATAAATTGTAGGAGATCACAGGGACTACTCAAAAAGAGTTCGCAGAAAACAGCAACGCCTAATAATCCTTTTACTAACCAAAAGAAATCGGTCATGTGAAACCCCCTTTTTTGTTATTTGTCAGAAAAAGAAGTAAAAGTAAAGTAAAATCATTGGAAAACACATGAATAGTCCAAGATATACTAAAACTAATAGAACACCATTTTATCAAGTAGAAAACCCAATAAGTAACCGCAGTCCAGAAATGGCTACTATAAGAAGCCCAGTTAAAAATGTAGTAAATGAAGATCCTGTGGACCCAAGTGGTGACAGCGTGAGAGAGGGTAATTTTATTGATTTGTCGGGAACAATTATACAACAGGACCCAAAGATTGTTGGGGCTTAGCCAAAGGAGGCTACTGGCGCTTATGCCACGCGTGCACAAGCTGCGGCTACCAAAATTAGTAAACAATGTCTACCCGATTTTTCGTTTCCCCCTCCACTAAATCCGACTGAGAGTAAACAAAAGAAACATTTTAACACTAAACCGAATCCTTTTAAAGACCGCGAAAATATAGCATTGATTAATGAGATCGTTACGCGTTCGACTCAGGAGTTCAAGGAAGCTTTAGAAGATTCCATGGAGAAAAAAATTAAGGAAAGTATGCGTGCAGGGTTAGAAGAAATAATGAGTAGGTTAAATCTTACGCAAGGGGCTGCTGAGGCCACGGAAAAACATGTTGAACGTATCGATAGCCTGAGGGCAGGAAACGGTAGTGCTAGCGGTGGGCGAAACGCCGGCTCCTCTTTGAATTCGCATAGATCTGAAAATAGAAATTTTAGTCCAAATGCGGATAACAATTTAAATTATACTTATCCGAAAATAAAAGATGCAGTTACATCATGGCAACATCCACAATCACAATATTATCAGGGAGCAATACAAATACAGCATTCTACGTCGCAGAAAAATCAGAGGCCATACCAAGGTCGACAAAGTGATGCAAGTATCCGCTCAGTACCAAGAACAGCTACACATCACGAGCCAACTGATCCGGTTATTCCACCAAGAAGACAAGGCGGCTGGCGCTCGAACGTGAATAACCACGTGAAGATAGATCGGTGGGGCTTGGTGTTCGATGGACGAACCGAGAAACTGTCAGTGGAGGATTTCATTTTTCGGCTGGAGCGTCTTCAAATCTAATATGATTGTCCATGGGAGGAAATACTTCGCGAATTTCATCTGCTAGTCGATGGAAATGCTCGTGAGTGGTATTGGTTGGAGGTCAAAACGCATGATGTCGGTGACTGGTCCACGTTGAGACACGCCCTGATGCGCCAATACCAGAGTAACCGTACCGACTTCCAAATAATGAGTGAGCTATACGAGCGAAAACAACAGCAAGGCGAAAGCGTCGATTCCTTTTTTCATGCCATGCTGAAAATACGGTCGAAATTAAGAAATCCGGTACATGATCACGACATCATTAAAATAATTAAACAAAATTTGAGAGGCAGTTTGGGTCAAGTGGTATACCCAATGGAGATTTATACCGTCGATCAGTTTCGAGAGAAGTGTGTTGAAGCGGAACAGTTTTTAACACGTCGAGACACACGCAGCACGTTTAATCCAAACCAGAGATTCCCAAGACCGCAGCGTAGTCACGACGTAAACGAGTTAAGCCATGAAGATGAAGAGTGTCAACAAAATCGGTATGAAGAAATGCTACTGGACGAAGTTCAGACAACAAGACACTTTACAGCTTACAAGCCTTATCAACAACCATCTCAACTGAAAAGTCAAAATTCATATCAGCAACCACAGGAACAATGCCAGCAACAGCCGAAGCGAGTGTTAATCTGCTGGAACTGCAAGCAGCAAGGGCACGTATACATGGACTGTCCCATAATGCAAAGGTCCATTTTTTGTTATAAGTGCGGAGCTCCTGATGTTGTCACGCCAAAATGTCCAAATTGCGCTGTGGGAAACTCCACGAGGAACGTGATTTCAACGGGGGAATCACGCTCCAAACAAATTCCCGTAAAGAGTCCACAGAAGGCAATAGTTTAGAAGAAAAAAGCAGCAGTAGTTCTGATGAGCCTGCACAAAATAAAAATATTAAAATTTTAAAAGCCATAATTTCAATGAATAAAGGTAACACTACGAATAATACTGGAAAAAAGCAATTTCAAATAAGACCAATTGAAGAGCGAATGAAAAATTATATTGATGCACGAGAAAGAATATTCAATGATAGCCAGCTACAAGGTATGCGAGAGGTATCAAGAAAAGTTAGAAAGGCGCGTGATAATTTTGCGAAACGAAAAAAAATTCGGAAGGAGGTAGCGGAAGCGGTCAACACAATAAGCGGAAAAGATCCATGGGCGTATGCTGAGGTAGAAGTCAGTGGCGTTAAAATAAAAGGACTTTTGGATACAGGGGCATCAGTGTCAATTCTAGGACACGGTTGCCGAGAGTTAATCGAAAAATTAAAAGTTAACCTTGAAAAATATTTTTCCACAGTTAGAACTGCTGGTGGGAAAAGACATGCAGTCATCGGCAAGGTTAGGAAGCTCAACCTATCTCAAATATCAAAATGAAACCAAATTAATAAATTTTTATTTATATCCAAATTTGAAACAGCAGACCTATCTTGGGATCGATTTTTGGAGAAAATTCGAATTGGCAACTGAAGTTATTGGTGTAGAGGAACTCGATATGGAGAAAATCATAGAGAATTTTAAAAACGATACAGTTGAAGGTACGGATGAAGAACCGGAGCGTCACGTTATAAATTTACATGAGCAACAGCTACTAAACGAATTAAAAAAGAAATTTCGAACCTATGAAGAACACGGCTTAGGTAAAACAAATCTGGAAGTGCACACTATTCAGTTGACTGAAAATGCGACACCAGTGAAAGATCGGCACTATCCGATATCGCCAGCTGTGCAAGATCTGGTGTATGCAGAGGTTGACAAGATGTTAGCATTAGGGGTGATAGAAGAAAGCGAAAGCCCCTGGAGCAATCGCGTAACGATAGTCAGAAAGCCAGGAAAAAACAGATTTTGCTTGGACGCGCGAAAGTTGAATGACCGCACGGTCAAGGACGCGTATCCACTGCAAAACATAGAAGGCATACTGAGCCGTATTGATCATACGCATTACATCAGTAGTGTAGATTTGAAGTTTGCGTTTTGGCAAATCCGCCTAGAGGAAAAAAGTAAGCCGTATACGGCCTTCACTGTACCTGGGCGACCACTTTATTTGCAATGCCGCCCAGCGACTCTGCCGACTTATGGATAAGGTGATCCCTCAGAAATTAAAATCCAACGTATTTACCTACCTAGACGACCTTCTGATCATTGCGCCAGACTTTGACACACACATGCAAGTTTTGAGCGAGGTTGCAGACTGCCTTGAAAAAGCCAATTTAACCATTGGATTGCAAAAATCGAAATTCTGCTTCAAAGAGCTGAAATATTTAGGATTCCTGGTGGGCGGCGGCAGTTTGAAAACTGATCCCGAAAAGGTTTCTGCAATACAAAGGATATCAATTCCAAAGTCACCTAGGAAAGTGAGAAGTTTCTTAGGCACTGCAGGCTGGTATCGCCGGTTTATCAAAAATTTCGCAACATTATCGGCTCCATTGAGCGACACTTTAAAAAAGAGCCCTAAGTTCAGTATGACGCCTGAAGCAATAGATGCGTTCAATAGATTGAAAAGATCATTAACAACAGCTCCGGTGCTAACACATCCCGATTTTTCTTCGCGGTTCTGGGTACAGTGCGATGCGTCCGAAATGGGCGTAGGTGCGGTGCTGTACCAGAAAGACCGCGAGGACAACGAGAAACCAATAGCGTATTTTTCGCAAAAACTGAATAGCTGTCAACGCAACTACAGCGTTACAGAAAAAGAGTGCTTGGCAGCGGTTTTAGCAGTAAAGAGATTACGACCTTACATCGAAATGATGCCATTCACCGTGGTAACGGACCACGCTAGTCTAAAGTGGTTGATGTCATTAAAAGACCTTTCCGGACGACTAGCTAGATGGTCCTTACAACTACAATCATACGATTTCGAAATCGAGCATCGTAAAGGCTCAGAAAACGTTGTCGCCGACACCCTATCCCGTTTCGTTGAGGAAATTGACATTACTAATACTCCATGGTTAGATTTAGAAACAACAGAATTTGATTCTCCGGAATATTTGCAGTTGGTAGCTACCGTGTCTGAAAACGCAGAAAACCTGCCAGATCTTCGAGTCGAAGATGGTATCGTTTTTAAACGAGGTAGAATCGATGAAGACGATATAAAATGGAAACTTTGGGTTCCTGAATCTTTAAGTACAACTTTAATTGAAAAAGCGCACAGCCCTGAGATAATTGCTCATGGCGGTGTTGCTAAAACCCTTCATAGATTACGTCAATGGTATTTCTGGCCAAGGATGAATGTCCAAGTGAGGAACTTTGTTCGAAACTGCATAACTTGCAAAGAATCTAAGCATTCGAACCAAGAAATGAGGCCCACAATTGGTAAAGAGGTAACCACCGAGCGACCCTTTCAAAAAATTTATATAGATTTTCTAGGCAAATATCCGAGATCCAAAGGTGGAAACGCTTACATTTTTATCGTTGTGGATCACTTTACCAAATTCACCTTACTGAAGGCAATGCGAGAGGCAACTACAGCGAACGTTATAAAATTTTTAACTCGTGAAGTTTATCACAAATTTGGAGTCCCGGAAATAATCCACTCCGACAACGGCAAGCAATTTATAGCCAAAGAATTTTGTAAAATGTTGGAACAGTACAAAATCAAGCACCTGAAAACTGCCTATTATGCACCTCAATCTAATGCAGCAGAGCGTGTCAACCAATCGATATTGGCTGCCATTCGCGCATACATATAAGAAGATCATCGAGATTGGGATCTGTATCTCTCGGAGATTGAGTGTGCACTCAGAAGCTCGGTCCATTCGGCAACTGGCGTAACTCCTTTCTTTGCGTTATTTGGACATAACATGTTTACCAGTGGTTCAGATTACCAACTGGCGAGAAAACTCTGTTCCTTGAATGAACCAGAAATGTACATCACAAACAACGAAGACAGAATGGCCTATATACGAGACAAGGTAAAACAAAATATGCATAAAGCATACGAACGAAGTGCAAAGCTTTACAATAAACGCAGTCGTGAAGTGCAATTCCTCCCTGGACAGGAAATATTTAAACGTAATTTCAACATAAGCGTTTTTAAAAATAACACGAATGCAAAATTTTGCAAAAAATTCACCAAGTGTCGAGTCATACAGCCCATAGGCAACAATATGTACGAGCTCGAAACTCTGGCTGGCAAATCGATAGGCGTCTTCCATGCGAAAGACCTTAAGCAGTGATAAGACAAGTTACCAACAGAAGCAAAAAGGTCCAATTTAATTAGACATTCACATACGTGCAATGCTTTTATATATACGTACATGTAAATATCACCATACTACAAAAAAATATAAATTGTTCAATATTCACCGGTAATGAAATAATTTTCGTCATCCTTGAGAGTCGTGTTGAAATTCCGGTTAAATCATTTGAATCCTCCGTAAAACAAGTAGTGCCTAGGCCTGCGTGAACAGTGAAACACCTAAAGAAAAGAAAAATGTCACAAAGTAAAATTCGCTTGGATAAGTAATTAACAAAATATACGTCCCGTAAAATAAATCTCCACAGGAATAAAACCAGTAAAATTCAGTCAGCAGAAACAGACCTTTATAAATAAAATAAAAAACAAATCAGTAAATATTTTTTTGAGTAAAAATAGTGTAGCAAAGGGATTGCCCGGCTAGCCCAATCTGCTGGCATGAATCTCCCGATCTCAGGGTGTGGGCGGAAGCCTACGTTGGGCACCGTTAAGTATTTAAATTTTGATAGAACCTGTAAATAATCCATTCTTGCCATATGCTTGCTGACGAGTCAGACAAAGAGTATAAACTTTCCCAAAAATTTGTGAAGCTATGCGATAAAACAGACTTAGTCTAGAAGAAATTCGAAATTCAACTCGATATACAACAACTGCACACTACGTTGACGACCGATAGCCATAAGGTTATCGTAGCCACCGTAAAGTTTTGTTGCAGACAGGATGGCCAACATTGGAACATATTACTGAACGATGGTAGACTAGAAAAAAGAACTATCAAAATTTAAAACCATATGAAATGCATTGCTATCAAAAATTCTGACGCATGCGCGCAGCTACTGTTCTTTTATTTTGAAAATTAAAATTTTGCTGATTCAAGGAAAATTTCTAAATGTTGAAAATTATGACCGCTTTGAGCTAGTAAAAACAATAAAACTATAACAGCCAAAGATGTATGTTATAAACGAATTTTCGTTTTTTTTTAAGTAAATATGTTAATATTCAGAAAGCAATGTCCAACTGAATCACGATCAAAGTGAAGGCGTAATATTTGCAGAGTTTTGACCTGCGTAAGCTTTTTTAAAAGTATGGACAACCTCGGTGCCAACTTTTCCAACCATTCAGTTTGTTGTGTTGATGTTCATTTTCTGTCGGCAGCTTGGCTAAAAGTGAAAATTAGTGAGAAATTTTAAACGTAGTGAAAGATTTTAAAATATAAAACTATGTAGTACAACACAAGTGCTTTTTTTTTAGGCAGGAGACATAGGGATGCTTGCAGTAAGATCAAAATATATTTATTATATCGATTTCACGATCACTTGGTAGTGTAGCAATATAGGATAATTGAACGTAAATTTTTAAGATCGAGCTGGCAAACTGTGAAACAAATATTTCTGAGTACACGTATGTATATTTATCCGCCATACATGGTCTATTTTGTCAGACCATGCTGAATTCACAGCCATTCATTTCGGATTGCCGAATAACAGCTCAGAAATAGATTGTTTGCAGTTGGCCAACGTCTTGCAATAAGTGGTAATAGACTCACATGCCCGCACAATTATCATAGAGGTAAACACCTATACAGCCGCCACAAACTTTACGCTGGGGCAGAAAAATTGAGACGTGGCGCATTTCCCAGGCGGAAGCAGACACTGTCTAATGATTGCACACTTATGAACATGTGCCTGATTTTTGCCAGTTATGCTAGACACAATGACCTCCAAGACTTTTGCACGACAGAGCTGGAGCTTTCGGCCTTAGAACAGTGGCTGAGTTTTTGCACAGACTTTATGCGACTGCCTGTAATGGTCCGTGGATGTTCGTTGGTGGCTTGTAGCACGATGTTGGTTGGTTCGCCCAGTTGCTGGATTTATTCCCAGTTTATTCAATCTAATTTAATTTAAATTATGTTTTTATTAATTATTAATATGCTGAAAGGTTGCAGAAAGTGCCTTTCTTGCTAATGCGTTTCTGAATGTCAGCCATCATTAATTCTGAAATGTCAAAACCATAGTTAGGAACCAAAAGCTTATGTTCCACAAATTGAATTTTTTTTTTAACAGGAGCTGCAAATTGTGGATCCAACAATTTGAGTCTTCGATATGTACTGTAAATAATGTTGTTCAATTGCATGCAACATTTTAAAAGTTTGCACACATATGCGACAAAGAGACAGAACGTTGCGTTGAGTGTTGTAGAATTTGTGTAGGTGTATGGAGGGGATTAAGAAAGTTTTGTTTTATTTATTAATATGTAGGTCTAATGTTTGTACATATGCTTAAGTCTATATTTATATATGTAAAAAGAAAACTGTAGGCATGGATATTAAGTTAGGGATATCAGGGACAAAAATTTTGACTTGACAACCAAAATTTTTGTGCCGCAAAAATCATAAGTTTAGAAGCCGTACACCAGCAAAGTTGCGACTTAAAACCGTCTCCTAGTGTCCAAATAAAATTTTGTTATAGTGCAAAGTATTTTTTTTTTGTTGTACAGTTTGAAATTTTGAATATTCAAGTTCCGCGTTGTGAAAGTGGTGATGTTTTTCTGCTAATTTTTTTAGGAAAGGTAATTTCGATCCTTGCTAGAAAGTAAACGCCGTGTAATTTGTAAATTTTAATAGGACACGGGCGAGTAAAACAAAGAGAAAAGGAAGCGCAGACTTCTGGAAAAGGATTTTTATAGGATTTTTTTTTAAAAGTTTAGCAAAAGATTAAAATGTAGGTAATCTAAGAAAAATTACAATCCTTGATAGACTTTCATAAATTTGATAGTCAGTGTTTGTTTAAATAAATATAATTCTTTTAACAGTGTGGGTGACCCTGGAGGAACGACACTTAGCGGACGAGTGCACCAGGAACAAAAGCCAAATAAGATAAGTCCGCCACAATTTTTCTAATATTTTGAGATTCCATTAGTATGCAAAGTGATGTTCGTAAGCAGGAAAATGTTAATATAAACCCAGAAAAGGGAACCGGAAGACAGTAATTTGCCGTGATATAAAAGAAATCTAAATAGAGTAACTCAAAGCAGAAATCGAGTTCGTAGCTAAAGTTTGGAACGCGTTGTTGAGCGCAGCTGCAAACTTACGATCCATTACTTTTGGAAGCTAGACGACCGAAAATTTGAGAGCGGAACCAGTGATCGAAAGCGATATATATATATTTAGGAATATTAAGTTTCAATTTTAAATTTTTGTTGGTTTCGTTGCGGATCCTAGTGAGAGTGAATCTTTTTTTTTGTGTGACGGTCTATTTACCGTGTTAGTTATGAAACTAAAGTTTTGATGAAAAGGATCTAATTCGTTCCTAAAGAGCTCATTAGGAATGAGAAAAAGATAGATGTGAGGAAAAGATTCGCGGTTGAAACGCAACATTTGCTCAAAGCAAAACACCTAAAGGTTCACTAGCTAAAGATTCGGAATAAGGAAGTAATTACATTTTTATAGGCGTATTTTCGAAATTTTTATATCAATTACAATATTTTCCGTTTTTTTTTTTTTTTGTATAACATACACCATATATATTTATTATACCTGTTTATTTATTGATATACATTTTTATAATTATATTTTTTTGCATGTACATATAATTTTGTTTTACAGCATTTTTTTTGTCATAAACTTTAGGGTTAATTCACAATTTTGTCTGATTGATACAAATTTATTTAAATTTTTTTTTATATTTTAAATTTTAGTGCTAGTCTGGTTAAATTTGATTTTGCATTAAAACCATATATCTATGTGGATTTTCCATCATTTCACTGCATTCTGTTCTGTGTCGCGATCTGTAACGAAATACTTTTTGTTAGTATATAATTTCAAATTTAAAAATTCATAATAAAATGATGTTCTGAAAGTTTAAAAGAAAAAAATTATGTGCTAAATTTTTCCCAAAAAGGGGGGCGGAAAAATATGACCGATGGTAGAAGGTAGTCAAGGGTAATAAGAGGTGACGGCGTTTACAGTGGGTGTCGTCAAAAGAAGCCATGGAGGCGGCACAGGTTGGGCGGGTGCGAAGGAAATCGACATCTATTTCCTAGTACTGGCGATCCTACTATTTTAATTGCGATCTAGTTCGGGGAATGGTTTTGTATTTTGGATTCTGAAAAATTTTGAGTTTAGAGTTGTTTTTTTGAGATTTTTGAACATTCAGGTATTTTGTTTTGAGATTATTAAATTCAGTTATTACGTTGATTTGATTTTTATTATTCTTCAAATTTCACTTCCGTCGAAATTCGGGAGTGAAGTTTATTGTTCATCCTTCGGTCTAACGCGGCGGGTTGAGAACCGCCCTAAAAGAACCGCAAGCTAGCCGTGGCGGGCCGCGTTAGATTCGCTAACTAAGGACATGTAACACGTTGAATTAACGCATACAAGGTGCAAGTCGCTTTTGCGTTGTGCTTGCATGCGGTGATAAAACGCCGTATACAAGTGGCAAGTCGATTTTGCGTTGTGCTTGTATGCGGTAATAAAACGCCGTCATAGATATTAGGCCCCGCAGTCAGTGCATCCGTCATAAGAGTAGTTCAACGGGTACGTTGAATTAACGCATACAAGGTGCAAGTCGCTTTTGCGTTGTGCTTGCATGCGGTGGTAAAACGCCGTCATAGAGATTAGGCCTCGCAGTCAGTGCATCCGTCGTAAGAGTAGTTCAACGGGTATGTTGAATTAACGTATACAAGGTGCAATCGCTTTTGCGTTGTGCTTGCATGCGGTGGTAAAACGCCGTCATAGAGATTAGGCCCCGCAGTCAGTGCATCCGTCGTAAGAGTAGTTCAACGGATACGTTGAATTAACGCATACAAGGTGCAAGTCGCTTTTGCGTTGTGCTTGTATGCAGTAATAAAACGCCGTCATAGAAATTAGACCATCGTAGTCAACGCATCCGTCGAGTGGTATCAAACTCGTCGTCAATATCGTCGCCTTTGCGCGGTACTGGTGCAATACGATAATACGCTGCCGGACAGAACAGTGCTAGCGGTACGAAGTGATCACCCCATCGGTTGCAGGGGAACGAAGCCAAAGTCAACGAGAATTAAGTATCATAATTGTATTTATATTTATTATTTCACCCTATGTTACTTGGATATATAATTAACAATAGAATATTGTGTGAATATAGAAATAAAGTGGATTGTCAAAGTAATTCACATAAAAGGTTTTATTAAACTCCCGGAATCAAACCCTTGTTAGCCACCTGCAAATATAAACTTTTGTATACGAACCCTGGACGCCGACGAGCCGATACCTTGGCTGAAAGGTTCGTTACAATCTTTTGCGCTTAATTTTTTTTTTCACGGGTTTTACCGTGTAAAAACCGAATTAGGTGTACTTTCATATACATCAAGATGCTTATCGTTTGTTACACGCTTTAGGATTTTCACTTGTGAAAAAGATATTTGGCGCTAGTATGTGTACAAATGTGTGAAGGAGTTCCAAAGAAAAAAAAACATGGATATAAATGTGTTTTGTCTTTCCAGGTAAAGAAAACATTACCCAGTAGAAATTCGAGCATCACTGATGTTAATAAATAAAGATAAATGTTGGCATATAAAATAATCTTATGGAAAGTTTCAACTGAGCACGTCTGCTACTGTACTATTACTAACCCAGCAAAACCTATAACTGTTACAAAACTTGGTATTCGACCATTAAAATTATCGTATTTTACCGGTTAATTTTGTTCTATCATCGGAAAAAAATTAACCACATCTGCCCAATACGTGTGAGAATACATGTGATTGTGTATCCTAGTCCAGCAAATCAATTTTTCCATAAAAGAAAATAATGAAAACACTACAGCTGTCCCTTTCATTTTTACCTTATTTTATTTTCTTGACATTCCCCAAAAGAAAAAAAAGAATAGTCAAAATCTCAAAATTTCTGATTTAATTTTATTTGTTACAATCTTCATAATTGAAATGCTTTCATTCTTACACTTCAGAGAACTATGTACATTTAAATAGTGATATGAATTAGAAGATAATAATAGGAAGTTAATTTATGCTCGCATAAGAGCTAGTAGGAACTACCCAAGAATGTTAAAGTCCATATTGCGCCATCAAGCGCACGCAATTTTGTATGTTCTAGGCATCTACCAGCTTAAGTTTCCGTAAGCTTTTGTAACGATTCTAAAAAATATATATATAATAGTGAATTATATAAATTTTTGCAATTATATATAAATTTTTCCACTTTTTGCAGCTGTTTAGTTTAGAATATCTTTTTGAAAAATTTTGAAAATTCTAAGAATTTAGCTAATTTTTTGACTTTTGTTTGCTTTGATTTTGTTTTTAAATTCATTATTTTTTGGTTGCTATTACTAGCTCTTTCTAACCAATGGCACTTAATTCAAAAGGCTTAAATGTGTTTGTAGGCAATTAAATTTTTTTGATACATAGTGTACAACCTGCGGGATAGTCTATAATTCAATCAGGTTAGTCATGTTTGGCTGGGAAAACTGCGAAAGCATCGCATGGCTACACAAAACATTTTGAAATTCAAAATTCATCAACAAAAATAAAAAGTAATTTTCCGAGAACTAACTAGTTTCCAAAAAAAGGGTTTTTTTCAAAAATTAAATAATACAAGTCAATAATACATGCTTAAGAAATTGCCTTTCGCATAAATAATGTTTATGTTTGCATTTGTTTTGTTTCTGCACGTTTGATTCCAACTGCACGGCGGGACGAATGATGGCACATTTCATAGATTGTGACCGCGGGAGGGTAAATGGCCAACCCTAATCTAAATGGTTATTGGTGAGGGCGTGGGCTGCTATAGAAGATTACTCTGGTCTATTATATTTAATGTGACTAATGTGTTCACGGAAACGTACATTTATGTTTCGTTTAGTTTGCCCAATATATTTGCTGTTGCATTCCTTGCATTCGTTTTGATAAATGACTGATTCTTCATCTGGTTTGGACTTGTCTTTCGTCGATCCAAGTAAATTTCTTGTTTGAGAAAACTTTTTCTATATCCTGGTGTCTCAACTTAGATTGTAATTTATTTGTTATGGATGGAGCATATATCATAGAAACACGTTTAAGGTTGATGTTGTTTAATTGCGCTTTCTGTTGTGTGAAAAATGTTGAAAAATTCAATTTTTTAATTTTATATGTGTGTTTTTTAATTAATTTGTCGATTTTCGTAACCATTTATTGTGGCAACGTTTTTCAAATGGTTGTACTCTTTTATGAAATTTTTTGTAGAAAGTGGGAGTTGGCATAAGCGGTGTACCATTGAGTGAAATGCGGCTAATTTGTGTTGGATTGGGCAGTGTGAATCGTTTGTCATATATCGTTCCGTTGATGTAAGTTTTCGATAAATTGAAAACTTTACTTTGTAATTAATAAATCCAAGAAAGGATTCCGAAATAAGAATATTTAATGTTTTTTTGATAATTGTAGATTTTACAATACTGAAAATGTATCTACATATCGTACCCAAATTCTTGGTAGCAAACTCTTTTGCTGTAAGTTAATTTCAAATGCAGACATGAAAATTTCAGCAATATATGAAGAAAGAGGGTTCCCCATGCTAGTGCCATAATCTATTTTGTAAAATTTGTCACGAAACTTGAAAAAATGTTGTGACATGCACACTTTTGCAGTTTTTATAAAAACCTCCTTTTTTTCCTTTGGTATGTCAAACTTTTCCAAATGTGACTGTAACGCGTTTAAGGATTTCGAAAGAAATCATTAATTCATCCTCTTCAATATGTATGTCTTTTCTTTTTTCCACAAAACTAAATGTATTTTTACTGATAAGCTTTGAATTGGGAAACTTTTTAATTCGTTCACTAGCGACTTGGCGACTTTCACAGATGGTGAATTTATATTTGACACAAAATTCCTCATTTTTTGTCCTGGTTTATGTGTCTTTGGTAAAGTATACAATTTTGGTACTTCTGGGTTTGGTAAATTTAATTTCCAAAGTGGTACTCCAAAAGTTGAATGGATGATCTAAATTAGACCCTTCGAAATGCGTGCCATTTCCGGTAAAGGTGATTTTAATAATAATTTGTATTTATAGTCTGTTAAAGATTTCTGTACTAAGTTCTCATAATTAAACTTGTTCATGATAACTACTTTATTGCCTTTGTCTGCTTTCATGTAATATATGTCTTTCCCTTGTAGTTCTTTTAACACTTTATGTATTTTGGTAGCATCAGCATCACGTTTAAAAACAGATTTGGCATTGATTATCACTAGCTTGGAAAATTGTCTCACTGTATTCTTTATTGATTGTGATTTGAATTTGATAGAGGTTTCAATGTCTGCTATGGTAATTCCAAAGGTTTTGGTATACAATTTAAACCTTTATTTAAAATTTCAAGTTGTTCGGTTGTAATTGTTTCATTTGATAAATTTACAATCAAATCATTAATTATTTTAGGTTTTAAATTGTGTATTTTTGATGTGTCAGATTTTTTATGATATTCTTCTTTTAGTCTATTAAGTTTATTATTTTGTGAATAACGTTTTTGTTGAAATAAATTATGTATGTATTACAATTTTCAAAAATATTGTTTTGAAACTTTATCCACAATAAAAACTCACAGTTGTTGAGGTTTTTGGTAATGAGTAAATGTATATGATAAAGTTCTAATTCTACTGCAGTCTGCAGATAATGTTGAAAAATGATATTTGATTTCCAAGTTTATCCAATGTGATTTTGCGCTCTTTATTACTTCCGATGTTCTGGAATTTGTCACTGCTCATTTTATTTTGATGAAATGGGGAACAACGTGGTTTTTCGGCAATCTTTTAAGAATAAAATGTCCGCTTTAATTCTCTTAACTTTTTCCACTAAATGTGAATATTTGTTCAATATTGTCTTGGTTGACATTTTAATATATTATCTTATTTATTTTCTTTACATTATTTTTCAAATTTGTATATTTTTTTCTTAACATATTAAAACAATTATAGGTCGTTAAAACATTTTTTGAAAAAAAAAGGTTTTTTTAAAAAAAAATTGGTCAAAATTTCAGAAAAATCGTCATATTTCCAAAATTATAGGTTGAATTTCAAAACTTTACTCACCATTATTGAAGGCCATTAAATTATCTTTCTTATGACACCCATATTTTTGGTATCCATACAAAGGTTCCCAACTTATGATAGTTTTTAGAAAAGCTATATCCGGAGCTTCCGATGGCTATATCTCCGAAACTAGATCCGAGCGACACTTTTTTTCATATTTCTTATATATTTTTAACCCTCTTTTTTGGAGAATGTCAGCTAAAGTAAACTTAAGCCAAAAATTTTATAAAGACATGGAATTTTGTACCGTTTCCAGCGGACAAACGCATGGTTACGCTTTTTAATAAGTGCTTCGATATTATTATTAAACTTAGGCCGTTCTTGTGAAGACCACGTTTAGTTTTCAAGTGAACAAAATTGTCGTACAAGGCTTTTATATTGTATTCTATAAAATGTTGATCGTTTACACTGAGGAAACCGAAAATAGTGTTCCAATTAATATTCTCTACTTCATCTCCTAATCTGTCGTAATCAATATTCTTAAAATCTCGAAAAGAGAAAGTTTGAGGCGAGTGATTTGGCCCAAAGTCAAGAGATACATAGATACATAATATCATGCTTGGAAAAAGCTGGAGCTATGATTTGGTCATAAAGTAAGACTTTTGACCTATCGTTTACAAAAAATAACATCTAATAGAGTATTACTTGAATTTGTAAAGTGTGTTGGCTTAGTACAATTTACAGGAGAAAATCCAAGGGATTGCGTACTCAGAAATAACTGAGATTTAGTAAGCAAGCCACTATTGAAGTCACCAGCTATGAGTATATTCTTAGACGACAGGCACACTCGCTCCATAGACTCAATTAAGGGGCCCAAATCAATATTGCGATTTGGTCCAACAAGAATTATATCGTTCTCTACCGTAACATTTAAAAATAGTTGTTCGCATAAGCTTTCAGGAGTGGATTGGAAAATGATTTTTCACCACAAGCATGTTTTTACGAAATAAGCTACGCCACCAGCATGACTTACACGGCCAGTTCTATATAGCTTATATCCGTTCATGTTAAACAAGGTATATATTTGGCATACACGGCATAAAGCACGTTTCAGGTACGCATATGTTATATATCACCCTATACAATAGTAACGGAACACACGTGGAGTTGCTTCGGCTGCTATTTTATTAATAATACTTTTACATTTCAATTCTGACATACATAACTTAGAGTCTATACTTACTTAATTATTTTCTTAGGGTCTACACTACATTTCCTCCCTTTTTAGAAGAAAATATGATTATAAAACAGTCATTGTTTTCATATTTCATTTTGAAACAAAAAAAAATTCAATTCGATAGCCAATAATATGATTTGTTAAGTAAAAGCTTAAGTTTTATAGTTTACTGGATATTTTTTCCTTAATCTACTTTTGATAATAATTTCTTCAGTCTTTAAATTATTTTCAACGTTTGTTAACTTATTTTCATATTCAAACGATTTTCCGCCTTCACTTAAACTTTTACTTCGATTGGCAATATTTTATTCTTGGTTGATTGGTACAAAAATATCTTTAACCTTTACTTTCAGTTGATTTCTGTGGGCAACTCTTCGCCTCTTATTTACTTCAATTAAATACAATACATTACTTAATCGTTTACAAACTAAAGCCCTGCATGATTATATTCTCTTTGTTGATTGTACCGTTGCACTTGCTGTACGAGTACTTCGTGAACGAAGAATGTAAGCCACAAAACGAAGAGCACAGAGAAGCAAAGCTTATCAGACCGATTATGGAATCGTAGTCGCTTAGCTTGACATGCACTGCTTCTCAATCTTCGGTCATCATTACGACCGCTTTATTGTAATTTGGTGACCGAGAACTTGATAAAGTAATCGAAGACATAGCATCTACACGGATTATGTCGAAAATGCCGTAATTGTTTTTTATTATTCTTCTTTGCAATTATCTGTATGTTGTTGCAAATCGCCGAATAAAAACACTTTTAGCGCATTGTGTTAAAAATCTATTAAAATTTTGGAATTTTTTTTTTTTATTTTCCTATTTTTACCTTGTTAATAAACATAAAGTTGAACAATAAAATTTGAAAAAGCATAAATAGTTTAATTTCTGTTTTCCACCTCCATGATTGAACGTGCTAAATGCTCAATTTCTTCTAGTCTATATTCGGTGCAGGGAAAAAGTGACCGACTACTTTTATTCCGTTTTACTAGCTGCTTACGTATACAAATGAGTCAGTGTACTGTATCTACTTTTGTTTCGTATTTGTTCGCACTGCAAAGAGACCGGTACGGTTGTGTTTCGCTCTTCGTTTGCTACAATGAACTGACGTTGTGTGTGCACGTAACGCACGAATGTTTTCGGATATGCGAAAATGCGTACCGTTGCAGCGCTCTATTACAAACAAAACCAGGTATCCATTTGGCATAATTTTTGTCCTTAGGATTCATATATAAAATATTTTCTCCTACTTTTAAGTGAAAAGTATCAAACTTACAATTTTTCTGAAAGTTTTCATATTCTTCTGCTTTTTTGACTTTATAATCTGTTACCTCGGTTTTATTTTTATTTTGTGTTTTATGTTCTATGTAATATAACTTATTAATGTTTTAGGCTTAGGGGCTGTCCATAAATTACGTAACGCTCTTAGGGGGGGAGGGGGTCTGAGTGTACGTGACAATTTGTGACAAAGGGGGGGAGGGGGTCAAGGATCATGCAACGTAACAAATACACTGTGGTTCATCAGGATAGAACCAACTGAATTTTATGCAAAAAATCTCTATAAATTGTGAATGCAGAAACAATAAATACCGAAACTTTTTTATATTTCTGAAAAGTTTGAGTATTTATTGTTTTTGCATTCACAATTTGTAGAGATTTTTTGCATAAAATTCAGTTGGTTCCATCCTGATGAAGCACAGTGTATTTCCAATCTTTCTTAAAAGCACGACATAAAATAATTTTCTTTTTACAATTTGAAATATTAACGACAGGTCATCTATATCCAACTGTCGAACAAATCGCTACTACAATTCACTCACTGTGTAGACATCTTCATTTACATGAACGCACCTTTATGTTGATCAACTGCAAATGTCAGTGTTGATAAAATCTCTACGATCGTGCATAATCGTTCACAATGAACTATAACGATTCGTATGTTGATAGTGTAATATAGCATGAATTTTCGTTCAGACATATACTTCACAGCAATTCTTTTTCGTTGGACCTACAAGTTGCTTTGACAATATAATATTAAGGTTATGAGGATCGAGGTGTCATGCTACTGTCATAGTATGTATAACTTTAAAACTGTCATAATAATATATAGGAAGATAAGTTTGATCACAGGTAAATTTTCATGTATTTTACACGGAGGGAATTAATTTCTAAAATGGAAGTAGAATTTACTTGAATCAAGAAATCGTAGAACGGTTCTCGTCCAAACAGATTTTTATTTGATTCATGCATTTGCTTTTCTTGATCCAAGAATCACTTAAACCAAATAAACTAACGAAATACTTCTTAAATCAAACCATAATTGTTAGAACTTCTCGGAAGTTCTTCAAGCAGAAGTTTTTACTAGAATCCAAAAAAAATACTAGACCTTCAAAAAAAAAGTAAGAAATTTTTTCTGGCGTCTAGAAATAGTTACAAGAATTTTAAAACTTTTTGAATTTTCTTTTCTGTAATCGAGAAACCAATTCCAATGAAATTTGAATTTGAGACTCTTATAATTGATTTTTTTTATCCACGTCACCCCTCACATGACGTTTTCTTATAATTTATAATTTGACATTTTTGACATTTATACACAAACACTCTAATAGGGCCCATACACGTTCAGATTTTTCATCAGATCTGTCAAAATCTGATGAAAAATCTGAACGTCTGAGGGCAAGTCGTATGAAAAAATCCTACCATATGTCGCGAACGTACGACTCGGTCGTACGGTAGACAGTATAAACAACATGCGCACCGTTCTTTAGTTCTAACCAATTGTATACTTTTTTATGTCGTATATGTACAATGCAGATGACAAAAAAGTAATGTCGAACCATAAAACAATGCAATATATTGCGTTTTATTCCATTCCAAATATCGTTCTCTCCGTGTAGAGGTTATAGATCTGCATATTTTGAGTGACAACTTATGAAGGAAAAAAGCCTACTATTTTAATTCGCAACAAATTTGAAACTTGGTCGAACATTTACACACACAATAAATGTAAGATGACAATTTGTTATAGTTTTATTAGGTTATACGTGTTCAAGATGTTGTGAATATTCATCGGTTTAATTCAATTTGAAAAAACATAGTAACCGGAAATAAGCATATCCACATATTTCTATTGTGAGGATATTCACTGAAGTAAATGTGAGTAGGGGAGAGGGGGGCTAGTGTGGACTGGGGGCTAGTGTGAACAGATTCAAATTCTCTCTCCGTTTTGAGACGATGTTTTCCGTTGAATTTTTTTTAAGTAGGCCTTTGCACTCCCCATCACCAAAAAAAAATTCGCTTGTATACAGTTCACCGTTTCATGGTAACGAGTCCAGACGTGTTTTGCACAGCAAAAAGTAAATTTTTTGGTTTTTCTCAATTTCCGTGATACTCAGAATTAATCATTCTTTTGCTTAAGTGCAAATATATAATACAAGTTATGCAAGTGTTTATTCAAATAATTGAAATTATTTTTAATAAAGTTTACCGTAAGTTTAAAAAAAAAATGTTTTTGTATAAAAAAACACAAAAGGGCTAGTGTGGACAGTTGAAATGGGGCTAGTGTGGACATGCATTTACTTTGATGAGAAGGTAGGTAATGTCAATCGAAATTAAATTTATTTACAAATGGCGCGTACATACAAACGGAAAACGGATCGTGCTGATATATCGGAGAGTTTGGTGCAGTGATGGCATTTGGGTTTTGTGAAAATGTACTGATTCGAGACTTTAAATGTACTTTTTAGATCCCGAATGTACTTTTTTGTCTTGAACACCCAATTTTCCTATAATGCGCGAAATTGTTCTAAAATCTTTTATCAAAAACCCTAGCAAAATTAGATATATTTCACATTAAATTAATTACAAAATCCAGTACAAAATCTAATTACAGACAGGTAATTACTATAAATCTACTCATTGCAGTTATTTTCCTTTACTAAAAAACAAAAAAAAAGGTAAATACATATTATAGATTGTCCAAATGTACCGAAAATGTACTGAAAATACCCCAAATGTACCGAATGTACCGAAAATTAGTCGAATGTACTGGCAACGATTTTTCAGGAAGCAAATGTACCGAAAAAAGTACAAATGTACCGAAAATTTCATCACTGGTTTGGTGGCATTATTAGGGTGGTTCAAAATAAAATTTTTTTTTCATCAGTTGATAGATTAAGCTCGGAAATAGCTATTTTCGACCTTTCCCTAACGATTGGTGCAAAAAAAAATTTTATTTTAAACCACCCTAAAAAATTGTTCATGCTTCAATCGACAAGGAATGGTCGACAATGGCTTTAGGGTTTAAAAAAAATTTTGTAATTTCGTGTTTTTAGAAATAATATTCACCCTTGAAAAAGTCGCCAAGAAAGCGATGAAAAGTTGGGTAAAAATTGATTTAACTAAAGTGCAATTTTAAAAAATACTGGTTAATAATCCTCCAAAAAAAGAAATTTATTAAAAATCCAATTAAATTATCAATTTGACCCAAACTTAAAGAATTTACAATTATTTATATATGACGTTTTATTTCAGAAATGGATAAAAATAAAGTTTTCCATGCATTTTTCAATTCATACATTTAAGCGTTTGCACTTGAAAAGAAAGCAGATTTGCAGAAAAAAAACTGTGAATGTTTGGAATGGAAAACAGTTAGAAGACTTATCTGCAAGAGTCACTAAAATAATTCAAAAAAATGAATCATTGGCGTTAAAACGTAAAGCAACTCTGATGCAACTATGGCCAACGCAATTAAAGCCGCAAAAACAACAACGCTAAACAGAAACTTCAACGACGGCTTCTAACACACTCAATGTTGATTTGACAGATCATCAGAACATAAGCGAAAACTCAACAAATAATCAAAAAATTGGCGGAAAAACAATACCAGAAGCTGGTTTTAAGGAAAAAAATTTCCCAAAAACTGCACAAGATCAGCTAAGAACAGAAATCGATATGATCAATTCGAAGATGATCGGTTTATACAAGAGGAAAAACTGTGGGCAAATCAGCAAGGAACAGGAACGAGATTTAAAGGCAAAAGAAAAACAAGGCTGCTTTGGAAAAATCGTTAGCTGAAAAAACGTCAGCAAAAATTTAGAGAAAATAAGAGGAAAAATTTAGCTGTACTCTGCGAAGAACATCCCGAGTTAAAAAAGGGATTAAAAATTAAACATGCTCCTGGTAGACCCAGGATTGAAGAAAGTCAACCTCGTTTATTAGAAGCAATCGTGAATCTTGCTATGCATTCAAAATCTGCGTGAGCTTGCAACTTCATTGAAAGGAGAAGGTTTTGTATTGAGTGAAAGTGTTCTCTATTTGCGTTTGTTGCCAAAACGCAGTTTTTCCTCGGAGGGGAAAAAACACGTCCAAACCGTCCCTGTGAGATTAATGAAAGCTCAAAAGAATGCGCACTTTAAACATATGGACGGCATCGTTTGTAAAGCAACTATAAATCATCCTGAAGAAATAGCGTCGATTCTTGGACCTAACGAAGTGTGCTTTTTGAGTCAAGATGACAACTCTCGTATCCCTATAGGTTTGACAGCGGAAAATCATCAATCTCCTATAGTCATGCATGTCGAATACGTAAAAAAAAAATTCCAATGAAAACCAAAAAAGCCTCGGATACAGAACCTCTCAACGTTGACGACCACTGCAAACGAAAAAAGGACTATGATTTAAGAATATGCACCTGGAATATCCGGACGCTCAATAGGAAAGGTGCCTCTATCGAACTGGCGGATGCCCTCAAAAAAAATTAAGGCTGATATCACCGCCATCCAGGAAATAAGATGGATAGGACAAGGTTGCTCTAAAAAAACAAGTTGCGATATCTACTACAGCTGGATCTACTACAGGGATGCAGATTCGTTGTAAGCAAGAGACTTCGCCACCATATCTCCAGGTTTACTCCTGTGAACGAAAGGTTGGCTACGATCAGCATCAAGGCTCGATTCTTTAACATCAGCTTGATTTGCGCGCACGCCCCGACGGAGGAAAAGTACGATGTTGTCAAAGATGCCTTCTACGCGAGACTCGAGGATTTCAACTCGGGGATTTCAACGGAAAGGTCGAAAGAGAAGGTATATTTGGCCCCACTGTCGGTCAGTTCAGCCTCCATGAGACCACCTCAAACAACGGTTTACGGCTGATCGACTTCGCCGCGGTGCGAAACATGGTAGTAAGTAGCACCAGATTTCAACACCTCGACATGCACGAGGCCACCTGGCTGTCCCCTGATCAGAAAACACGAAACCAAATCGATCATGTTGTGATCGACGGAAGGCATGCTTTCAGCGTGCTAGACGTTCGTACGTTCCGGGGAGTCAATATTGACTCCGATCACTATCTTGTTGCAGCCAAGATACGCATGCGGCTGTGCAATGCAAAGGATGTACGCTCTGGTACGCAACGAAAGCTGAACGTCGCTAAGCTGCAATCACATCGGACGGCCGAAGCCTATTTCGCTCACCTCTCAGAACTGCTCCTTCAACCTGACTCTCTACCCGATTATGCCGGTGGACTTTGGGCGTATATTTCCCGCTCCATGCGCACTGCCGCTGAGGATGTCATTGGTTTCCGACGCCCACCTCCGCGAAATCAATGGAATGACCAAGAGTGTCTCGAAGCTACTGCAGTGAAAAACGCCGCATACAAAAGAACCCTGCAGTCAGCCGTAACGCGAGCCGTGCGCGAAAACTGCCGGGAAAAGAGAACGGGAGAGAGGCGCCTTTTCAAACGCAAGAAACGAGAGCAGGAAAGGCGTGAGCGTGAGAAACTCGAAGTGTTACGAGGCAGGAATGATGCTCGAAAATTTTACCAACAAGTCAAGCGTCTGACCCAAAGTTTTAAGCCCGGAGCATCTACCTGTAAAGATGAACATGGAAATCTGGTTACGGATACGCAAGGTACACTAAGATTATGGAGGGAACACTTTTCCAAGCTGCTTGCTGGCGATGACTCTACCAATCCCGCCTTTGGAGAAATTAACCCGATGCCACCAATCAACGACGATGGTGTGGACGTACCACCACCTAGCCATGACGCGGTACGAGTTGTGATACAGCGACTTAAGAACAACAAAGCGGCCGGTGCTGACGGCCTGTCTGCTGAATTGTTCAAGACCGGTGGCGATGAGCTGATAGGGTGTAAGCATCAACTCATCTGCAAAATATGGCTAGCAGAAAGCATACCCGACGATTGGAATCTCAGTGTCCTTTGTCCTATACTGAAGAAAGGTGACCCTACAATTTGCGCAAACTACCGGGGAATCAGTCTTCTTGCCATCTCATACAAGATCCTGTCGACCGTACTGTGTGAAAGACTTAAGCCGTTCACCAACACACTGATTGGGCCTTATCAGTGCGGCTTTAGACCTGGTGAGTCCACCATAGACCAGATCTTCACACTACGTCAAATCCTGGAAAAAACCCACGAAAAACAGATCGATACCCATTATCTCTTTATCGATTTTAAGGCTGCTTTCGATAGCCCGATACGGGATTGCCTGTATGCCACCATGTCTGAGTTCGGCATACCTGCGAAGTGCGGCTTTGCAGACTGACGTTGAGCAACACATCCAGCTCCGTCAGGGTAGGAAAGGACCTCTCCGAACCATTTGATACCGAACGAGGTTTTAATGGCATTATTTTCTACAAAGTCTCCAGCTCCTTGCATATGCCGATGATATTGATATCATTGGACGTTGTTACTGCTGCGATCGAAAAAGAGTCAGCGAAAGTGGGTTTGGCGGTGAACGAGGGCAAAACAAAGTATATGCTGTCCACAAGAATTTCATGTTTGAGCTGAAAAATTCAACAAATGCTGAGAGAAAAATATATATTTTTTTTGTAAAAGCATTATTGGTTTTAATTAAACAAAAAAAATTAGTTCACCAAATCTTTTTTTTTGCTTTTGTGTTTTTTTTTTTTTTTGAAACACTGTTTTTAGCGATGTTTTTGAGCTTTAATATGAGTTTAAAAATAAACTTCACAAAACTTCAAGCTGAGCTTCCACACAAATCATCATTAACTCTTCCTAAAGATATCCCCAGAACAAATTAGGCACCGGTGTTTGCCCGTTTAGCGATTTTTATCGACAAACCTGTGGATATAGCTCCCTAAGTCCACACGCATATTAGAAATATTAATTCTTAAACCTTTAACTAGTGTTGAGGCATATCAATCTTTATTATTACACTAATTATTTTTATACTAATTGAATTCAATTATATTTATACTTCTTTATTCTTATATTTATTTTCTTATTTAATGCTAATGTAATGCATTACATTTATAATTGTGCTACTATTATTATGGTACAATACTTAATTTACGGCAACACTGAAAGAGACGAATACGAGAAACACATACTTGTTGAAAATGTTATGTCAATTGCTTTTTCGATTAATCTGATAATCGATTGTGGCAACTTGTCACATAAATAAAAGGAACGAATTTCCTTTGTTCTTTGTTTTTTTTGAAGTTTGAGCTTTGCCAGCCACGTTTTCGTCTCTTTTTTTGACTTGCAAAAAATTTATTATAAATTGAAGTTTTGTAATTAAATAAATTTAAAATATATTGAAACCAGTTTTTTGTTATATTTGAACTCGGTCGAGTGAAATTTACCTAAGAACAATTTATTTGATACCAAGTGAAATTGAATTAAACTTTGATAAATTAAAGCTGCTGCTGCATTGCATGTGAGTGTGAAGGCACTGTGTCCAGCGACAAAAATCTTTGCAGGCAAGCAAGAAATCTTTGCAAATCTTTTCACCAAGGAAGAAATATTCGCATTTCACAACAATCAACATACGGCAAAAAGCTGCCGCAACAACTAGAAAACATTTAATTAGGTGTGCAATGCCTATTTTATTGGTCATAGTTCATAACTAAAACCGTTTAAATAAAACTACAGCCACGCCCACTCTTTTTAATAGTGGGCGAACCATTGTGTTTTGGTTAAAAACTACCTCTTATAGTTTTGGAATTTATTATATAAAATAAGACCCCAACTAAAAACTTTTCTGATTGCACTAATCCTGTTGAAGGTAAAATTCCAGAAATCTTAAAATTTACGTAAGGATTACAGGAACAGGTAAAAAGATGTCAAACGATTTGTATAGAGAAAAACCAAACTTAAATTTTAGAATATGTAAAACGGCAGTTATACAGTTTTTTTAAATTTTTTTGCTAAGAAGAGCATAATTATGAGTATGGAATTCATTTTGAAACTGACGTATACAATTCCAGAAGATAGTAGTGATTTTAAGAAGTTTCTTGTAATCAAAGAGGAAATAGCTGATAGGAAGAAAAAAATTCAAGCTGCGTTTTAAGCAGAAATTTGTTTGAAAGTTGATCAACCAAAACAAGGGTTTGGTAATACCAATGATGGAAACACTTCCAGAACATTTTTTGAAAAGGATGAAGTCACAGCGCGAATTACTGGAGTTGATAAAGAGATAGTTAAAAGGCTACAAGTCATATTAAATGTTTTATGTTGCAAGGAAAAAGTTGACGCAAAAGTTTGCAGCAAGAACTGCTGCTTAAAAAATATCCGCATAAAAAACTTACACATACGGTTCACAAAATTCTGGCCCAAGGTAAAAATATAACAGAGTTTCAGCCTTTACCAATTGGTGAACTATCAGAAGAAGCACAGGAATCCAAAAACAAAGGTTACAAAAAATACAGATATCTCAACACGTGCAAGATATCAAGAAAGCGACAAAACCAGGACCTTTTTAACATATTTGCCGCCTCGTCTGACCCAATTATTACATCTCTAAGGCACATTCAATCATCAAAAGAGCTGAAAGAATGTTACTCTCAAGAAATGTTAAGTCTATTATATAGCCATTCAGATACTGTTGATTATTTTGAAAGAAATTAAATTGTTAATTTAAGTAATAAAAAAATATTTAGTTTATAAATAAAAAAAAAAATAAATATCTCACCAAAATTTAGATTTATTAAATTTTTTTTCTCCACATTACAATATGTAAGAGGGCTTTGGGCCTGTTTATTATATATATATATAAGCATAACCATCAATAAAGAAAAAAATAAATTTTAAAATCCGCTTGGAATTTTTTACAATTTTAGTTTTATATACTAAGCCCAAGCACATTTCTATCACACTTTCCAGCAGTTTTCAATGTCTACTTGCGACAAAAAAAAAAATAAATTAAATTTTTACATGCATAAGATATGTAATTTTTCCTCCCTACAAAAAACTCAACTTCAACAATCAATTGCTTCGGATTCTGCAAACCTATTTCAGCAAAATTTACTACTGTATTAGCTATAAGAATTCCCTATCATATAAAAAAACATTATTAAAAAATCTTTATTCGTTCAGAAGTTATGTCATATCGTGCCACTGTGCGCCGTGAACACCCAAAACGATATCAGCTTGGAGATAAAGCGAAGACTCACTTTTGCTAATAGATGTTACTACGGTCTCAGTAAGCAATTGAGTAGTAGAGACCTCTCTTGCCCGACAAAACTGACACTCTACAAGACGCTCATCTTACCCGTGCTACTCTACGGTGCAGAAGCATGGGTTGTGTCGTAGACCGATGCAGCCACAATTGGGGTATTTGAGAGAAAAATTCTTCGCAAAATCTTCGGTCCTGTTCGCGTCGGCGACGACTCGTACAGCTCGTACAGTTCTCTACGATGACATTGACATAGTCAAGCGCATCACTATCCAACGTCTGCGCTGGCTGGGACATGTTGTGCGTAAGGACGAAGAAACTCCGGCGAAAAAGGTGTTTGATGCGGAAGCCGCTGGGCGACGACGGAGAGGAAGATCATGCCTCCGATGGAAAGATCAAGCCGAGGAAACCCTATCCACGCTTGGTGTGACTGATTGGAGAAAGCACGCGCGAAGCAGAGGCGCCTGGAGAGAGCTTTTGAGGTCGGCCGTAACCCGGTAACGGGTTGTTATGGCCACCCAAGTAAGTAAGTAAGTAAGTAACCTTGACGCCTTATTCATTACCGCAAACGCTCCTGGAAGAAGCGCTTTCAACCGAGTCGAAAGAAGAATAGCACCTTTAAGCAGAGAACTTACTGGTTTGATCTTGCCTACGGGAGTCACCTTGATTCGAATCGGCAAAGACTTGGAACTTGAAAAACAAAACTTTCGCCACTGTGGAGAGACATTGGCTGATTTATGGAACGCGGTTGAAATTGATAAATACCCGACTGTAGTAAAATATATCGAGACTGAAAATTCTGAAATTGATCGAAGCAGCATTTTATCGAAAGATGAAGTTTGGATATCGCAGCATGTGAGGACGAGTCAGTATTTTACGCAGATTGTGAAATGTAACGACTTAGATTGCTGTTCGAAACCACGGAGTTCATTATTCAATATAATGCCTGAACGATTTCTTCCTCCACCTCTTGCACTAGAGCAAAGTGACCAGGGGCTGACACTTTCATCGAATGTACTAACTAAAGACTCTTCTAAGAGTAAATTCGTATCTATTTTTGTTTTTAAAAATTTAAAATTGCAAGAAATGTCTTCGGTTCCTCTGCCAGAAATTCTGCCATACGATTTTTATAGTCCGTCTGTACAAGAAGATATTAAGCAGAGGCGCCTGGAAATTAGCGTTACGTAATTTATGGACAGCCCCTTATAAGCAAATACCATTTCACTCGGACAAACTCCAGTGACAGTCGAAGGTGTATTTCGATTTTTAAATAAAAAATTTAGCAAGTCCTCTCTCCCTACTTGATAATAAACCTGCCTTAAATTTTTTTTTAATTGTTTGAACGCCTCTTTCTGCCAAACCATTACTGGGAGGATGATAAGCTGGACTAAATAGCTGCTTTATGCCATTTGCTTTAAGGAAAATACCGAATTCTTCACTTCGAAATTGTGGACCATTGTCACTTGCTAACATAGTACAAAACCCGAAGTTTGCAAAAAATATCTTTAATTTTTCAATAATGTTAATTATGGCCGCTTTCGACAAAATCTGGACATCAAATCATTTCGAATAGTTGTCGACTACAATTAAAAAATCGACTTCTTGAAATTGAAATAAGTCAACATGTATTCTTTCAAACGGATAAGTGGTTGGTGGTCAAGTGAAATTTGGGCAGGTCTTTACCTTGTTTTGAATTTTTTGACATGATGTACAAGACAAAACATATTTCTCGATTTCCCTGTCGATTGCTGGCCACCATACTAAACCACGAGCCAAAAGCTTCATTCTAACTATTCCTACGTGAGATTCGTGGAACAAAATCAGTATTTTTTCACGGAAAATTGTTGGTATTGCCAACCGATCCTCGTAAAACAAACATTATTGCTTAATTTCTAATGACAAACTACAGTTGTAATATGGGCCTAAATATTCGTCAGTCTTTGTTGAAGGCGGCCAATTACTTTTAACAATAATTTCCCATACTGATTTAAAAATATGATCTTTTCTAGTAAAATCACTAATTTGTTGAAGTGTAAGGGGAATACTTTCATCATAGTTAAAAAAATGTAAGTTTAGATTTTCTATTCCAGTGACTCCTTTCTGGGGCAAACGCGATAAAGTATCAACGTTTTTTTAGTTAGAACCCGGACGGTACTGGATTTGACAAAAATAATTTGATAAAAATAGAATCCAACTATGAAAACGCATGGAGACAATATTTGCTAAGGCCTTTTGATCACCTAAAAGCTTTTCAAGTGGTTGATGATCGGTATACACCGTAAAACAATAACCATATACAAACTTGTGATACTTTTTTATTGCAAATACCACTGCTAATGCTTCCTGATGAATCTGAGCATAATTTTTTTCTGCACTACTTAAAGTTGTTGAAACCATGTAGCAAGGTTTTTCTCAACCATCATTGATAACGCTCAGGATTGCTCCTATTCCATAAGGAGAAGCGTCACATGCAATAACAATTTGTTTGGTGCGGTCAAAATGTACTAGTAAACTGTTTTCAGTTAACAAATCTTTGCAATCAGCAAACGCTTTTGCACAATGTTGATCCCAATTCCACTTTATGTTTTTGCGTAACAAATTCTACAACGGTGCCAGTGCTGTGGAACTATTTGGCAGAAACTTTGAATAACAATTTATTAGCCCTAAAAAATTTTGGAGCTGCTCAATATTTTGAGGTTCTGGTGCTAATGTAATACCTTCCAACTTTGACTTTGAAGGTTTTATTCCTTTGGGGGTAAGAGTGTGACCTAAATAGTTTAACTCATTCACTAAAAGTTTGCACTTTTCCCAATTAGTATTAACGCCATACTCCTCTGTTCTACGCAATACGCCAAACAGATTATGCTTGCAGTCTTCACAGTTAACACCTGCCACAAGAATATCGTCTAGATAAACTGCTACGCCCTTCAGCCCTCGCACAATTTGGTCCATTACTCTTTGAAAGATCATGGGCGCTGTCGCAACACCAAAAGGCAAACGGCAAAATTGAAATCAACCCATCTGCGTGTTTACTGTTAATAAAGCTTTGGAACTCTGACCTACAGACAATTGAAGATATGCTTTACTCAAATCTAATAAGCAATAACACGAGTTTCCCCTCATGCTCGTTAAAATATCATCAATTAAAGGTAGTGGATATACATCCATTTCAATAACTGGGTTTATTGTAATTTTAAAATTACCACAGATTCTTACTTTTGAATCTTTTTTAAAACGCAAACAATAGGCGCAGCCCAGTCGCTATTGCGAACTGGCTGAATAATTTTTTCTTCGCACATGCGATTTAACTCAGACTCAGCGGCCTTCCTTAAACTCATTGGAACTGTATACGGTTTATAAAACTTTGGCTGTGAATTTGGTTTTATAAAAATTTCCGCTGTAAACTTTTTAATTGGATCTAAATTTTCTACAAATAGACAAGAAAACTTATCTTTTATCTCCCACTCAATAGTAGATTGGCAAAAAGTGTTCACTGTTAAGAGGTCATTTGACTTACGGCACCCATAAGCGGTGTAAAGTTCTAGTTTGTTTTGACGACCACTACTTAGTTTCAATTGATATTGGTCGTTCACTGCCACTAAAATTTCTTCTCGCACTTCTACTTTTGCACCTGTTAACATCTGTGTGGAGAATGGCAACACCGTTGGAATAGAGGGGTTAACGGCAACACCGGCAGCTAGTTAGTCTTGGGTTTTGCTAGGAACGAATTTATATTTATAAAGAGAGTTAAAATACAATAAAGTATTAAAAGTTAATTAGTGAGTTTATTTTATTACGGATTTCAGTTAATAAACGTAAGTTGTTACATTGGCGACGAGGATGGGATGCGTAGTTTGTGTGTTAAAACGTTATTTCAGGCGAATTGGTTTCAAGAAAAAAAATCGGGCTGCCATTTTAATTAATTTTTTTTTTTTGCTTCTGTAGTTCTTTCGTTTGCTAGAACGAGACAACGAAAGTCGAAAGTTCTTGTAAAAAAAAAACTCCAAGAGATCAAAGACTCTCTGAGAAAAACATATCGAAGCACATTGAATTGTGCATGCAAATATACATACACATGATACACATTAAATTGTGTATGTACGCATTGAAATAAAAACAAAATTGAGAAACAATTAAACGTCAAACTGTGCAACATTAGATTGTGTAAATCGAACGTGAGAAAAAGAAACTGGAAAGAACAAGACGTAAAACAAAAATACATTTAATCGACTTAAACGTTAAATTTCGCAGCCTTTTTGTTTAAAAAAAAAATAAATAAGGTATGATTTGAAGGGCTTTTGTGAATTTAATATTATCTGAAATTGATTTTTTTTTTACAATTGCAGCACATTAGTTGTGACTTATATAAACATACATATTTCATTAAATTGAAGCGCATTAAATTGAGCCTGGTAGATTGCAGCACATTAAATTGTGAATTTTATATAATACATATTTAGTTTAAGTCCATTAAATTGGAGCACATTAAATTGTGCCTGAATACAAAGACGTTATTTGAGAATAATAATAGCTATTGCTAACTAGAAATAAGTGGTGAGGCGCATTAAATTGTGTCAAGTTATGAAAATAGTTAAAATATAAAATTTCGGTTTCACATTTCAGATACACCTAGAACGCTTTCACATACATTTGAAATTGAAATGAGTGAAATTCGTTCATTCCTTTGCGACAATATTGATAAGTCGATATTGCGAAGCGAGTGGGAAAAATGGTATAGATCATTCTCTTTATACCTTTTATCTGAAGATATACAAGATGTAGTAAAAAAGAAAAACAAACTTGTTCCACTTGCTCCACCTGGGGGGCCCACAATTGCAAGAGGTGATATATAATATTCCTGGAGCTCTAGAAAAATATGTTGAAGAGGAAAAAAATTATGTTTTTAAAGTATTGGTTGAAAAATTAAATTCTCATTTTTCTCCAAAGCGCAACTCAACTTTTGAGAGACATTTATTTAGAAACTTAGTTCCTCTTGACGGTGAAGATTTTAATAAATTTACATTGCGGTTAAGACATCAAATGTCAAAATGCAGTTTTGGTTCTACACAAACAGAGATTGAAGAGATATGCTTAAAAAACAAACTCATCGACACATGGACATCAGTTGAATTGAAGAAACCATTGCTAGAAAGAGAACAGAGCTTAGACGAAATTATCGAAGTATGTCAAATACGTGAACAAATTAATAAACAGTCGCAAAGCATATTTTCAAAGCCAGAAAGCGTAACAGTCCAATGAATCTTTTCAAGTTCTCGACGGTCGAGAAATAATGGGGAAGGATGTGGAATATGTGGTAACATGGGACACTCAAGTGATGACGTTAATTGTCCAGTGCGAAAGGCTGAGTGCAGTAAATGTGGTATGACTGGTCACTATGCTCGTAAATGCAAAACTATAAACGTAAACTAGATAGTTATGAATATAATAATAATTCAAAACGACGTGGCGGCGTAAACTTGTCCAGAGTTCGGTGCATTGAAGAGAGAAAAGGAAACTCAGAAACTGAAACTCGGGAATTTGATTGTTTCAAAATTGATGACACCTTATCAGTAGATGAAGTGACTAAGTGTCGCATTGGAGGATATTATGTATCAATGATTATTGATTCAGGAACGCGTTTTAATCTTCTGAGCCAAGACGATTGGGAAATGATTCGAAACGGTGAAGCAGTGTTGTGGAATATCCGTACGCATTCAGAAAATCGATTTAAAGCGTATGCGGCAAATAAACTGCTAAAAATAATATACGTTTTTGAAGCTCCGATCGCAGTAGGAGATTCGGAAATTATATCCACATTCTATGTAATTGAAAACGGAAATCAATCGCTCTTGGGACGCGACACTGCCCTTCAACTTAAAGTTTTGAAATTAGGACTGGATGTAAATCGAATTGAGGCCGAAAGTGTTTTCCCTAAAATTAAAAATGTTAAAATTAAATTAGCAATAGACTGCAATGTAAGACCTGTGCAACAACCCCTACGGCGTATACCTGTTGCGCTCGAAAAAAAAGTTGAAAGCAAACTAAAGGAAGCACTCACTCAGGATATTATTGAGCCTGTTTCAGGTCCAAGTTCGTGGATTTCTCCAATTGTAGTCGTTTTGAAAGAAAATGGGGAAATGAGATTATGCGTCGACATGCGACAAGCTAATAAAGCGGTGCTCCGTGAAAATTATCCACTTCCAATTTTCGATACTTTTATGACTAAATTAAAAGGTGCCAAATATTTTTCCAGGTCAGATTTGAAATGGGGCTATCATCAAATAGAGCTTCATGAGGTAAGTCGTGAGATCACCACATTTATAACTCATAA
Organism: Meiosimyza platycephala; assembly: GCA_963662105.1. NCBI lineage: Eukaryota > Metazoa > Arthropoda > Insecta > Diptera > Lauxaniidae > Meiosimyza > Meiosimyza platycephala. Next base: position 63,641,093 of record OY759208.1, read on the forward strand.
GGGACTCTTCCGATACAAAAGATTAATGTTCGGAATAAGTTCGGCACCAGAAATATCCCAACACATTATAGAAGAATTGCTGGCTCCATGTAATAATACCTTGAATTATATAGATGACGTGATCATTTTTGGGAGCACGGAACAAGAACACGACGATGCTTTGAAGCAGGTGTTAGAAGTTTTTAAAAACAACAATGTATTGCTCAATTATATTAAGTGCATATGGTGAGTTAAAAAACTTCGATTTTTGGGACATTTACTATCTGATGAGGGAGTTTCTCCAGATCCAGAAAAAATTAAAACTGTTAGAGAACTTCGCGCTCCGCATACCAAGGAAGAAATCAGGAGTTTCTTAGGTCTTGTTACTTATGTTGGTAAATTTATTCCAGATCTGGCAGATATTACGGAGCCGTTGAGATGTTTGTTAAAGTTAAACTGCAAATTTAATTGGGGTCAAAATCTGCAAAAATCTTTCGAAAAACTAAAGTCGTTACTATCGGAAATACCAAGATTAAATTATTTCAATGTCCAAAATCAAACTCGGATAATAGCAGATGCAAGTCCAGTAGCTTTAGGTGCAGTACTAATTCAATTTGATATTAAAAATGATCCGCGAGTAATATGTTTTGCTAGTAAAAGCCTTTCTGATGTAGAAAAGAGATACTCACAAACAGAGAAAGAAAGCTTAGCGCTAGTTTGGGCTGTCGAAAGGTTTTATTATTATGTCATCGGTCTAGAATTTGAATTGGTCACTGATCAGAAGCCTTTGGAAGCGATTTTTAAGCCAACATCAAAACCACCGGCTAGGATCGAGAGATGGCTACTGAGATTACAGTCTTTTAAATTCAAAGTCATTTATCGTGCAGGAAAAGAAAATATTGCTGATTCTATTTCAAGATTATGCAAACTTGACAATGCGCAATCATTTGACGATAACGTAGAACAAAATATTTTTCACATAGTTGCTAATGCTACACCATCATCCATCAGTATTTCTGAAATTGCCAGAAAGAGCTCGCAAGGCAAAGATATAGTTAACACAATTGAATATATTAAAAATGACACTTGGCCGCCAGATACGCCAAATAGCTATTATCCGTTTCGTTACGAAATGCTTGCAGTTGGTAACATTTTATTGCGGACTACTCGCATCGTTATACCAATATCTTTACGGACTAAGCTATTGGAGCTCGCTCATGAAGGTCACCCAGGTGAATCAGCTATGAAACGGAGAATAAGAGCTAAAGTATGGTGACCTTTAATTGACCGAGAAGTTGTTAAAAATTGTTGGGATTGTTTATTGGTTTCAAAACCAAACAATCCGGCTCCAATGGAGAGACACGCTTTTCCTAATGGACCATGGCAATGTGTCGCTTCAGACCTACTAGGTCCATTGCCAAATAATGAGTATTTATTTGTTTTAATTTATTATTATTCACGTTACCAAGAAGTTAAATTTTTAAGAAAAATTACTTTAGAAGCAATTATTAACTTATTACGAGAAATTTTCTGCAGGTTGGGGATACCTAAGTCTCTCAGAGCAGATAATGGCAGAAAATGTGTGAGCGTAGAGTTTAAAAACTTTTGCAAAGAAAATAACATTGTTTTGATAACAACACCACCTTATTGGCGAAGTTGAAAACATGAATCGATCATTAGTAAAACGTCTTAAAATTGCTCATTCCAATAAAAAAGATTAGAAAGATGAAATCCAAAAATTTATTTTGATGTATGACGTGACACCACTGGAACCCCTCCTACTGAATTGATGTTTAATCGGGTCATCCGCGACAAGATTCCTGGAATACAAGATATAACAGAAGATATGATGGATTCAGGGGCAAGAGATTTAGATATAATCAACAAGCAAAAATGAAAAGAGAAAGGGGACAGGAAGAGAAGAGCTAAAGAATCGGATATTGAAGTCGGAGACAAGGTATTGTTGCGTAATGTGGTTTTCCCACATAAACTTACACCGACGTTTAATCCAACAGTATATGAAGTAAAAAATAAAATTGAAAATGAAGTCGAGATTTATGGGGAAGGAAAAATATTTAGAAGAATGTTAGCCATGTAAAAAAAGTACCTACTAATGTAGCAGGGGAAAGAAACGAGCAACCTTCACATAATCCAGTGGTGTTCCAGTACTGGCCGAGTCAGATGCAGCAGTTACCGAACCCAATCCTCAGCTGAAATTGAAACTTAAAAATACAGGAGGGATGTGGAGAACGGCTACACCGTTGGAATAGAGGGGTTAACGGCAACACCAGCAGCTAGTTAGTCTTGGGTTTTGCTAGGAATGAAGTTATATTTATAAAGAGAGTTAAAATACAATAAAGTATTAAAAGTTAATTAGTGAGTTTATTTTATTACGGATTTCAGTTAATAAACGTAAGTTGTTGCAATCTGCAAAGGAGGAAAATTTACAGCATTTAACTTAACGGTTTTAAAATATAATTCGAAATCACTGACACTACCGCTCCGCTATCTACCTCCATCACCAATTTTCTCCCGTTTACCAATATAATCATTAACAAAGGTTCATCCATGCTCGATACCCAATTTAACGTTCCAAGCTTGTAATTTAGCTCATTTACCTGCTGATACTTTTGGTACTTTTTTGACGACTTTTGAACTGATTTTGGATTTCAGTCAACGCGAGAAAAGCACGCTTTTGCTTAATGACCTTTTTTTCCGCAACTAAAACATGTTCAATCCTTCGCCGGACAAGCATTTACAGCATGGTTAGTCGTACACTTAGCATATTTTTGCATCTTTGAATACTGTGGATTTCGAGTAATTCTATTTACCTCTATTGATAAAACAGGCTGCATATTTTTTTGTCTCCCAAGTTAAATTTAATGTTGACTACAGTTGAGTTTGAAGCTGACTGCTTTTCACTCCACAGAACAACCGGTCTCGTAGTGCTTCTGATAAAAACGATGCAAATAGGCATGGTGCCGCTAACAACTTAATATTAACTATGTAATCATTTATTTGTTCGTTTGATTTTTGGGAGCAATTGTAAAACTTATAACGCTCAGTTATATCTCAAAAACGGTATTTTTAATATTATTTTTAATGCTTTTAATCGAAAGCTGAGGTTTTTTTACATTAAAAAAGTTATTTTCCAAAGAGTGCTTCAGCAATTTGCTATGAGAAATTGTTGCGCCAGCCTGTCCACTCTAGCGGCGCACAGTGGCTCCTTTTTCTAAAAGTGATTGCTAAAATCAAATTTTCGATTTCTGATTTTCGAAACTTTTTTTTATTATTTGACAGACAATTGACCAAAGGTTCTAAAACCGAACACTTTTTTGATTTATGACAAGTATTTTGGTTTTTATGGGTGCTCAAAGTTGGATAACTTTTTATTGTTCATTAAAATAGCACTTTTTTACATTTTTCGCAATATTAAAAATGGAAAATTTCAAAAGTTTAAAAAAACATGGGATCACTGAATTTATGGTATTTTAAAATAAATAATTTCTACAAGATGTAGAAAAAAAATTTTAGTTAGTAATTTTCATGAATTTTTTAAAAAAGGCCGTTTTTAGCATAGTTTTTCAAATTTACCTTGGCCTATAATCCACAAATCAATGTCAATCAAGGATTGGTGAATGGGAGATTATATTTGACATATCTGCCAACAAAAATCATATAAGTCTTACCTGCATATATTTGCCCATTTAGAAGTTATAGCTACTTATGTGACATGATATGCATAAAACTAAATTTGTTGTGTGATGACGATTTTCAGTCTATGATATTTTGACTTGGAAATTGTTAATCTGAATTTGATAGAATGTTTGCAGCGAATACAGACATCACTCAAAATAAATTAAAAATTGTAAATATGGACGTTACCACGCCCCTTTCTTAATTTATTCTTCCTATTTCCAAAACTATTTGACGCAAATAGATGCATATATAAAGAGTACCTAGAAAACTTCTGTCTATATAATATGGGATTTGCCTCACCTCCAAAACGCTTGATTTGTCACTTTTTCCAAATCATTTCACTCTTTTTAAGAAAATTCGCTTTTGTATAGCCTCAGATATTTATATCTAAGTTTTTAATGCAATTTAAAAATATCTAGTATTGTCAAATAGAATTAAGCTGTATTTTTTGTATAGAATACAGGTAGATGCGCTTCAGATAACAGTGAACTCTAGTGCAGGCCAACTTTATAGACACCTGTTTTATTACGGTAGATATCATACAAGGAATTTAGCTTATTATGTAGTTAAATTTTTTCGCTGAACATGTATTATGTTTGAGGTTTGTACCACAATATTTTGTACCTGTATTTGTATAAAAGTCAAATTTTATGCCTCAATAACTCAAACTAAGGTTGAACATAGATAAGTGTGAGAGCACAATTATCAAAGGCCTTAAGAAACACCTATATCCCAATGCTAGGCAATGCATCCCCGATATCAAAATTAACGGAGAATGTATTAGACACAGTGAAAAAATTAAGTATTTAGGAGTCATTTTTGATAGAAAATTCACTTTTAAGTCTCATATTGATTACACCCTATCCAAAGCCAAAAAAATATTTTTCTGCTACTCGAACTTGTTTCGAAGGGCAAAACACCTTAAACATGAGATAAGATTAAATTGCTACAAGCAAATTATTAGGCCCATTATAGGTTATGTGTTCCCCATATGGTTTGATATCTCGTTAGCCCAAATGGAAAGACTTAGAACATTTGAAAGATACATCCTCAGGGTTTGCTTAGGTATTCCAGCTAAGCGATGCTCGGATGGCACTTTTAAAAGTACTCCCAATAAAATAATTTACGACCTTGGTAGAACAAAAAGAATAGATTCCTTTCTCGTAGGATTAGCATTGAAACTCTTAATAAAATTACCTTTCGTTAGTAACGATCTACTAGATAACTACCTAAGTAAGGAAAGAGATATAGTATACCCAATTTTAGAAAATTATATGTCACCCATATATCTTAGTGTATTAAATAATAATAAAAATCTGTACGCAGGTAAAAAACTCTTGTTTTACCACAGAAGGTACAAAACACTTGACGATAGAAATACAGTGTACAGCATTGGCAATTTCTATGATATTAATGATTCACGTATCATGTGACAAGTTAAAATAAGAGTTCTTTACCTGTTGTTATATAGTTATAGGTAGTTATAAGTTATTGTCTAGTTTTAAGTAAAAATATATTAATGAAATTTCCTTTTTTAAACTTTTTCTAAAAATAAATTCTAATGTAAACTTTGTATCTTATAATTAAAACTATGTAGTAAAATAAAACCTTTGATATTTTTACAAAATAAGAAATATAAATTAAGAAACTCTTAGATAAATACGAATGTATGTTAAGAAAAAATAAAATGTAATGTAATGTAATTAAAGACAATACTGTAAATATTCAAAGAAATTAAATAAAGAACCGTTATGATCAGCAACAAACTCAATAACTCAGTCTTTTCTGACTACTTATTTAAAGTGTGAGCTACGCAAGTTTCCAAGGAAAATGAGTATATCTTGAAATATTTGCAAACAGCGAAAATGGAGATTCATTTTTGGTTGCGGTAAAAAACAAATACCCGAAACATATTAAGGATGAGCATACACAAAAGTTAAAAAACTTTTACTGCAACACAAAGAGATATTGGGTGTCATGTAATAGAACCAAAGCGAATTTTTATATAAAGTATGCAGACTTTCTTAAAAAGGACTTTGAGCTATCACTTGATGATGTTCCTAGCACATCACAGGCCTCCAGAGGAAGACCAGCAAAACAAATTGAAAACTGTGGGAGATTTACGAAAAAGAGAAAAATAGCAGTCGCCACTGGAAACATTTCAAAAAAAATAATACAAGATCAATTTCGAGAAAAACTGTGTATTTTAGTAGATACTCCTAAGCAAGGATTTGGTAACACAAATGACGGAAACACAGCAAGGCGATTTTTTGAGAAACCAGAAACAACTTCAGAAATAACGAGAGTCGATGAGGACGTGATAAAAAGATTACAAGTTATTTTAAACGTAATATCCTGTAGAGAACCCGTTAAAGTAGAAAAATTTGAAAAGTATACCAAGGAAACTGCAGACATATTAGAACATAAATACAGCCAAAAGTTACTGACACCCTCTGTCCATAAAATCTTAGCTCATAGTGGACAAATTATCAATTATCAAGCCTTACCAATAAGAGAATTATCAGAAGAAGCCCAAGAGTCTAATAACAAAGATTATAAGAAGTACAGATATAGCAATACATGTAAAATTTCACGTATTCGACAGAATGAGGACTTGTTCAATATACTTTCAGCATCTTCAGATCCTTTGATTTCATCACTTAGGCACGTTAGGTCACGAAAATAACTGACTGATAAATTCTGTAGTACTGTTTTAAGTTTCTTAGATATCCAAAATAATGATGATATTTTTATAGAATTGTAGATTGTTGTTGATTTTTTAAAGAAATTACCTAATTTATTACTGTAACCCTTTTTTTAAAACTTTTCTAGTCTTTAAGAAAGACTGTTTATAAATTATGTTAAGAGATAAAAAAATAAATGCATATGAATGAATTAGTAAAAATTAAAAAATTTTTTTTTTAAAAAGTATTTAAAAAATTTTCAAATTATTAAAAGTTCATTAATTGAATAAAGCGCACTAAAATTTACAAAAAAAAAATTTTTTTTTATGAATTCATACCACTAAAAACCAAAAATTTCGAAATTTGGACTTTCACCCCTTTTTAAAAGTATTTATAGCTAAGCCTCAAACCTGAATCTTATATATGTTATAGCTAAATAAATTACCAACCAAAATCAAAAAACTTTACTCAAATATTTTTACCCGTTCAAAAGTTATGATTTTAGCAACGCGAGATCGCAAAAGGCGCCACTGTGCGGCGCAGTTCGCGGGTGCTGCGAGGCGCTCGCACAATACCTTAATTTTTGTTTTTTCTAGGTTAGAGATGTTTTCTTGAATTTTTGTTTTTTTTGTCGCTGTGCACTTAATTATTTTGTTTATTTTAATAATCCCCCGATGTGTATTGTTGTTTTAAGTTTGATTTGTTTTATTATCCGTTTTATTTTTCTTGGAATTTATTATTTTATTTTTCGTGGAGCCATCAACTCCTGCATAATGCGATGGTTTTTTTTTGCTTAATAGTTTTTGACAGCTACTGTCACATTTATCCACGATGAACGTTGTCTATTGTGAATTTATTAGTGTTGTTAAGTGTTTTTAATTAATATTCATTGTTTGGGACAGAAGATATAGTCATATTTAGGGTGATATGAAATTTTTTATTATTTTGAATGAGAAAAGGGTGTTTTAAAATGTATGAGTCTCGGGTGGATTTGTTAGTATGAAAGTTTTGAAAAATGTGTGAGGTGAATGAATGTAGCTGGGAGATGTAAGAAACAGGGTGGCACCATTTGTCTGGAATTGATGCTTATTCAGCGGATAAGGGAATGACAACGAGTAACCAAGGGAGTAAGATCATTCGGCTATACTAAACTAGATGTTAATTTTATTCGTAAAAGTTAGCAAACCGATTGGATTTATATAAAGAGAAGTGCAGTTAAAGTAAAAGTATTTTTAATTTGCTAATAAAAAACAAAATAAAATAAAGTTTGTTGGAAAAATTGTTAGCACCTAGTTTTTTGTCCAATGTTTCGTGAAGTTGAATAATTTGGCGTTAAGAAGTTGGATAGAAGTCCGCCCCTTAAGTATATACACGGAAAAAACCCCAGCTCAAATTTTATTAAAAATTAATAGAAGATTATAAAAATTAAAAACTGAAAACAAATATTACTCTTTTATAGTAATAAATAAAGAATCATTATGAAAAATTCTATTCTAGTTTGTAACTATTTTCATTTTACATTTTTTAAGAAGTGCATATTAAAAATTAATTTCTTCATTTTAATTATCACATAAAAATTATGAAATTTTACAAGGATTTTATTAAATTTCAATTAATTGCGACATTAGAATTTTTACATATTTCATATTGAAATATATGATTCCCGCTTTATAATTTTTATTATATTGAATTTTATTTCTCTTTTGTTTTTAATTTTTACTCTGTTTGAGTTCTCAACATGTTCATGCCAAAAAATAAATATATAAGGCTTGCCAAACTCTTACTAATTGGCCTTGAAGTAATGTGTTGAACAGAATTTGGACGGGGTCGGGAAAGCGGCAACGGAATTCGATGACCGTCCCAATTTTGTTCAACACACAAAAAATTTTAAAAATCAATTTCAGATATTATTATTTCATCATAAAAACTTTATAATGTACTTTTTAAAAAAAAATACAGTCATTTTAAAATATAATAAATTATTGCAGACATTTTAATATCTACTTTGTAAAAATTAAAAAATTGCATTCGAAAAATTAATGCCTGCTTGATGGAATTTTTATATTACGCTTAGTTATTTTTAATAGACACTCGAACCGTTTCTAAATTACTAAATTACTTACTAATTTTTCTTAAATTTTGATTAATATTTACAATAATTTCGAGTTTCGTTTTTTCCGTGTAGGTATATGCGTACATACTGGCATATATATATTTACACCAAAATCAGAAATTGAGGTAACTATTACTAGATTTGGAGTAAATAGAGAACAAGTTATTTTAATTATATTAAAGGTCCTTGGCTCCAGAGGGGCTCAAAAATTTTGGGTATTAAAATCCCAAGCGCAAAAGTCAACTGTACAGAATCAACGCGGGAAGACATTTTTACATAAGGCAGAAAGCTCGCAAATATAAGGAGCCATTTAAGTTACAAGGCTAATGCTACAAATTTAAAATGAAGTCTTTTTAATAGAAAAAAAAGAACAAAACCAAAAATTGGCTTTCTAGTTTTGCTAATCATTTTTTTTTATTGAATTCAAATCGCTTTGGAGTTTTTTTATTATTTTGCATCAACTTAACTATAATTTTTTTCTTAAATCGTTTTCTTCTCAATTCAAAAGTGAAGTTCTTTTCCAAAAAAAAAGAAAAACAAAAACAAATTTAATACATATTATGTAGTAAAAAGAAATCCATTATTTTTGTATGAAATTGAAGGGTTTATTTAGTATATATAGAATGATCCGATCTAAGTCAAATATGCGCCATTTTGTTCGATAACTTTCTGCCATTTTGAAGGTAATTTCATTATACATGACTTATAAAATCACTGGTCCTTATGATCAAAAAACTGTAGCAACCGATTATCGCAAACCTCTCTTGAAGCAAATTTTTCAACAGTAAAATCGTTCGCCATGGACAGGAAAAGGTAGTAATCACTTGGTGCTAAGTCCGGACTATATGATGGATGCATAATAACCTCCCAACCGAACTCCCGGAGCTTCTGACGAGTAACTAACGACGTGTGTGGCCTGGAGTTATCCTGATGAAAGATACCTCCTCTTCTACTGGCCAATGCCAGCCGCTTCTGAGCGATTGCTTTCTTCAGACGGTCTAATTGTTGACAGTACACGATCGAATTAAGAGTTTGGCCGTAATGGAGTAGCTCGTAATAGAGGATTCCCCGCCAATCCCACCAAACACAGAGCAAAACCTTCCTGGCAGTCAATCCTGGCTTGAACACCATTTGCGACGGCTGATTGCCATTCGACTACGACTGTTTTCGCTTGATGTTGTCGCAAGTGATCCATTTTTCATCACCAGTTATCATCTGCTTCAAAAATGGATCGATTTTGTTGCGATTCAGTGGCGATTCACAGGTAGAAATTCGTTTCATAAGATTTTTCTATGTTAACTCGTATGACACCCATACATCGAGCTTTTTTTGCATCCGGCCTTATTCTAATGGTTCCAAACGGTTTTTTGTTGAATGTTCAGCTCCTGTGCAATCGAAACAGTGCTTACATGACGGTCGACTTCAACAATTTCCATAATTTTATCGACATTTTCGACAATTGGCCAGCGTTGTTCATCTTTAACCTCAAAATTACCGGAACGGAATCGACGAAACCAAAATTGCGCATGGTTGGTTGTTACAGTATCAGGACCATAAACACTGTTCACATTTTTAGCCACCTGACTTGCATTTTCGCCTTTATCAAAGAAAAACTGTAAAATGTAGCATATTTTCTCTTTGCAAGGGTACATTTTTGACACGCGCGCAAATGAAACTAAATCAATCAAATGCAAAACTGCAAAAGAAGCTTTTTTAGTACTAACTGTAATCTTTACAACGACATCTATTGTAAATCAATGGAACAACTACTAAGCCAGATACAGAGTACTAAAGCTATGTATTGAGAAAATAATGGATTACTTTTTACTACACCATATTAAAGCCTTCAGTGTATCATCCTCCAAACCTGGCCTGAATTTGTTACAAATATACCCGTCAGAAGAGAAGCACATTTCTGCTTCAACACTTGTCGGCTGAATTGTTGCCAGGAAGTTAAAAGCTTTTTGTAAATAGAAGCCCCTGTCCCCACCATTACTAAATATATGTATCTATTTCTTTATTTAGAGCTTCAAGTAAGGAATGAGTTGTCCTATTAAAAGAATTTTGCGAAGTGTTATTTAACAAAACGTAATTTTTTTATAATTAAATTCAATTTTTATTGTTAAATTCAAAATTTGTACAGTTTGTTTAATAACACAGGTTTACAAAAAAAAAAAGTTGCTGTCCATATGACCAGACCAGAAAAGTTTGTATACGTTTTTAGGGTCACTCACACGGAAAAAACACCAACTCAAATTTTATTAAAAATTGATAGGAGATTATAAAAATTAAAATCTGAAAACAAATATTACTTTTTTATAGTAATAAAAAGAAAATCATTATTAAAAATTCTATTCTACTTTGTAAATATTTTCATTTTACATTTTTTAATAAGTGCATATTAAAAATTATTTTCTTCATTTTAATTATCACCTAAAAACTTTGAAATTTTACAAAGAATTTATTAAATTTTAATAAATTGCCACATTAGAATTTTTATATATTTCATATTGTAATATATGATTCCCGCTTTATAATTTTTAAAACGAAGTTAAAGAAAAATTATTTCAAGATTATTAATTTTTATTATATTGAATTTTATTTCTCTTTTGTGTTTAATTTGTACTCTGTTTGAGTTCTCAACATGTTCATGCAAAAAAATAAATATATAAGGCTTGCCAAACTCTTACTAATTGGCTTTGAAGTAATGTGTTGAACAGAATTGGGACGGGGTCGGGAAAGCGGCAACGGAAACTCGCTAGCCGTCCCAATTTTGTTCAACACACAAAAAATTTTAAAAATAAATTTCAGTTATTTTTATTTCATCATAAAAACTTTATAATGTACTTTTTAAAAAATAGTACAGTCCTTTTAAAATATAATAAATTATTGCCGAAATTTTAAAATCTACTTTGTATAAATTAAAAACTTGCATTCGAAAAATTAATGCCTGCTTGATGGAATTTTTATATTACGCTTAGTAATTTTTAATAGACACTCGAACCGTTTCTAAGTTACTAAATTACCTACTAATTTTTCTTAAATTTTGATTAATATTTACAATAATTTCGAGTTTCGTTTTTTCCGTGCAATCCGAACCCGTGGTTTATTACAGCAGTTGTAGATGCCTTTAACCCAAATTACAGATTTGAAATTCGTAACCATTATACACAAAGTGGTTTTACAAAATTTCCATGTTTCTTATGCGAATGGGACAGTAGGGCTCGTGAGGAGCATTATGAAAAAAATCCTGACGTGATAGAGCTATGTAGACCTCAAATTCGAGTTCAAGGCATCAAATTTCCTATGAAAAATATGGTATGGTCAAATGGTCAATTAATAAGCACTAGCTAAACTGTTACGGAAATTACCTTTTCAGTTTTGATATAGTATCTTTTTTTTTTTTTAATATATTTTTGCTAATTGCGGGTCAAAATTCTTTTTAATGCCTAAGACTTGGTCCCTTTAGATTAATTTCACATTTCATGCGAAAAGACAGGGAACTTATTAAAAAAAATGTTCTCATTCGCAAATCTAATACAATTTGTTCATCATCTATAACATAAAACTATAACAAAATTGAATATTTTTTCGTAAATCACGGTAACTCAGTTGTCTTTTTCAGTAACGCAGCTGCTTTTCATATAAAAGGTTGCTGTCTCATGTTATATAGAAATTTTTCATAAAATTTTTACTAGATGACATATATCTAAGTGTTAAGACTTTTGAACTTTATTGCAAACCCAATTAATACCATTTTTCTAAAACGGGTAATGAAATACAATATATTGTAGCGAAATTTGGTTTATGCCAGAAAATTCTCGTAATAAAACTTAAACGATATTAGCTAGCATCACTGACCGTAGAAAAATACTTGCATCACTGACCGTAGAAAAATACGTGCATCACTGACCGTTAGAAAATACTTGCATCACTGACCGTAGAAAAATACGTGCATCACTGACCGTAGAAAAATATCACCATCTAGCGACATTTAGCATGTTTTCTGTACTATAAATGATAAAGTGGTACGACATTATCAACGTCGATAATCGCTATCTAGAAGGCACTGGAAACGACATTCTGGATAATGGCGGATGGTACGACATTATCAACGTCGATAATCGCCATATAGAAGGTACCGGAAACGTCATTCTAGACAACGGCAGATGGTTCTAGAAAATGATGACTTTAGTATAAAAGGCTGTCATATGAGCAGCAGAGACACAGTTGATATTGAACAGTGGAACACAGTGGATCTTAAGTGAGATCATTTGAATTTAAGTACTAAAGTGATATAGTGGATTTTAAGTAATAAAGTATAACGTTTGTGTATACAATTTGAATGTAAAGATTAAATAAACAATTGTACAGTGTAAAAACTAACGTTTGTGATTTAAATACACCATTTTATAATTAAATAAAGATTGCGTTTTTCTTGATTATTACACAATCCAGTGATCGAACTCAGAAAAGTGTAAGAGATTGAAATTACTGTCAAAGGGACAGGAAATTTCGTAACAATTGGTGTCAGAAGTGGGATTGTGTAAAAAGAATTAACAATCAAATAAAAAAAAAATGGTTAAGTTTGACGAACTAAAAGTGGATCAACTAAAGAAGGAGTTGCAGCAGCTGAATCTGCAATCATCTGGCGAAAAGTTGGAGTTACAGAAACGCTTACGGCAGGCTCTTGAGGCTCAAGGGGTAGACCTGGAAGAGCATGCATTTTATAGTGATGTCTCAGATTCAACAGCGAAAATGGAGGAAGCTTCTAGAATGGCTGCAAGTGGTGAAATTGTAGATATGTCGAAATTCGAGAAAATGCTAATGGCGATAACGCAGACAATAAATCAAAATGCACTGCAAATAGACCAGAAGTTAAGTCAGAACACGTTGCAGATGAATAACAATAGCCAGGCCATTCGGGAAGAAATTAGTCAGAGCGCGAGACAAATCCAGGCGATTCGAGAAGAAATTGATCAGAGCTTAAGTCAGAACTCGCTGCAAATCCAGGAGGCTGTTCGAACGGAGGTTGTCAAAATGGTAAATGGTCTCGATGCGAAAGTGACTGATTTACGAGATGACATTGAATCATTCAAGGATAAAGTTCAAAATAATTTTGAAGACGTTAGTAAAAGGATTCAACAGTTGGAAATAAGCGAACCAACCACTCAAGTAATAAGAGAAATCAGCGCAGAGAGGCTTAAAGCACCCATGTACGATGGAACAACGCCATTTAGTGTTTTCAAGCTCCAATTCGAAACAACATCTGCTCATAATCGCTTTGATAACGATAGGGCAGCAGCAGCGCTAATTGTGGCATTAAAAGGCGCAGCTGCAGAAGTATTGCAAACGGTTCCATTGGCGGAGCAAAAGAATTACAAGGCGGTGATGGATGCCTTACAGCGAAAATATGGCAGTGACCACATGAAGCAGATTCACAGACTGGAGTTGAAAAGTCGTATCCAGAAATCTGGCGAGTCCTTGCAGGAGTATGCTGCGGATATTGAACGATTGGCACACCTTTCCTATCCTGACGAGTTAAGTGTCGTAGCTGAAAAATTCAAAATGAGTAACCCGAAGACTACATTTAATGAAACGGTAACGGTTGCTCTCACTCAAGAGACAATTGCGTTGGCATGCCGCCCGTCATTGAAAACTCGTCGGATGGAAGTGGAGGCTGAGAAGAAAAATTCGTCGTTCGCCAGCAGTAGCTTTAGCGGAAATTGCTATAACTGTGGCAAGCAGGCACACATGGCACGTGACTGCAAATCACGTCGTAAACGGTCCGCATCACGTTCACCAAGAAGGAAAATTGGAAATAGGGTGAACGATGGCGAAAATGGTAGCGAAGAGCAGTCGTTAAACTAAAGAGAGTCAGTACAGCGGGGCGTGAGCTGACTCTCACTTATGATTGCCCCACAGTCTTACTTTCGAAGCTCTGCCAAAATTCCAACAGCCTTACCATCGGTGGAAAAATCAACGAAAGACCATGTGAGCTAACTTTGGATACAGGCGCATCGCACTCAATTGTGAGGACAGATTTATTTAATAGACGACGAGTAATGCCATTAAATGGGATCCAATTGAGAACAGCGACAGGAGAAATTGCGCAAATAGTAGGAAAAGTTACAGAAAGTGTTCTAATCGGCAACAGAACTGTGGAACATGATTTTATTGTTGCAAACATCACCGATGAGGTTATCATTGGCGTGGACTTTATGATTCGACACGGGTTCACTTTGGATCTTAAGAAAAAGACGTTAAGATATGTCAATGTAGAGTTGCCTTTAGACGTTGGCTGTGGACAAAAATTAACAATTGCAAGAGTCTACATAAATGAGCGCTGTTGAACCCAACACCGAAGAATTGTTTGGGCAACACTAAGTGAAGACTGTGGGACAAGCCATCTGTGGGTAGTGGAAGCAGATAAGAAAAATTTTAAGAAAGACCTGATTATTGGAAAGACACTAGTAAAAACAAGAGCGGAAAGCAAAATACCGGTATGAATTTTGAATCCAACAAATAAGCCAAAATGGATGCAAAAAGGTGAACTAATAGCGCAATGTGAGAAAGTTACGGCTGTTATAAATTGTGAAAATGACCAGCAGGACACAAAAGGTACAGCTTTAACAAAATCATCGGCCTTGGAAGTATTGACGAAAGAATGGACGAAGGAGTTGTCTGCCCAGAAAAAAAAAAAAAGCAAAAAGGTTTCTGCAAAAGCATTGGCGGATATTCGCGTTCAAAGGAGAAAATAATGGCCGAACATCAGTTGTCAAACATCGCATTGATACAGGTAATTTTCAGCCAATTCGTCAACCTCCAAGGAGGCTAGCACTCGCTAAGAGAGAGGAAGTAACGGGCCTTATAGAGGATATGGCGCGAGAAAAGGTCATTGCACCATCAGAAAGCCCGTGGAGTTCACCGGTCGTACTTGTCAAGAAAAAGAATGGGAGTATGCGATTCTGTGTGGATTACAGAAAATTGAATGACGTTACCAAAAAAGACAGCTACCCGTTACCCAGAATCGATGATACACTGGATACGTTATCTGGAGCAACATGGTTTTCCACCCTGGACTTACAAAGTGGATATTGGCAGGTGGAAATAGATGACAAAGACAAGGAGAAAACTGGCTTTAGTGTTGGGAATGGTCTATGGCAGTTTAACGTCATGCCGTTAGGTCTTTGTAACGCTCCAGCTACGTTTGAGCGGTTAATGGAACGAGTGCTCAAAGGACTACATTGGAAGACCTGTTTAGTGTATCTCGATGACATAATCATCATGGGAAAAGATTTTGATGACCACTTGAAAAATTTGGAGGAAGTGTTTGAGCGCTTGGGGGCAGCTGGACTAAAATTAAGTGTGAAAAAGTGCTCACTTTTCCAGCGTGAAGCAAGTATCTGGGGCACAAGGTTACGTCAGAAGGAATACACACAGATGAGGATAAAATAAAAGCTGTGAAAAATTGGCCACGACCATCTAATCTTCATGAGTTGCGAAGTTTTCTGGGCCTATGCACTTACTACAGACGTTTTGTTCCTGGTTTCGCAAATGTCGCAGGCAGTCTACATGAGCTAACACAGAAAAATCGGAAATTCGAATGGAGTGGTGCACAGGAAGCTGCATTCCAAAAGCTGAAAGAATTATTGTCTTCAGCGCCAATACTCGCGTACCCAATACCCGGTGAAAAATTTGTATTGGACACCGATGCAAGTGGCCATGGTATTGGAGGAGTTTTATCCCAAGTCAACAATGGACAAGAAAAAGCCGTCGCATATTTCAGCAAAATTCTGTCGAAACCTGAGAGGAATTATTGTGTAACTCGGAGAGAGTTACTGGCAGTAATGGAATGCGTGAAACACTTCCATAAGTACTTATATGGACAGCATTTTCTCCTGAGGACAGGCCATGCGGCATTAAGGTGGCTACTTCAATTCAAGGATCCTGAAGGTCAAATCGCACGGTAGATAGAACGCCTGCAGAGCTATGATTTCACCATAGAACATCGCAAAGGAAGCCAGCATGGAAATGCGGATGCACTTTCCCGTCGTCCACGTAAAATTGAATGCGGTCATTGTTCCCGAATGGAAAGTAAAGCTGGAACAATTGATGTGCGCCTTTTGAACGTTTTGCCTGAAGAAAAGTGGACAAAAGAGGAGGTACAACGGGACCAGCGCAGTGATACAGATTTGGCAACTATAATTAAGTATAGAAAGCTGGGTAGGAAACCGGCATGGCAAGAGATATCAAGTGAAAGCCAAATCTGTAAAGCATACTGGGCGCAATGGCAAAGTTTGGAGTTGCATGATGGTTGCCTCTACCGAATCTGGGAAAGCGAGGATGGTAAAATTCGCTCAAAACTGCTGGTTATTCCAAAGGAAAAGTTTAAGGAAATAATCAAGGATTATCACAATGGATCGAGTGGTGGACATCTGGGCGTAACAAAAACCACAGAGAAAATAAAGAAACGGTTTTTTTTTGGTAGGATGCCAAGAAACAGTTGCTGACTGGATGATCGACGTTGTGACCAATGTGCAATTGCTAAAGGACCTAGGCACCGCACACGGGGAAAAATGCATCAGTATAACGTTGGAGCTCCCTTTGAGAGGATAGCCATGGATATAGCGGGACCTTTTCCAATTAGCAATGCAGGAAATAAATACATCCTTGTGGTAATTGATTACTTCAGTAAGTGGCCAGAAGTATATCCCATTCCCAATCAAGAAGCAAAAACAGTGGCAGACATTTTCATCAAAAATTGGATTTGCCGATATGGAGCTCCACTTGAGTTGCATTCCGACCAAGGACGAAATTTTGAGTCGGCACTTTTTAAGGAAGTTTGTGACATGCTTGGAATACAGAAGACACGTACCACAGACTTGCATCCTCAGTCCGATGGCATGATCGAAAGGTTCAACCGTACTCTAGAGGAGCATCTGAAAAAGGTTGTTGACAAAGGACAAAAAGATTGGGATGAGCATCTACCAATGTTTCTGATGGCTTATCGTTCATCAATACACGATATCACTACAGTCACGCCAGCAAAAGCAATTTTTGGTACGGACTTAAGGCTTCCAGCAGATTTGAAGTACGGAGTAAGCGCTGTCCCAGAAACGACCAATGCTGACGATTACATATCGCAGAAAAGAGAAGAACTAGCAGATATACACGAGCTCATCAGGAGACGTACTCAATTGGCTAGCGACAAGATGAAAGCTCGATATGACTTGCGAGCAAATACTGAAAGGTTCAAAGAAGGTCAATTAGTGCTGCTACACAACCCACAGCGAAAACGAGGCTTGTCTCCTAAATTACAGACTCATTGGGAGGGACCTTATCGGATCGTCACAAGGATTAATGATGTTGTGTATCAAATCCAAAAATACCCCGGCAACAAAGGTAAATTAAAGGTAGTATACATCGAAAGGCTGGCACCTTATACTAGAGATGGAGAGACTCTTGTTCGGGACGAACAAGTTTAAGCGGAGGGCAGTGTAGCAAAATTTGGTTTATGCCAGAAAATTCTCGTAATAAAATTAAACTCACTGACCGTAGAAAAATACTTGCATCACTGACCGGAGAAAAATACGTGCATCACTGACCGTAAGAAAATACTTGCATCACTGACCGTAGAAAAATACGTTCATCACTGACCGTAGAAAAATAACACCATCTAGCGACATTTAGCATGTTTTCTGTACTATAAATGATAAAGTGGTACGACATTATCAACGTCGATAATCGCTTTCTAGAAGGCACTGGAAACGACATTCTGGATAATGGCGGATGGTACGACATTATCAACGTCGATAATCGCCATATAGAAAGTACCGGAAACGTCATTCTAGACAACGGCAGATGGTTCTAGAAAATGATGACTTTAGTATAAAAGGCTGTCATATGAGCAGCAGAGACACAGTTGATATTGAACAGTGGAACACAGTGGATCTTAAGTGAGAACATTTGAATTTAAGTACTTAAGTGATATAGTGGATTTTAAGTAATAAAGTATAACGTTTGTGTATACAATTTGAATGTAAAGATTAAATAAACAATTGTACTGTGTAAAAACTAACGTTTGTGATTTAAATAAACCATTTTATAATTAAATAAAGATTGCGTTTTTCTTGGTTATTACACAATCCAGTGATCGAACTCAGAAAAGAGTAAGAGATTGAAATTACTGTCAAAGGGACAGGAAATTTCGTAAAAATATTTTACACTGTGTCCCCAGCAATGAATAAAATCTTAGCTACACTGTGTTACTATACGAAACTGATCTTTAAAATAAAATAATTGCCATTCTGTGTATCTTAGTTCGTTTAATTCGATGTATCTTACGATTGAGATGTGACCACCGCGCGGGGAGAAGTAAGCTACCGGAATCATTTGCCCAAATAACGTCGTGAGAGGTGAGTGTGTTTATTGCATGACTGCTGAGTTACCGTCATAGAAATGTAGCTAATGACGATATTTGCATTATTTTTATTCACAAACACTGTTATTTAGGTGTATAATTGGAATAGCGATAAAAATTCGCTTAATTGTTTCGCATTTAGTAAACATTGATGAAATAGTTATATTTTTACAACTGAGTTACTGTCACACTGCGTTACTATACATGGTAACGCAGTTGTTTTATTGGTAATGCAGTTGCTTTGACTGTACTTTTTTTAGTGATTAATATTATTGTAACAAAAATATCAGTATATGACCTGGTTCTTTTAACAGAAATATTTTTATTTGTCAGATCTCTTAATTAATTTTCAAGATGTTGATTTTTTTTTCGACCTATATTTAAAAAAAAATATTTTGGTTTTATTCAGATATATTAATTTGAAGATATTTTTGTTATTAAGTTAATTCTTTATTTAGAATAATTATCTGCCAAATCTTCTTTAAAAAAGTTATAAGTGCTGTGAATGAACAATCACCGTGTTACTAATACTACCCCTGCGTTACTTTGTCCCCCAGTTTTTATTAGCAATTTGAGTAATATTAAGTCTTCTAATTATTAAAAATACTTTGACTCCATAGGTGTCTTGTTGTTCACCTTAACCTCTAACTTCTCACGCAAATTTATGTATTAATAAATGTATTAAGTTGCTTTTTTTGAAAAAGTGGAAGTTTTTGAATTAGGTTTTGGTAACGCAGTGCTCTTATCTATAAAAAACACCTTGATGATCTGATTATTTTTAGAATTCAACTGAATGGGAGAATAATTTCAGTTCTATAGTTAAAAAGTGTCAAATAAGTGCACTTAATTAAACATTCCTAAAAATAAAATATAAGGTTTTACCTAAGTAACGCAGTTGTTTTATTTTTCTACCACTTCTATTATAAATTGTCATAAATAATATAATTATCTATAAAACTTCGCTGCAGCTATGAGTACACCATAGAATACATTATAATGATCCTGCATAAGTACTAAAAACTAAGAATATGTTATCCTTAAATAATTTTTTTTTTCTTAAAACACAAGTTCTTTTAGGCACTAAAAATAATTTTGGCCCATACAACTTATAGGGAAAATTTTTACAAAACCTTAATAATATAAAGAACTAAAAATAGGAAAATAAAACTTAAACTAACTTATAACTATTTTATGTCTACTTTAAAAAACTTTTTTTTACCTACAGTAGCCGCTAACTACATATATCAAAAATATGTTGAAATTCGGACATTTGACCTCTTAATATAAAGTTTTGTCTAAGTCTCTCGATATTATTCGAAACGTACTCCACATTTGCAAGTGCATGCAGTTGTCGAGTAGGAAAGAGCCAGGGGAGGTTATAAGTTAATTTAATAATTTTGTTTTGAGCGATTTGAAGTCTTTTGATATGTGAAGGAGCACAATTACCTCATACAGGGCATGCATAATATATTGTAGCAAAAAATATGTATTTCATAATTAGTATTTTGTTGCCCAAGCTGAGGCTAGATTTTCTACAGATTAAAGGATATACACTAATCCCCGCTTATATGCACGCCGTTTATAAGCATTTCTCGCTTATATGCATCAAAACTTGTGCAATTTAATTTCTCCATTCAGATTTGTTAACACTTTTCTCCTTTATATGCACACGCTTATATGCATTTCTCGGATATAAGCCCCAAAAATCTCCAATTTTTTCCTCCATTCGCGCTTATATGCACGACAGGGAAAAAATTTTAGTTTTTTTTCATGTTCAAAAATATTGATAACAAACAATCGTATGATTCCTATTGTAATGTCAAATGTGCTTGACAGTAGCTTGCGATGCTGGGAAGAGTTAAATGAAAATATAATTGTTGCCCATATTTTGCAATCGGATGATAAAACAGAGGAAGATGAAGAAACAGACATTGCAGCTTAAATAGATCCAATTCCTTCATTGAGTGCAGCTTTGGCCTCATTAAACACGCTTCGAAAGTTGCTTTTGTCAATAAATAAGTTTATTGACGAACTTGATGACATTGAAGAAGATATTTTTAAGGGCTGCAGTCATATTCAATCCAAGATTACTAGTTTTTTAAGAAAGAATAATTTTGCAACTCAATATACATATGTACTCTGTATACACATATGTACTATATATATTTCTTTGATTTGCTTTTTATTTTTTTACTGGAATACCTAAAATATCAAATGTTTATTTTCGCAGCTTTTTGCCTTTAAAAATATTTTTGTAGGGTTCTAGTTAGT
The DNA here is from genome assembly GCA_963662105.1 of Meiosimyza platycephala. Lineage (NCBI taxonomy): Eukaryota > Metazoa > Arthropoda > Insecta > Diptera > Lauxaniidae > Meiosimyza > Meiosimyza platycephala. The sequence goes on from OY759208.1 coordinate 63,662,262, forward strand.
TGGCGTTAGGTAACAGCTTAAATGAAACTACGATTCTATATAAGCATATTTGGTAGACATAGCCGAATTTTTATATATGCACTTTTCATGCATATAAACGAGTTTTTCTAAATGCATTTCACTCTTATATGCACCAAAAATCAATCAATTTCAGAAATGCTTATAAGCGGGGATTACTGTATTTTGATTAAGAGATTGATTTTTTGAATAATATAGGAAATGTGTTCTTTAAAGGTAAGCTCGGGGTCAAGTATAACACCTAGGTATTTTACTTTATTTTCCCATGTTAACTGATTGTCATTTAAAATAAGATTGTTTTGTGGGAGAAAACATGGCTTACGTTTCCTGGTAAAGTAAATGGCTTGAGGTTTGGCAGGATTTATTGAAATTTTCCAGTTACTGAAGTATGTGGTAATACAAGTTAGTGCATATTGAAGATTTGCAGTAACCTCAGTAGCCATTAATGCTGATGATAAAATTGCAGTGTCGTCTGCAAAAACTGAAATAACACAATTCTGGATTTGTGGTAAATCAGCGGAGTAAATGTTATAGAGGAGTGGAGAGAGACAGGAGCCTTGAGGGCAACCAGCTGAAATATTGGTACTGTGAGAGTTCTGCAACCCTATAGATACCTTAAAAGTTCGGTTGGAAAGGAAACTTTGAATGATTTTGATGAGTCGGAGAGAAATACCAAATCTTTTCAGTTTGTGGATGAGTCCGTCATGCCAAACGGAATTAAATGGTGCTTTGACATCTAGCAAAACCATACCAGTGGAATATTTATCCTGAAATTTGGATTGGGTCTTTATGCGAGTAAGAGGATGGGAGGTGTTATGCTCCTTACGAAAACCAAATTGCATGGTAGGAAGAATGTGTAGCCGATTTATTTCTTTGTTCAGTTCTTCTTTAATAATTTTTTCCAGAAGCTTGCTAAAAGAGGAAAGCAGACTTATTGGCCGATATGAGAGCGGACTTTTAGCCGGTTTGTTCGATTTTTTAACTGGAATAACTTTAGCATTTTTCCACACGGTTGGAAAGTAACACTGTTGAAGGCAGCCGTTGATTTCCGATTTCCGTCAAATATTTAGTACCTCGATTCGGTAGGGCTTTCAAAATTTTGTTGCTTATACCGTCCTCACCTGGGGCTTTTTTGTTTTTGTATTAGATTCGCAATTTTAGTTGCTGGTACAATGATGGCATTCAATGAGGGAGCGAATGCTAGAGAAACCTCTTGTAAGCTGTTGCTTACATCCGAGGCGATCTCGTTATTTATTGTAGAAACCAAAATCTGATGGTATATTGCAAATGTACGAGCTAGAACTTCACATTTTTCTTCGTTGATGATGTAACGATTATTTCCTTTACTTATGGTTGGAATATTGCAAGTCTTCTTTCTTAAAATTTTGGATAAGTTCCAAAAAGGGAAGAACCTTTATTAAGAGATGAAAGAAAACTGCTGCATGATAGATTTCTAAACTTTCTAATTTCAGAAGAAATTTGACGGTTTAAGAGTTTAATTGGTTCTTGGTAACGAGGATCTCTACTTCTTACCCAGTTTCGTCTGGAAATATTTCTTAACTTAATTAAGAATTGGACGTTGGAAGGAAGATGATCTTGCTTAAGTCTGGATTTTTTGGGAACACTTATATCAAGAGCGGAATTGACAATGCTAGTTAAATTATTGATCCTAGAGTCAATATCACTAACGTTGTTGATTAATGGATAAGTATCGCTAAGATTTCTGCTAACGAGCTGTGTAAAAAGGCGCCAATTTGCTTTTTTATAGTCAAAAACTTGACTCATTGACTTCGCTATCACAAGAAGTATCGATAGATCCTTATTAACAGCCGAGGCAAAGTATGATCTCTCTTCTGATCATTCTCCAATAATTTTTTGCCTTCTAGAAAAATCAGCTGATCTTAAGCCCCCTATGAGACTAACATCACATAAGACCAATTGGCTTAAGTACAAAAAATACATAAGCTAACACATCCACTCAAACTACTCGATAGAACACAACGAGCATATTGACGATGCTGTTGCTGTTTTTAACTCAATACTGTATTCAGCAGCAGAGCACTCAACTTCTGATCAGGCTGTGAAAAATACAAAAAGCCGTTTCCTTACTAACAGTGAAATCGAAATCCTCGTAGCCGAAAAGCGTAGGTTAAGGCGAGCGTGGCAGGTCCATAGATCCCCAGCTTCTAAAGCAATCCTAAAAATTGCTACACATAAACTTAGGTCTGCGTTAAATAACGAAGAAGACTTGGAGCAGCAAAAGTATGTCTCGAAACTTGCCCCCAATGCTAATGGGAAGAAGTCCTTGTGGAAATCCAGCAAAAAAATAAGAGCCCCCACTGAAAATGAATCACCGATTAGAGACTCCCACGGAAATTGGGCTCGAAGTGATGATGAAAAAGCTGAGGCTTTTGCAAATCACTTAAGTACAGTTTTTCAACCAAATACGAACATTCAAGGTTTCATGCCTCCCCAACTGCCAATAAATAACGATACTATCCAAATGAATTTCCACAGCAGCAACTTAATCAGTTTAATTCAAGAAATGTGTCCTAAAAAAGCCCCAGGGTGTGATAACATCACTCCCAAAATGATTAAGGAACTGCCTTATTCAGCCATTAACTTTTTGACCCGACTTTTTAATGCTATAATTCATTACGGATATTACCCAAAAGAATGGAAAAACTCTTTGATAACCATGATACCAAAACTTGGGAAAGATCGTGCATTACCATCATCGTACAGACCCATAAGTCTTTTACCTTGCTTGTCAAAATTATTTGAGAAATTAATTCTAGCAAAATTAATTCCTTATGTTACCGATAACAATTTATTTCCGCCTCACCAATTCGGTTTCCGAAAACAACACGGCACAATCGAACAGGTTAATAGGATCACAAATGAAATAAGAAAGGCTTATGAGTGCAGTGAATACTGCACAGCAATATTTCTCGATGTCGCACAGGCGTTCGATAAAGTATGGCATGAAGGCCTTATCAATAAAATTAAACACTTATTGCCTCTCAATGTTCACAAAACATTTACTTCTTACCTCGAAAGCAGGCTCTTTAAAATAAAACACAGAGATTTTATTTCTACTCACTTCAACATAAGAGCAGGTGTCCCTCAAGGTAGCGTACTAGGACCGTTCCTATATGTATTGTATACCTCAGACTTACCAATTAATGCTAACACGACCATCTCAACATTCGCAGATGATACTGCAGTTTTAAGTTGTAACCGTTGCCCATTAGAAGCTTCTCGAAAGCTCCAGCTTCATATAAAATCAATAGAAGAATGGTTGTCGATATGGCGCATAAAAATAAATGAGCAAAAATGTAAGCAAGTTACTTTTACCCTTAGGCATGGTCAATGCCCTCCAATTGTTCTAAATAATACTTCAGTCCCACAAAGTGAAATTGTAACATATCTAGGTATTCAATTAGATCGACGACTTACATGGCGTAGGCACATTGAAGCCAAAATAACTCAGTTAAAGTTAAAAACCTCCAGTTTTCACTGGCTAATTAATCATCGTTCCCCTTCGAAGCTTGAATATAAAATCCTTTTATACAAAACAATTTTTAAGCCAATTTGGTTATATGGTGTCCAACTTTGGGGTAACGCCAGCTCTTCAAACATAGAACTAATACAAAGGGCTCAGTCCAAAATATTAAGATTAATTACAGGTGCACCATGGTACATAAGGAATGAAATTATTCACCGAGATCTATGCATCCCATTGGTAAAAGATGAAATAAATAAAAATAAACAAACCTACGCCATAAGGTTGATGCATCATCCTAACCCATTGGCTCGTAATCTAATAAACATAGAGAATCATTCCAGACTGAAAAGAAAGGATCGTCCTTCTATGGAAGTTGTGCATACTGCACAGCACCGAACCGAACTTATCAGCGCTAACGTCATCGTGCAATCATCGTGAAGCAGATGAGGACTCAGTACCGGGACCTAGTTCGTCTCGGGCACAGTCCTCCAATACAATCCGACCTCGGCAATTCATCGCAGCCAGCTCCTCTTCCGATGAGGACGTGTGCACGAGACCTAGTTCGTCTCAGCCGCTGTCCGATGAATTGGAGAGTGCAGCAACAAGAGACCTAGTTCGTCTCGGCTATCATTAGAGTGAAAATATTTAAGTAACTGCTGCTTTCAGGCATCTACCCGACCAGATGAGGTCAGCCGTTAGCGCGGATACTTAAGTCACTGCAGCTTTCAGGCATCTACCCGACCAGATGAGGTCAGCCGTTAGCGCGGATACTTAAGTCACTGCAGCTTTCAGGCATCTACCCGACCAGATGAGGTCAGCCGTTAGCGCGGACACTTAAGTCAATACAGCTTTTATTCATTCTACCGACCTGACGAGGTCAGCCGTTAGCTCGGAAATATTCCATTTACTTATATGTATTATTTTACATACTTTCGCAATTTATGAGGGCTTATAAGCTCAGTAATGTTGAATAAATAAACAAGTCCCTGCTTTTTGTTTCTGGAGACGAGTTCATTATTAAATTATATATTAATTATACATAATATTAATCTATAATAATGTTACTTAGTATAAGATTTTAAAACTTATTGTTAGTCTCTAAAGAGAAGATTCAATAAATTGAAGAAAGTTTAAAAAAAAAAAAAAAAAAAAAAAAAAACTTGAAATTATCGCGAGTTGCAATTTCTACGTAAAATAGTTTTAATAGGAAGGTGATCTGAATTTAATGCAAAAGTAGTTGTTGGATCAGATAAATATTCAGGTATGTTAGTAAGGAAGAAATCAAGAGTAGAAGCATTTCTGTTCGGATCGGCTAGTATGTATACTCTTCGGGGTAAAGAAGGCTAGTATTGTATGAAAACAGTTTCTCAAGGATATTTCCCCAAGTGTTTGCTCTTAAGCAACCCCAGGACTGGTGTCTACAGTTTAGGTCACCGCCAATTATATATCTCGGGTGAGCGGTGAGCCTACGTTAATCGGCAGTAAATTGACTTTTGGTAACATTTATGTTTCGTGAAAAACCCCCCGAGTAATAGCAGGAATATATATGGATGTCTTCGCCGGAGCGAGTGAAAAGTTTGATGCCTATATTCTAGGGTTGTCAGATTTTTGAACCCAAAAAATAAGTATATTCAACGCAATCAGTACAAAATTTTATACCTCATTCATTGTCAATATAAAAATCACAGCTTAAGTCACATTGCAAAATTTTGTATTTACAAAAAAAAGGTCACAATTTTTCGGATTCCACAAAATAAAATTTTTTACACATTACGAAAACTTCATGGGCCCCTACACTGTGCAATTTGCTGTTTTCATTTATGTACTTAAAAAAAAGGTATGAGTATACAAAATTAAATTTAATTAAATATGCTACAAAACAGGGATGTTGCGGATACCGATTTTTTCAAATCCGCAACTGCGGATGCGGATATTTGAAGGCTCACATCCGCGGATGCGGATCTTAAGATTTTTTATAAATTTATAAGAAATTTTAATATATGGACTTTATTATATGGGTGCAGAAATTAAATAAAAGAAGTAAATTTTAATAATTTTACTAAATATTTATTATTTAGTACGAAAAATTAAAAATAGGAGCATTATATTTAATAAATAGTGAAATTGCCGCATTTTCGGGGTCGAGCTTATTGCGCATAGACTCCTAAATTAGACCCGTGCTACTTAACAGTTGTTCGCTATGAACACTGCTTGGTGGTGTCGATAAAAATCTGCGTGCTATTGGTGTTAGCAGTTTTAACTCTTTTCGATGAACGCTCCCCCATTTAAGAGGATTTTCATCTAAATGGGCCCTTTTTTTAATTCGGTAAGCAATTAATCCTTTTTTGAGTATAACTTCAACACTATAATTTTCTGATATTTCTTCACGTTCATCTTCACTTGATGCATCTAACATCATAGCCAGCTCGCTTTTTAAGCATGGTTTTTTGACTATACCAGATGTCCCTTGTCCGACTGAATATTCAAATTCACAATACACTCAAAAATTGAACAAAGTGTCGAAATCCTGTCACCGACTCATCGCTACTATTAGTCGCATTGATTATTGCGGATGCGGATGCAGATGTCCAAATCTATGAGGAAGCTCCGCAATTGCGGATGCGAATATTCGTAACATTCCTGCTACAAAACAAGGATCATTTTACAGCCTCTTAGGTACGCTACTGGTAATAATTAAGTATGAAATGTAACAATTATTTAGTGATTCAAATAAAATCTAAAAATCACTGCAAATCAGTTCTAATCAGTACAAATTGGTAAAAATCAGTAGATTTGCGTACTGATTTCAAAATCTCGAAAAATCAGTATTTTTAAAGAAAATTAGTAAAAATCAGTACATGTACTGATGGAATCAGTACGTATGACAACCCTACTATATTCTGAATTAATGAGGTATTGCTAGCACGAAGAAGATTATGTCGTATTTTCTTACTCACAATTATAGCGACTCTTCCTCCTCTTGACCCCTCTCGATCGTATCTGTATACAAAAAATTCTCTATGTCTGATAGAAATGCTATCGTTTAGCCAGGTTTCTGTTAATAAGCAGACGTGAACATTATTGGTTTTTAAAAAATCGAACAATTCCTCTTTCTTATTTCGAACGCCTCTAGCGTTCCATGTAATTATATTAATGCCATACATTAAACCAAAAACTTACAAGCTAGGTCAGTAATAACTATAAATTGATCTGCCTTACTTTTACAAGTTTTAAGTTTAGTTATTAATTTTAATGTTAAAGATCTTATTTCTTCAACAGTAAATAAATTATGTTGATTGTTTGTGACATTTCCAATGCGTTCATTACGATTTTCCCACGTGCTGGTGGTGGAGGACGTTGGTTGAGTGAATTCGCAAAATTACCTTGATAATTAGTCACTGCGGGTGACGAGATGCTAAGAGGCTGTTTCCGCAGGATATTTTCCTTTCTTATAATCCGCAGATAGTTCTGCTTACTGGGACATTCATCAGAAGATGACTTGTGGTTTCCATTACAATTTGCACATTTAACAATAGTAGCAATACATTCGGCAGTTTTATGATTGCTGGCACAAATAGCACGAAACATTTTAACTCTGCAGTAGCTTGAGCCATGGCCATACATCTGGCAATTATAGCTATGCGTAACTTTATTCACACTGTGACGCTTATGGTCCCACCTTACTCTTATATAGTCGAAAATGTTAAACTGTTGTCGAAGCTCTTTTAGAGTAATTGATTTACGTTCGAAGTAAACAACATAAATGTAGTTAATTGTGCGTATTGTTTTTACATTTAAGCATTTGAGTCCCATTGCAATCAAACGGGACTTTAATTCTAATTGTTCATATTTTTTCAATCCAAATAACAATGCTTTGTACGGTTTTTCGTTTTTCGAAGTATAAGTAAAATCAAAGTTATTGGTGAGTTTATCACAAATTAAATCAAAATCATTTTTATCATTTAAGAATATTTTAAGGCCAATAGACGTTCTCTTGAGTGAATATTCCTTGATATTATTGGTCTTACACAATTTGTGTATTTCTTCAATTGTGCACTTGAGGACAGTGATAGATGGTGTATGAATTTTTTGATATTCATCTTCATTATCATCATTATCAATGTCATTATCGATATCAAGAGTTTGCAGAGTGCTAAAGTAATTTTGCCCAGTGTACGAAAATGTACACTATGGTACAAATCAATCTTGATCTGTGCCGATTTTGATTTGACCGTACAATTCAGTATTGTACTGCGCAAACTTAAAACGTTTATTTCACCACATTAGGGTCGTTCACATTATCCTTCATGCTGTCCATCATGCTTGACAAACCTGGATGTTTGATAATGTGAACGCTCGATACAGCCGCTTGACACTCATGGTTGATAAATTTCAAGATATTTTGATTTCTCTGCTGGCGTCAACAACAACAACAAGAAATTTTTCATTTCAAATAAGATTTCATAGAGTGCACATCGGTGGGTTTCTTGAATAATAAAAAGTTTTGGCATGATTTAGGTTTTTTTATGGACACATCCTCGTTGTAGGGAGTTTAAAACAATTTTTTTTATTATTACACCTACGAAAAATAAAAAACAAAGAATTGAAGTGAGTAATGCGAGAGAAGTGTACACCTCGAAATTTTTCTGCAAATGATGTTTGACAAGCATATTTGATAATGTGAACGCAAAACGAAATTTACAGTTAGTCGGTTTGTCAAGCCATGTTGGACAGCATGAAGGATAATGTGAACGCCCCTATTAAGTTAGCGAGCCGAAGTTCTAACGAGTACACATACTTTTCATAAGCAGAGAGCACACAACAAATCTTCTTTTGTACGCCTCTGAGCACAGAAAATTAATTTATTATCATATTCTGTGAAATGAAACGAAACAAAATCAGTTCGTTACCATGTGAAGCGAGCATTTCTGTGCTCTGAGAAGCTTAAGGCATGCCAAACATGAGTTGCCACCCGTTTCGATAATTACCGAATCAACTTATGTGATAAAAAAATTAATATAACAAGCAGTTTTATTAAAAAACACAAAAAATGCACATTTAATAATAATTCTAAATACAATGTATTGGAATTCTAAAAAAAGTCTGAGCGTATGAGGGCAAGTCGCACGTTTTCATGCTTGCTTTCACTCTTTATTCGCATTTTGTCTGTTGTCTGCAAACGTCATGTGTACTGTGAAAATAGCTAATGCGTTAAACAGAATTCCGGCGGTTGACGTAAATATCGGCAACATAAAATACTTTAAACGGCAAAATCGTCGTAAAATCCGTTCGAATTAACAGAATTGCAACGTGCGACGACTTTTCACTCACTTCAAATTGACACTACAAACTTAATTAATAAATTGACACAAGATGATTAGAAATGTAACACTGATAAGTCTGCCGCGACCATAAAATTAAAATTATATCTAACCGTCTGTTCGATTTCATTCAGTCAAGTGTGTTGCAATTTTGACAGCATATCACCTGGTTGACGTAAGTAAACCGCCGGAATTCTGTTTAACGCATAAATTTACAATATTAATGAGATGATATTTTAAATTTAACCTATAGTTTTGGAGATGTATTGATTTTTCTGAAATTTTTACAAATATTTTTTGAAAAAACTTAATTTTTCAAAATATTTTTTATAAAAATTAACTACTTTTTTTTAATTAATTCTTAAATGAATGACAGATTTCAAATTCCCCAATAATCAGGTGCCAACCTACATATGTTTAAAAATCGTAATAGTTTATTTAAGATTTACAGCTTCTAACATTTGAATTTATTGAAAAACAACTCACGTACCTATATACATTTTTTTAATTTTCCCAGGGATGGATGCAGTAAATATTATCCAACCATTTTCGTTACAATTTTTCTCATAACATGAAACATTTTTCAGTGTTTATATAATACATTTTTTTGCAAGCCGGTGGCATCACTAATTCAATTTGCTGATGAGTAAAATAAACGAAACAATTGCGAATCGTACCGAGCCAAAACACTACTGTCTATTTTTATTTATAATGTACGAGCTACGGTGCTAACGCAAATGCAAAACAAATTCAAACCCACGAAGATTACGAAACCATTCTTATATTGTACCTTACCGAGTACAAATTTCTGTTTTGTACTGATATTGTTTTATGCATTGGATTGCACACTAAAGAAAATAAATAAGATTTTGCGCTTCGGCTCAGTACAAAACGAATTGTACTGTTTATTTTCGTACACTGATTTTGCCTTGCATTGTTGTTGTTTAAATTGGTTTTGTGCTCATTGTGTTGGACCGCGTAACGGTCAACGCATTGGGATGCTTTCGTTTTATTTTGTTTTGTTTTGCTTTTTCTTTATAGTTTAATATAAATACAGTGAAATCCCGATAATTCGTACCCCGTTAAATCGAAAATCTCAATAATTCGTAACAAACTGACGGTCCCTTGAAAAAATCGCTCTAATTCGCAAAAATTCCATTCGTATTTTTTTTTTTTCAATATACGTTCTGTTTAACCTCTTATAAATCGTAATTGGATTTGACTACCTCGTATAATTCGTAATGAAAACCAAAATTATACTGAATTATGGTTTGAAAAAAAAGTCAATCATAGTAGGAAGCTACGGCTACGTTTACGGTTCACTTTTTTTTTGGAATTTTGGTGTTTTTCGTGGTCAGCTTATCCGTCACACCAGAGATGTGTGAAAGAAGAGAGTGTATGAGTGAATTAGTACATATCGGTCATTTACTTCAAGACAGGCATAACTCAAAAAACGTGATTTTTGGGTTAATGATGTAAGAATATTCACGATTTCATGCTATATTTTGTGTGAAAAAATCAGAAAAGTATCTCATAAATTTGTCTTGTGAAAAGAGTTTATGTATACATACTTTTCATTATTTTCATATAAAAAGTAACTTTAAAAACTTTGAAAACTTTAAATGCGTTTTTCTCCCACTTTAGGTTTTTTGAGTTTTGCCAGCTTTGAAGTAAATGAGCGATATGTGTGTACATATGTATGTATGTATTGCAGCTAAATAAATAATTGTTTCGGTTTTTACTTTTTATTAAATAAATAAAAAAAAAATCACCGTAAAAAATTGCCGGTCCCTTGCGATTACGATTTATCGGGATTCTACTGTATAAATGTTTATGATGTTGTTTTGTATATTATTTTATTCTCAATTGTAAGATTTATTGCAGTTAGAACACACGATAAGTACGACTGATCACTAAGAGTGTTGGATGAGTACTGATTTTTTTTTCTTATATACTTTTAAGTTTCTTATTTCAGTGAAATAGTTATCATCGGTATTGGAGTTAGTCTTAAGCTTGTGAATATTGTCAGGATTAATTAAAAATAAAAAAATGTCAGATAAAACTGTTCTTCTTTTTGTTTGATTCTTTCTATAATTTTATTAAACAAAAGATTGCTAAAAGGAGATTTGAGGCGTCCAATTGCAAAACTGGCCAAGTGCTTTTTTCATACTTTTGGAAAAACAACGAAAAACGTTTATCTTCATGTATGTTCATTGAAAAATTAAAACGTATTTCCCACATGATAGCTTATAAAATTTCTTACTCAAAACACGTCAGATCAGATTTTTCGAGTTTCATCTGCCGATGTTTTTGAGGAAACAATTATGGACTTGGCAGATTTTGATACTAATTTTATTTGAAAAAAAGTGGACTTAGCCGGTTTTGATATCAATGTACTGGACTTTGCCTGTTTTGATTTCAAGGCGTTGGACTTGATTGGTTTTGAATACAGTTCAATTGAAATAATACGGATGGTGGATCTTTTTGTGGAAATACCCATATATTGGTTCGCAACTTAATTTCGAAAGAATTCCAATTGGGACAAAATTTTAGCTCAATTGAACAGAATTTACAAAAAAATTGGAGCAAGTTCTTGGACTTGCCCGGTTTTGAAATCTATGCATCAAATTAAATTTAAAAAATTTTATATATCTGTCAAAATTTTTTTTTTTAATCTTAAAACATAGTAGAACGATAAAGCTTGGTCCAGATTTTGATATATGAGAATATCTCAAAATTTTATTTATTTCGACTGGGCCGGTTTTGCAACTGGACGCTTCATTTATTTTGCTTGATTTCATCAAGCATGAATTATAATGCTATGTCGCTATATACAGTAGAGTCTCGATTATCTGAATGTTCGATTATCCCAACTTTTTTACTTCTATCGCTCTATCGAGGTCAACTCTGCTTTCCTTTTTTTACATTTATATGATCCTTTGATCACATACGCGTAAATTTCTTTAATTCTTTCATCTTCTGCCACTTATTGGCGAATCAAAAAATCCACGCTGTTTCAAAAATGTCAAAATCTCCTTAACTTACGCTAACCAACAAAAAGCATGGTTGAACATATATATTTGTCTTAATTGATATGAAAATACATTTACTCCTGAGGTGAAGAAATTTAAGAAGGACGTGGGAAAGGAGGGCGATGTGTTGATGTTGTTAGATAATGCGCCAACTCACCCGAGAAACTCAGGAGAAAATGGGAAGTTTACAGTAAAGTTTTTGCCGCCTAATGAACCAAAGCGTCATTGAAACTTTAAAGCGTTTATACAGAAAGCAGCTACTGCGTCGTCTTTTGTCAGCCGACAGCAGTGAAATAGAAACGATGTTGAATTTTTTTAAAGAAATAAATTTTAAAGATTGTTGCTATATGCTGGTAGAAGCGTGGAACTCTTTGGAATCGCAAACATTAAAAAGGGCATGGAATAAATTATTAAAGACTCGATTCAATTCTTCAATTAAACCGCTCGACGATTTCAAAGAAATAACAGAACCAATGAATATTCTTTCATTGGTGAAGAGTGTGTGTGAAGAGAATATCAAAGAGTGGCTGAACTGCGTTAGTGAAGACCCTGAATTCCAGATTTTAACTGATGAAGAAATTGACGATTTCAACAGTAACGAAAAAGAAGATGAAGTAGAGACTGAAACTGGTGATTTATGTCAAGTACCATCTCACGCAGAACCTTTTGAAGCTCTAGATGTTGCTTTCAAATGGTTTGAAAGACAGGGACTTGGCCGTAATGAAAATATGTGATTCATTACGTCAAAGATCAATAACTAATTATTTCCAACCAAAATATTAAATAACATAGGTATTATGAAATTCATTTAGTTTTATAGCTCGTAATTTTTTTATATCGTATTGTCTAATTAAAATTTAATTATTGTGTGATCTGACTTTGAAACCGATTATCCGGATTTTCGATTATATGGAATACCCCTGGTTTTAATTGATTCGGATAGTCGAGATTCTACTGTACATAGATCCATGTCAAGAGCACATATGGTTTCAATAGTTACTTTAATGGGTTGAAGTACATTTACTACATCTTTTAAGACTTTGAATTCATGATCCAGTAACGAAGCAAGTTAAAGAGATATGTGAATCGTTGTGAAATCAGCTGTCAGACGAAAAAGCGTTGCGAAACACATGTTTAATTAATCCCGGGATTCAATTGAACTAGTCTCGGGATTTTCTGGACTGGAAAAAGGGGATCCCGGGATTGCCATTGCTAGCGGTAATCCGGCCCTGAATATGCAAGTGCATCCTACCCATTGTTTAGTCGGTAAATGGAACAGGTAACGTTTTCATCCTAGAAGGAAAAGTAACCGCAGTTGTATATTTAAAACAATTTCAGTAGATCGCCATTCAAAAAGATAAATTGCTGATAGGCCCAAATTTTACAACAAGATAACACGCCAATTTACACGGCCGAAATAGAAGAGCAGATCTGAAATCGATCTGTGCAGGAAATCGACCTTGAATGTAACTGAGAAACTGAACTCAGATTTTATCGAGACTTCAGTCGAAAAATTACTTAGTTCAATCACTTTTTCAATTCACTTCACTTTTCTAAAGAAACTAGCTAGTTCTAAAGAATCGACCAAGGAATACACAGGAATTTTTTTAGCCATACTTAGGGTCTTTTAGGCCTACTGCCAGTTTGCTTTTGCGTTTTAATTTATTGGAGCACAGAAGAAATTTTTTTAAATGCAACTATTTTCGAGCTGACCAATTAACGCATTTATGTAGTCACAGTAAAAATAACATTTTTTGACTAACTTATCACCGAAAAGGACCAAAAGTTCTGTTTCTGTGAGAGTCGAGAGTCTAGACACATCTTTAAAAACAAATCGACACACTTATTTGAAAATCGACTTAGATATATTTAGACCTTTCTTCGAAACGAAATGAGAATATGTAATAGCAATTATAAGCTTACAACGAACGAACGTTGGTCAAGCCGGACAGTATTGAGATCAACGGAAAGTTAATACCTTAGCAAACTTATAAAAGAGTTCAGAGAAAAATTCCACTTACGAGGTCGCAGCCAGTTATATCTGTGGCCACAAGAAATAACATCTTAACTCGGTATTTGATGACATGGCGAAACAGTCATATGAATACACACATAAGTTATGTTGTTTCGCTTAGTCATCAAATATCGAGTTTAGCTGCTATTCCTTGTGGCCACAGATATTATGAAATTTACTTTAAATATTCCTTAGGATTGTACAATATTATCCATGGTATCGCAATGGATGCATATCATTGAAATCATTTATGTATGTCATTCTCATAAGTAATCTCATATCTAATATTCTGTTTTTGTTGTTTTTTATGTTTCAGAAAGCATCCTCAACAAGTTTACTCGCACCAAATTGGCAACATCTCATTAAACCGTTAAGTGAAAGTCCAATTTTAGAGACAGCGGAGCACATGGAATCGGTATGAATCTTAAAATACGCAATACAGAAGAAAGATCATATAAAAAGGAAACGACTTCAATTATTTATATGTATCTTAAGTCTTACAGTACTGAATTATTAAATAGACATTGATTGTTCTTTTTTTAACAAGTTAATGATTTACATATAGAAATAAGTGTTTTCTAGTAGAGAAGTTGTAAAACTTTATTAAACAAAATAAAAAGTATTCCATTCTATATCTTTTTGTTGATATCCATTGGCTTCAGACAGGGTCGGATCCAGAAATTATTTTTGCGAGGGGCTAAGATTTTTTTTTATTACACACGTTCAAACTTAAAGCATGACAGAACTAAAATAATTAACAAAAACTTGCAGTAGAGTAGGTGTTTCATATTGTATTTTTTTTATTAAGAAAAAGCAAGTAAAAAAATAATATGTAATAAATTTCTTTCCATATTCTTCTAAAACTTTCTCGGGATCGACCAATATTAACCTAAGGATGTACAAGGCCGCTTATCCGTTAAGCCTTTCGGTTCCCATCGTAGCTCTTGTATATGATTTGAATAATTTTAAAGAAGATAAGCTTCTTTCCACTGTGCATATTGTGACAGAAATAGTAGCCAATATCTGTAGTGGCACTTTGACGTTCGGAAAAAAGTCCTTTGACTCACAATGGGCTTCAGCAGCTGTAGTGAGTACATTGCCATTCTTTTCTGTCCAATATTTTCTCTACAAAGCTATTTCTCCTTTGATGGAAAGAAATTTTCATATTTCCCATCCCGAAACTGCTTCAATGTCTGAATAACACTTTCTACCGTAATGTAGTAAGTGTTTAGGTCAAGCTAAACTGCCTGAAATTAACTGGCAAGCGAGATTGTCATTTAAAATACGTTAGATGCGATTGTCAATGCCATGATGAAATCAAATTGAGCACATTATTCTTTAAATCGATAAAGGCAGACCCTCAAAAATTTATCGATTTGCTTGAAATTTACAGATATTACTCTACGTTCAATTCTAGGGGACCTATATTTTTTTATTTTGCTGAGGACCCAATTTTCATTTAAACTTTGTTATTTAAAATTATAAAAAAAATTCTGAAAATGCTTTTTTTCAAATTGTCGATATTTCCTTAATAAATAACGGAATTTCATACTTTTTTTTAAACTTTTCATAATTTAATAGATTTTATGAAAAGTTGACACTTAGTGAAAACTAAATTGTTTTGTATAAAATATTGCTAATATCGTAAGCCAGAGGCATTTTTTCCAAGTCAAAAAATTTTTAAGTGCATCAGGTTTTTTTTTATGAAATTTTTGGTATCTATACAGAAAGGCTTACACTACATCTGTTGAAAGTCTCAACTGTCGAAAACGGCTTATTCCTAATTGAGTACATTTTTTTTAAAAAAATCAACAATTCAACAATTTTAATTGAGTATTTGGGTGGAATAAGGGCACTTTTGTGGGAGTGTGCTTTATCCGTAAATTACCTCTATGTATACTAGAGACCCTCTTCCATCTACCACCAATATATCACATCGATATACGCAGTACTAGCGTTACAGTAGAGCAAAATGTATCGCTTACGTAGCAGCCGAACATTGAAATATTTTTTTTTGCTTTTGTTGTACTTCAAAATTTACAGTTCAATGAAACGAATTATAAATAATAAGGGTATTTCTGAAAACTCGAAAAGCCTCGAAAACTCGATAACATTTTCCAGCCTCGAAAATAATTTGTATGAAAAAAAGTTTACGCAATTTTCGAAAACTTTCGAGGCAAATTTGATGCGAAAGTAGCCTCGAAAGTTGAATAATGAATAATTTGAGCGAGAAGAGCGCAATTGTTCTCAAAAAGATATAAAAGTGTCAAAAACGAAAATTAAATTAAGACGATTTTTCGATTTTCAAAACAAATTTAATTCGCTACAAACTTTTTATTTTGATTCAATTAAGCAATTTTATGTTTCTATTTAAACAATATAGGTATCAGTTGATAAGTAATTTATTAAACTATAATATTAGTGTGAAAAAGTTTCAAATCGGTCCATCTATAATCAAGAAGAATGGTTTAAAATTAATCCAAAAAAATGAATTTTTTAACAAATTAAAGTTTTTTTATTTAATTTTTTTGATTGACAACTAAGACACATGTTGATTTCTCTCACACGAGTTAGGCAGTTTTAGGCAACAAAAGGCGTTTTTCATTCGTTTGCACGTTTTGCATAGATTGGGGTGTTCCCTTAAACAAGCTCGAAAACTTTCGAGGTTTCCATGCTTTCGAATTTTCGCGTTTAGAGGAATACCCTTAATATTTAAATGCTCGGCTTTCATTGGAATGTTGACTCGTCAGAGAAGCATGTCTGTAAAGCATGATTAAAATAAAAACAAATTGTTATTCGTGAACTAAACTATTTTAAAAAGTAGCATATTCGCGATTCTAATCCACAACAGCCATATTCAAGTGTTGTTTGCGCCATAACAGTCGCTTCTTCTTCATGGCTTCAGTCAGGCGCGGTTTTGTGATAGACCGAGGAGCGGTCAGGTTCTCTTTTGCCAAACGCCACCGGACAATCCTCGTCGTTTATCTTCGCAGTCAGAAGAGCAACACTTTTCCTACAATGTAAGAGGCAAATGTCACTATTTTTATGGTAGGTACGAGGTGTGGTGACTCTTTTTCTACCACATTTTTCTACGCAGTTTGCGTTCAGTGGCTCGTTCTGATCTATTTTTTTTTAATGCGGCTAACAACCGACTTTGAAACACTTTCAAACGTTGATATGTCTATCTGGGAATGTGTAGAGTAACAAATTAACATCTGTATTTCTCTACATTTTCTTGGAAACGTGTCTGAAGACTTGCCCATTCTAAAATGAAGCAATTTTGAGGTTATACCTCAGTATCATTGTCCAAATATAAATAAATTTATGAAACTTAGTAAAACTAATTAAATTATTTACATTTTGAATATTGCGGACAGGAAAAACTTGCGAAAAATGATTTATGTAATGTCTTCGTGAACTATCGTTAGTAAAATGCGTTTGTTCAATTAGAGTTTTATTAAAAGACTGACGAACAAAAGCAACTGAACTTAGTACAGAGTTATGCTTAGCAACTAAATAAAGTACAGAGTTATACTTAGTTTTAACCTGGTAATTGGTGACATGTTTCGGTTACCAGGTTAAAATGGTTCCATTTGTTATCTTTGTCATGTTTGTTGAAAAATAGCATTGATCAATAAGTAAAAATTTACAATATTGGTCTTTGCTTAATGACTGTAAGTTCGATTAAATAATGTTTAATTATAAAATAATCAGTCACTAAAATCAACTTTCTTAAAAACCATATGGAGAGCACGCCGAATTTCAAAAATATGTGGCTGGCAACACCACAATTTCGAAAAATAAATCATAGCATGACTTTAGGCCGACGGTCTAACGGCTATGGCAGCAAGCGAGAAAGTGAAGAAAGATGACAAATGGAATATGCGCACTCTGTACACCTCATGACAAGTCCCTCAGTAGCTCAAGTGTTAGAGCGGCCGTCGCAAAATATGCTATTGCAATGCATGAACGGTCAGGGGTTCGAGTCCATGTACAGAATTAACCAAACTGGTCTGATGAGGCTATTGGTAATAGCCGAAACATGTCACCAATTACCAGGTTAAAATTGTTCCATTTGTTATCTTTGTCATGTTTGTTGAAAAATAGCATTGATCAATAAGTAAAAATTTACAATATTGGTCTTTGCTTAATGATTAAATAATGTTTAATTATAAAATAATCAGTCGCTAAAATCAACTTTCTTAAAAACTTTATATTTAAATGAAATCCCTATTTCTTTAACATTATTTTTTAAAAAGATATCAATAAAAACAAAGATGGGTCAAATCTTTGCTAGGGTCCGATCGAAGGCTTCGGCTTCGGCCACCTTCGGCCTAAAAATCGCACATTCGACCTACCTTCGGCTTCAGCCTTAAAATGGCCGAAGGTTGGCCGAAGCCGAAGGTTTGCAAATGAATGCAATTTCGAAGTTAAATTCGCCAATTTGAAAAACACGAAATATGCAAAAGTGAAATAGTTTGGAATAGAAAGTTTTTTAAACAAAAATAGCTCAGAGTGTGATAATGTAAAGTTAATGTAAACGATATTAGTTGTGAAGTTAAAGCAATAATCACTACAAATATTGAAAATAATCTTTGGGAATCTCATGACACAACGGTCATGCAGCCATGCTGAGTTTCAAGTTTTAAGATAGAGTTTGAGATGCACAATAAAGAATCTATTATTATGAGGAATGGATGTATTTTTAGCAATTGGCATTTAAGTTCATTTTTGAAACTGAAAAAAAGCACAAAAAATTTCTATCTGCCCCTCCGACTAGCGCTGCAGGTCAGCTTTATACCGACTCACGTTCAAATTTGTGTGGCGAAAACGTTGATAAACTTTTATTTTTAGCTTACAATAAAAACTAATTTGACTTTGAATATTAAAGTACCTTCAACTTTTTTTATCATTATAAACTAATATTGTTTATGTTTTCTAATAGATTATAACCATATAATTTATTTTTTGTTACTTATACATTGAATTTTTGTTTATGCAAGTTTTTATTTATAAAATGCTAAACCTTCGGCTTCGGCCGAAGATTTGAAAATGGCCGAAGTTCGGCTTCGGCCAAAAAAGTCACCTTCGGTCGGACCTTAATCTTTGCCCAACCGGTAATTTCGCTTACCACTTCTTTAATCAAACATACAGTCTCACTTATTTCACATATATTCTTTATTGTGATTAAATATTGATTAATGGTCTGTTTGCAAAAAACAATTTGAGTAAAATGTGTCTAGCTCCTACCACTTTCCTGGCAGGAGGGTTTACGTGAACGTCTACAAATTCTCAAATTTTCAAAAAATATTTATAAAATTTTTTTTTATAATTGTTTATATGATTCTGAATGCCTTTGATGCAAGCTTTCAAATATGTATCTATATGATGGTACAGGTAGCTCCATGCGTGGTCCATACGGATGAAAAGTCAGGTGGTAAGTTTACTTACCAGTAGGCCGATATATTAAGTCATTTCGTAGAATGCGAACTGTCAACATGCCATGAATTGACAAATAAACGAACTTTTTACGCTTAGAAAAAAATCTGCCTAAGGTGCTAAGATATAGCCCTTCAGGTTTTTTAGTTATATTAAGTTGCCACACCCTGTTGTCAAACCACGCCCACATTTTTCATGTGGCTGAAAATGCGAACAAAGTGCATCCGATTGGTTTTTTTTTTTGGTTTGAGTGCCCATAGGCCAATGTTTTAGCATTGGACGTAAAGAAAATTCTCCCAAAACTTCAGCATCCTAGATCAAACCTATTGACAAAAATTTTTTAACCTAATGCCATAACATAGGCAAAAAAAAGAAATAAAGTCTATAAAATTTTCAAAATAACATAAAGGTGCCACGCCCATATATATTGTGTTTTTATATAAATTATGAAAAGAATTTCGTAATAAAAATCAATTGTTTGAATAAAAATATGTACTTTAAGTCTAAAATTTAATATCAAGTCGAAATCTGTATACGTATAAGCCTACTAAGTGAAATTACCATCTCATAACTCGAAAACTGGAAATACCATTTTGATAAAACTTAAAATTTATCTTGATTGGACCAATTATAGGTATGGTATCAAGTTTCATCAAAATCCGTTCACGTTTTCTTGGTGCGGGCAAAGATGGATTAAGTCGTATTGAAGTCACATTACATTTACAATAAGCGTCAACAAATATTTTCATAAAATGCTATTATATTTAAATATCCTATAATGACTTAAGCGGTTCTTGCCTAAGTAATAATAAGTGATTATTGTAAATTGAGAATGTTTAAAAACAAGTTCTATCTATACAAAAGCTATTAATGCATTTTTACTGGAGCGAGCTATGGAGAGAGCTATGTCAACATAATCTTACCAATTTCGTATTTTGCAATTCCCATAAACACTTATAT
This sequence comes from Meiosimyza platycephala, assembly GCA_963662105.1. Classification (NCBI taxonomy): domain Eukaryota; kingdom Metazoa; phylum Arthropoda; class Insecta; order Diptera; family Lauxaniidae; genus Meiosimyza; species Meiosimyza platycephala. The sequence goes on from OY759208.1 coordinate 63,682,554, forward strand.
TTCTTTTTATTAAATATCTTCTTAACAAATGAAGCTTTCGTTATCGTTTTTGGACCTAAGCAATGCGCGTGTATGAATCTTTAATTTTCCATTATATTATTTCTAATACACCTTTTTAATTTTTCAGAAACGCTTCTGTATATAAAAAGTGATTTTTCTCGAAAGCATTATTTTCGACTTAGGCTGTTATTGCTTGTGACCACAAATGTAGAGCTAATTTACTGATAAAGAACACTCGCGCATAAGTGCCCTTATTCCATCCAAGTAATCAATTTTAATTGTTAAATTGTTGATTTTAAAGAAAAATGCTCTCCATAAAGATTAAGCAATTTTCGATCGTGCGGCCAAAATTCAAGTAATTCACTCTGTTACGCCTGGCATATGACGTGAAAAAGAAAATACTCGCAAAAACTTTCGGTATCGACCACCGAAGTCATTCCCGGGTAGGGCGCGGTTTTCCCATTGCCACTTGTAGCGCAGCATAGAACATAAAAAAAACTATCACAAATGGGGAGCAGAAAAACCCCAGGTTCTATTTCCTAAATTTTTCGTATTCACATCACGGATTCACTTACCCTGACATCTCCTCACCTTCACCACCTAGCAAATCTTCTTTAAATTAAAAGAAAGTGATTTTAAAGTTCAATTTCAAATTTCATTTCAAGTTTTAATTAATTATCTTTCTTTAAAATTTTATAACATTTATCAATTCAAGGAAATCTTATGACTATTTTGGGCGTAATCTAAGATTCATATGCACGTCTGCAGAAATAAAGTATGAACAAAAAAAATAGTTTACTTAATCGTAGCTATTAAGTAATTTTATATCTATAAAAAAAAGAAAAGTTTTCTGGAATATAATACCTATGTATACAATAAAATTAATATATATATAAATGTAAATATGTATATACTATAAGTTTAATATTTACGTTGGGGTACCCTGCTGTACAGTTGTTTTTGTTTGCTGTTGTTCTTTGTTGAATGTTGTTTTTTTTTCTTGTTCCCTTAATGGTAATTGTCGTAGCTTGTGTGGTTGGCGTTGTTGTTGGTTTATGTGGTTTTATTGTAGGTTAATATATGTTCTAAGTAGTGTGAAGGCGGAAGTTGGTACCCGCGTTTCCGCCCACAAAATCACGCGGAATATATTTTTATTTTTTTTGTTATACTGTACTTTTTCGAATTATACTTTGAATTATTTAAAAAAAACCATAAATTATTTAATTTAATTTACTTATGAAAAAAAATTAATTGTACGTATTAAAAATAATTATGCTAAGAAAATTGTGTAACATATAGTAAGTAGAACGGCAACACTTAGGGAACAGCTGTTTGTGGAGACTTGACAAACAGCTGTTCAAACTCTACACCACGCAGCACAAAGGGCTATAAAAGGGGTAGCACACCAGTAGTAGGCACGCAGTCGGCTGGTGATCTCAACGAGGAAACAACTCTGCAGTTGGTAAGCCCTAGTTAGTTGTAGTTAGCAGTTGAATAGAAAGTAACTAATTGGTGGTTCTACCACACGCTTGTTGAGCTGTGCCGACATTCGTGTGAACAGAACAGCGTCCAAAGATCTGTGGGATCTATCGTACGGCAACTGAGCTGTGCCGGGAACCGTGCGACTGAGACCAAGCAGAAGCCGTGCAGGGTAGCGTAGACTGTAGTCTAAAGTTTCTGCCATACGCTTGTTGAGCTGTGCCGACATTCGTGTGAGCAGAGCGGCGTTCTAAAGTTCTGTGGAATCTGTTGTATGGCAACTGAGCTGTGCCGGAAACCGTACGACTGAGACCAAGCAGAAGCCGTGCAGGATAGCGTAGATTGTAGCCTAGGGATTCTACTACACGATTGTTGCGCTGTGCCGACACTCGTGTGAGTAGAGCAGCGTCCAGAATCTGTGGATTCTGTTGTACGGTAACTGCGCTGTGCTGGAAGCCGTACGACTGAAACCAAGCAGAGGCCGCGGGATAGCATCCAAACCTGACGGTAAAACTCTGCCACACATTCGTCGCGCTGCGCCGACGTTCATGTGAACAGAGCGGCGTCCGGAATCTGTCAGGCGGTGACTGAGCCGTGCCAAAACCCGTACGGCGGGGCTATAGTAGAGCAGAAGCAATCAGCGTGGAACCTATGCGACCGTGCGCCTGAGAAAACACGACGTACGCGTCCGAACATTAAAACATTCGTCGGTAGTTTAATAAATAGTTTAAGTAATATGGATTTAAGAAAATAAAATTATAACGTTTTTGAAAAGAAAAAGGATCAGTATTGTTATTATTTATTTCTGTTGGAAAATAAATTCTCGTCAGTCACCTGCAAAAAAATATAAATTTTTGTAGCCAAACCTTGGACACCGACGAGTTAAAACCTCGGCGCGAGGTTCGTTACAATGGCGCCCGAGCAGGGACCTTGGCTGGCAAAACGGTTTAAAGAGACAGAAATAGTAATAACAATCATAATACCTTAATCCTATTACGAGTGCGGTACGCGGCGTAACTAAAAAAAGAAATCGTATTATCTTTACATGAACTGAAAACGAATAAACTAAGTTGTTGAAGCAAAGAAAAAAAAAACACAAGAAAGAAAAAAAAACAACAAAAGAGGCGGCCCTTGTTAAAAGCCCATTAGTGCAAAATAAAAATAGCAATACACAGTGACGCAAAGAAAAAAAAAATCAAAGAAAAGAGGCAACCCTTGAAAAAAAGGCCCAAACAAAGTCTGAAAAAGAAAACATTGAAACAAAGTGACAGTGAAAAGTGAAAGTGAAAAACACACACGGGAAAAAAAAGACACACGAAGAAAAAAAAAAACCACGAGAAAAATGTTAACCGTATCTTGGGGTCACACTCTAAAAAAAGAAGAGTTAATAACGTACTGCGAGGAGTTCAATCTTGAGGTGTCAGGAACCGTAGACGACCTTAGGAAACGATTTAAAGCATTCCTGGCCGAAGGACACAACCCCGAAATAGAAGAACGACTGCTAGAGCTACAGAAGCAACACAGGCGACCTTCCTCCCCGTGCACAAAGACGCCAAGGCTAAAGGCGGATACCATGTTCGACGCAGGAACACTGAAAGATAATCCGGAATCAGGTATGGTAAACCAACGAGAGGAAAATATCAACACCAAGATTACCACCGTGGCCGTAAATCGGGACCAAGCAACGCCCAACACGGAGTCGAGCAATCAAGCTACATACCTTCTACAGCAGGCGGAAATTGGCGAAATTAGGCAATACAATCCCACCATAATGAATCAAGTGAGAAAATGGACACTGCAATATGACGGCTCCAGTGAACCACTGGTCTTTATTGAAAGGGTAGAGGAGTTGGCTGAGGCAGACGGACTAGTAATGGATCACCTCCCGCGGACTATGCCGGAGCTGTTAAAGGACAAAGCTCTCGCTTGGTACCGGAATAATAACCAAAAAGTAACCACGTGGGAGTTATTCAAGCACAGTTTCCTAGATTTCTTCCTACCACCCCGTTACTTTGAAACATTGGATGACAACATCAGGAAACGATTCCAGCGGAAGGGAGAGAAATTCAAGGACTTCCTGCTAGCACTTCAGACAATGATGCGTTATGCAAATTACTCGGATGAACAACGCTTAGAGCGGATTTTTAGAAATTGACTACCCGAGTACCACTGGTATATTAAGCGGAAAGACTTCGTCACGCTTACAGACCTGATCGGGTTGGCGGAAGACCTCGAGGGCATACAGGAAAGGGAAGCCGAACAACCCTCCAGAAGTAAAGGTCGGGCTGAACAGCACAAAATGATGACGGAGACGAGTACAGAGGCGATTAACGTACGAACCGCCTGCCGACGTTGTGGACAGGACGGACATCTGGCCAGAGTATGTCAAAGTCCCACGCGGTTATTTTGCTGGGACTGCGGAAAAGTCGGAGTACGCACAATATATTGTTGTCGGTCTTCGGGAAACGGCACAGGAGGGCGCGCGAATCGAGAGGAGGCGCATCCTCCAGAAGACGCCTCTCGAACCAATTAAAACCAAGCTACAATAACTGCAGAAGAGTATACGCCAACATGATGGTTGGCGGAGGGCAGATGGCGGCAACTATCGATACAGGGGCAACGGTGAGCTTTCTACGGGAGTCATTTGCGGAGACATTAGGAGAAAGGGCCACAAAGGTGAGGTATCAAGGAGAAGTAGTGTTGGCAGACGGAACCGACCGCTAGATTCCGCCGTGGACACCATCATCCAGTTTGGCTGCCACCAGAGGAGGTTTCGATTCGTCATTATGCCAGACGCCACCGAAGATGTCATCCTGGGTCTGGACTTCTTGACCGAAAGTGGTACAACCATTCATATTGCTGGCGAGATGATTACGTTAAACGGAAGGGACCCCGAGGAGCAAGCGAGATGTATGGTGAGTACAATCATTCCCGTTCAGAATCCTAGTAACGACCCACAAAAGGTTCCTCCCTCATCTCTGGAACCAAGACAGAAGAGGCAGCAAGAACCACGAAGAAACCAACGTAGACGGCATCGAAAGCAAGTAGATGGAGTGTCTAAAGAACAACCACGTGAGCTGTCGACAGAACCCGCAGAAGGTCTCGCGGCCGAAAGTGCGATAGTGGGCACAGCTGATTTCGGAGATAAATCAGGAGAAATTCTGGGGAGTCAGAAGAATTGCGAAGGTTTGAGGGACTGAAGGGAATGACACATATTGCAGAGCACCGCATCGTGATGACAGACGACCGACCCGTCAAACAACGGTACATACCCAGGAATCCTGCCATGCAAGCAGTAATCGATGAGGAGATCAATAAATTATTGGTAAAGGAATGTATTGAGCCCTCCCACAGCCCATACAGCGCACCAATAGTGCTCGTCAAAAAGAAAACAGGGTCATGGCGGTTGTGCATTGACTACCGTCAGTTAAACAGTAAGTCGGTACCCGATGCATACCCTCTCCCACGCATAACCCACATACTAGACCGACTACGGGATGCGAAATTCGTCAGTAGCTTGGACCTTAAAGACGGCTACTGGCAGATTCCAATGGCAGCAGATAGCAAACAGTTTACGGCGTTCACCGTTCCAGGGCGTGGTCTGTTCCAGTGGCGAGTGATGCCGTTTGGATTGCATTCGGCGCCCGCAACATTTCAGCGCGCACTAGACACGCACGCACGGATATGGAGCCATTTGCTTTTGCGTATTTAGATGACATTGTGGTGACGGGTCGCACATTGAAAGAACACATGGACAATTTGCGGGAGGTTTTCCGACGACTGCAAGAGGCTAATCTCCGGATAAACCCTGAAAAGTGTGAATTTTTCAAAACAAAGATAAAGTACTTGGGTCACGTAGTCAGTGGCGAAGGGATTCAGACAGATCCAGACAAAGTCGCGGCGATCCGAGAACTTTCACCCCCACAGAACATCCGCGGTGTGCGACGATTCCTCGGCATAGCATCCTGGTATAGGCGATTTGTTCCTGACTTCGCTGCAGTCGTGCAGCCGCTAACATCCATGTTGAAGAAAGGGAAACATTGGAAATGGGGGGAAGATCAACAACGAGCGTTCGAAGCATTGAAGCTGAAACTCACAGAGGCCCCAGTTTTAACGTGCCCCGACTTCAGTCAGACTTCCACGTTGCAGACTGACGCAAGTGATCACGGACTAGGAGCAGTGTTGACGCAAGTTTTAAAGGGGGAAGAACGTGTGATAGCCTATGCCAGTCGAAGCCTGAACAATGCGGAGAGGAATTATTCGCCCACAGAAAAAGAATGTCTAGCGATTGTGTGGGGTATTCGAAAAATTAGACCTTATTTGGAAGGATACAAATTTGTCGTAATCACAGACCACCTGTCGTTGAAGTGGATGAACTCCATCGAAAGCCCAACCGGGAGAATTGCGCGTTGGGCGCTTGAGTTGCAATAATATCAGTTTACTGTCCAATACCGGAAAGGAAAACAAAATGTCGTTGCAGACGCTCTGTCCCGACAACCTAGAGAAACCCTGCAGTTGGCGGCCGTGAATGAAGGTGATGCTGCAGATTGTACCTGGCTTAAAAAAAAAAGGGCGGAGATCCTCAAGGAACCCGAGAAATTTCCGGACTTCGCAGAAGTTGGAGGGCAGCTTTACAGACATCTTCCACAGCACACAGGCGATGAGGACTGCGCTCAATGGAAGCTGTGCGTGGCGACAGCACTCCGGAAACGCGTAATGTCCGAGAACCATGACAGTCCAAGTGCCGGACATCTAGGTATACGGAAAACCATTGCACGCGTAGCCAACAAGTATTATTGGCCGGGGATGTTCCGGGATATCAGCAAATATGTAAGGAGCTGTGATTCCTGCCAACGCTACAAGGTTAGCCAACAGGCTCCTGCGGGGGAGATGCTAACGTCAGTCCCAGATGAGCCATGGGCAACGGTGTGTGCTGATTTTGTCGGTCCGCTACCACGATCAAAGCATGGAAACAGCATGATGCTGGTTTTTTTTGATAAATTTTCCAAGTGGACTGAGTTAGTCCCACTGCGCAAAGCTACTGCCGATGGGGTAATTAAGGCGTTCCGAGAGAGAATTCTGGCAAAATATGGTATACCTAAGCTCTTCATCACCGATAATGGGTCACAGTTTACTAGTCGGAGCGTCAAGAAATATTTCCAGGAAATAGGGGTGCAGCAGAGATTTACCGCACCATATACCCCACAAGAAAACCCTACGGAACGAGTCAACCGAACAATCAAGACGATGATAGCGCAGCTTGTGGGCAACCACCAGAAGTCCTGGGACGAACAGCTACCAGAAGTTACTCTGGCCATCAACACCAGCCAATCAGAGAGCACAGGATACAGCCCGGCATTCCTAACGCAAGAACGCGAGCCACGTTTACCAAGAGCACTGTATGACGAAGTCACCAAAGGCACGAGAACACCAGCACTAAACCCTGAATCTAGAGCCGCTGCACTTCAAGAAGTGTTCAAGATCGTGAAACATAACTTGTCTAAGGCTGCCAAAGATCAAGCAAGACACTATAACTTACGGAGAAGACAGTGGAAACCGACAGTGGGGCAACTGGTGCTAGTCCGACAACATCCCCTGTCCAAAGCTGTTGAGAGCTTTGCAGCCAAGTTGGCCCCGAAATTCGTGGGACCATACAAAGTGATAGGATTCACCTCCCCGGTGATCGTACAGCTAAAACAAGACAATGACAGACTAACTCGGACGGCTCACTTAAACGAAATTAAACCTTTCCACACATAGCTCTACCTTAGTATGATGAGGGAACTAACATCGCGGTTTTCTTTTCCACTCCACAGCAACGCAAACCTCCGACGCAGACAGACGATCAACTCCGAACTATAAAGATGTCGAGCCACCGGGAACCGGACAACAACTTGGTCCGCGCCATCCAACGCCGGGCCCAAGAGCGAAATAGAGCTACCCGCCAACTTAGGGTGCTAAATGCTGAGTACGAAGAGGCGACTCAGGCGAGGGTCAGCATCCCATGGGAGGGCACCGCAGCCCTACAATGTGACAACAACCGACCATTACTGCAGCGTGCCAGGGTACGACTATCAGCAGCGTGTCGGCCCGGGGCAGCAAACGAAACACAGCCGTCAATACGCCGTCCGTCACCCGCAACCGCGCCGAAAGAACCACAACCACAAACATCTTTGACAACAACTACGTTAACATCAGCTGGACAGCAACAACAGCAGCAATTACCGCCACCGCCCCATACACCATCAGAGAATTGCGGTCCTTCATCGCCACGCTACCGCTAGGTAAAAGGCTCGGACAAGTGGAAAAAAATAAACGGGATATTGTTCGATATCCGGATGAATAAAGCCGGCTTCGCAAGAGTCTTCGTTCGAGGTCAGGGGGAAGTGTGAAGGCGGAAGTTGGTACCCGCGTTTCCGCCCACAAAATCACGCGGAATATATTTTTATTTTTTTTGTTATACTGTACTTTTTCGAATTATACTTTGAATTATTTAAAAAAAAAACCATGAATTATTTAATTTAATTTACTTATGAAAAAAAATTAATTGTACGTATTAAAAATAATTATGCTAAGAAAATTGTGTAACATATAGTAAGTAGAACGGCAACACTTAGGGAACAGCTGTTTGTGGAGACTTGACAAACAGCTGTTCAAACTCTACACCACGCAGCACAAAGGGCTATAAAAGGGGTAGCACACCAGTAGTAGGCACGCAGTCGGCTGGTGATCTCAACGAGGAAACAACTCTGCAGTTGGTAAGCCCTAGTTAGTTGTAGTTAGCAGTAGAATAGAAAGTAACTAATTGGTGGTTCTACCACACGCTTGTTGAGCTGTGCCGACATTCGTGTGAACAGAACAGCGTCCAAAGATCTGTGGGATCTATCGTACGGCAACTGAGCTGTGCCGGGAACCGTGCGACTGAGACCAAGCAGAAGCCGTGCAGGGTAGCGTAGACTGTAGTCTAAAGTTTCTGCCATACGCTTGTTGAGCTGTGCCGACATTCGTGTGAGCAGAGCGGCGTTCTAAAGTTCTGTGGAATCTGTTGTATGGCAACTGAGCTGTGCCGGAAACCGTACGACTGAGACCAAGCAGAAGCCGTGCAGGATAGCGTAGATTGTAGCCTAGGGATTCTACTACACGATTGTTGCGCTGTGCCGACACTCGTGTGAGTAGAGCAGCGTCCAGAATCTGTGGATTCTGTTGTACGGTAACTGCGCTGTGCTGGAAGCCGTACGACTGAAACCAAGCAGAGGCCGCGGGATAGCATCCAAACCTAACGGTAAAACTCTGCCACACATTCGTCGCGCTGCGCCGACGTTCATGTGAACAGAGCGGCGTCCGGAATCTGTCAGGCGGTGACTGAGCCGTGCCAAAACCCGTACGGCGGGGCTATAGTAGAGCAGAAGCAATCAGCGTGGAACCTATGCGACCGTGCGCCTGAGAAAACACGACGTACGCGTCCGAACATTAAAACATTCGTCGGTAGTTTAATAAATAGTTTAAGTAATATGGATTTAAGAGAATAAAATTATAACGTTTTTGAAAAGAAAAAGGATCAGTATTGTTATTATTTATTTCTGTTGGAAAATAAATTCTCGTCAGTCACCTGCAAAAAAATATAAATTTTTGTAGCCAAACCTTGGACACCGACGAGTTAAAACCTCGGCGCGAGGTTCGTTACAGTAGTTTTGATGTTTTTTTTTTCAATTTTAGTAGGTGCTTCGTCTACTCTTCATCCACTTTTTTCACTAGCAATTTTTCCACTTTTTACACACAAATTTTCAATTGCATAATTTTGTTAATTGTTTATATTTTTAGTGATTATTAAGTTATATTTAATAATTGTGGAACTATTAGTTTTTTTATTGTTCTAAATTTGCGAAGATTTTTCGTCAACGTATATGCACAAGTTGTATTATCGTTATATTGTTAAAAAAATTTTTAATTTAGAATATATTTTTTTTTCTATATAACTTTGCGCACGGTTCCGAGTACCGCCGCTAGATAGATTCACTTTTTTTTTTGTCCTCCTCCCTTTTTCTTGATATTAAAAGGGTTCTAAAAATCAATTTTTTTGTTTTCCGCCCCACAACTTGTGTCTACCGCGTTATAGAAAATTCTTTTCAACGTACGACCGCACGCGCTCAATTTTTTCCCAACTGCTCGCTACCAAAAATTTCCGCAACTGACGACTTAAAAAACTCCACGCAGCAACTGTTGTTTATTTGTCGCCTGATGCCGCTACCAACGCTACACACATGTATATACGTACAAAAAAAAAAAAACAAACGGCTTCCTTGGCCCATTGGTGTCTACTATTCCCTTTTAACCTATTTGACATTTTCTTTTGTTTGACAGGTGTGATACATATAAGATTTTTAAAAAAAAATTCTTAATAGAATTCATTTATGGATACAGGGTGCTTACAATTGTTTTTCTTTGCGATAATTTTAGTAGGAATACTTGCAAATAACGCGCAAAGGATATTGAGAACAAAATCAAAATTTCTTAGAAAATTTTTCCTTTCAACAGGAGATTAAGGTGTTAACAGGGACGCCGTAATGTGTGTTCCTATTGGATAAAAGTTAAAAGAGGTGTCAAATCGCAATTGGGCGATTTTATCGGCTGATTTTTAAACATTTTCATATCTCAATTGAAAGTGCTAATGTATCCGACAGGTGGCCGAAATTAAAATTTGACATTTGTGCTTCAACTGAGGTATGTTGCCGTATCTTTCAACAAATTGCAATCGCGTTGACAACTTCTTAACGTGCTTCTAGCGTTTTCAAAAAGGAAATCCGTAACAACTCCAAAATGTACACCCGAGGGTTTTCGGGGTCGCTGATTACGAATCCAATGTCAGAATTACGAAATTCAAAATGTGGCGTAGTGTTATGCGAAAAAATTTGAAACTTTAAAAAAATTTTTTGTAGTTTCGTACTAGGAGGTTTTTTTGGTCGCTGATAACGAATCCGATCTCAGAATTGCAAAGTTCTAAATGGCGGATCCAATATGGCGCCAGGCCCTGCGAAAAACTTAAAAGTTTCTACGAGTTCCAAATCTTTTTTGTAAGTATCAGAAAATTTAGTATATAATTATAAATAAATATGCGAAAACAACAAACATTTTAGAAATTGTATCAAAAACTTTCACTAAATTTAAAAATTGTTGGTAATACATATAAGAAACAATAGTTTCGGACTGTAACATCTTCTGAATCTTTATTTTTTTGTTTCTCATCTCTTTTAGTTCTACGAATTTCAGTAGCCAATCATGACTTTGTTTTTAAAAAATAGACCAAATGTGATCCGTTGTGATACCACAGGAATTCTGACTATACGCTCTCGTTGAACCAATCAGATTTCATAATAAAACTAAAAAGCTGACCTGTCTGAACATGTCTTAGGTCATCCAGTTCATCAAATAAAAACGAACGAAGTGTTTTTTGGCGTTTTCTAGCAAGTACGGATCAGGGGCAGAGAAAAGGTTAAATGTTTTCCTCTTCTTCCACATCTCTACAACTTCTACAAATGTCAAAGGACCTAACTGAAACCTAGAAACAAATATTTTTTTAATAGTGGTTAAGCTACGTTGATAAATAAAATTCATATCTACAATTGAATAAAAAATTATATTCTAACATTTAGTTTTAATTTCCTATGGAATTTACAGAAAAACGGAGAAAAATTGTACGTATTAGACAATTTTAATGTTTTTAATTAAATGTGTGCATTTTTTCAGTACTAGTGATAAAAATCTCATAAAATGTGGAAATCGAAATTACCCTTGACCATTGAAGTAAGAAGAAGAAATGAACGCACACACGTTTTCTTATTCACAGTGTATGCCCCTTCCCTTCTCTCCCTCCCTCCCTCTCTCACTCTCACGCCTCTATCTCCCCCTCTCTCTTCCCTTTCTCTCTCGCTGTTTCTCATTCTCCTTCTTTGTAGAGCTATGACTTTCTATTAGGCGGAGAGCCGGCTGTGGAAAAGTCGAGTGTATAAGATTATAGCTTGAAATGTACGTCAAATGGTAGAGCTCGATGAGGTTAAACTAACGTGACCATATGATCCGCTTTTCGCGGAGCAAGTCCGCGTTTTTGATTTTCTGCTCCGCGCGTTCCGCGTTTTCATTGAAAATAATAAGTCTCATTTTGTTAGGGTTTTCGGTGACTGAAGACCTTTTTTTTAGAAAATAAAAAAAATAATACAAATAACTGGAGACCAAATACATTTCAAACCATGCAGTCGGAGTGACTTCAAATTGCGGAATGGGTTGCCGATTAAATATGTTGTTTTTTAAAGTAATTAAGGGAACGTATTTTCCCCCGATTTGATTGAAAGTCATTTTTTACGAAGCTATGCCCATTTAAAATTTTAGTGTCAGAGCTTGAAAAACCACTGAAAATTTTTTCAAAATAGTCGCATATTCATCCAAATCAAAATAATTAATTTTGTCTTTTGATTCTAATAGAACTTCTGATTCTCTGTCAGAATCTTTAAGAAATTTTGAAAATTGCTTGATTTTCTCAAAAACCCCAATTTTTTTACGCTTAAAATTTTATTGTGTATTTGTATTAATATGAGAGAAAAATTACATGAGTTTAATGCTTGTTAAAACATATTTGAGGTCAAAAAATTTTTTTTTTCCAAAATTTAAATGTCAATTTTTTGTTCTTCATCATTGCATAGCCACTCTATGGCACTACTTTCAAAGGAAAATAACAAAAGCAACATTCCAAATTACTTTCTGCAAATCCTTCTTACTTATGACTTATCGTTATTTTCGTAATAACTTTTTATCATGGGAAAGATATAAAAACATTGTACGCATATTTAACTTTTTCGCTGTCAAAGTCAAGCAAACAAAACATTCAAAGCCCACAGAAGTACAGTCAGCGAAAAAGCTATATGTGCATATAATGTTTTCATATATTTCCAATGATAAAAAGTTATAACGAAAATAACGGTAAAACAAAAGTATGCAGAATGCAAGAACGATTTAGAAATAGTCAATACATATATGATTTTTCTTAAAAATAAATGGAGATATATGATTTGCTACTGTTTTCGGGATTTGAATGTGAGGACCCTTTTTTTAGTACCTACATACAATTTTTTTTGCAGTTAAAACAAAAGAATCTTAAAAAAAGTTTCATCAACTTTTTTCTGCTCCGCGTTTTGGTCGAAAATATCTGGTCACGTTAGGTTAAACACAATATATAGGGATGCCTTGCCAAAGCCTGTCCTAAATATGGGTTGCCACCCGTTTTTTTGGTCATTTTTTTTTAATAACAAGTGTATAGGATTACAGCTTGAAATGTGTGTCAAATGATAGAGCTCGACCAGCCTAAGCACAATATATTGGGTTGCCACCCGTTTTTGGGCCATTTTTTAGAAAAAAAATTATGGTTTTAGATTCCAGCTTAAAATGTGTTTCAAATGATAGAGCTGAAGAGCCTAAATATAATATATAGAGTTGCTTTGCCGAATTCAATCCCAAGCATGGGTTGCCACCTGTTTTTTGGGCCAAAATTTTTCAGACAAATCCTTATGGTTCAAGATTTCAGCTCAATATGCATGTCAAATGATAGATCTTGATGAGCCTTAAAAAAATATTTCGAGTAATCTTGTCTTTTTTTGGCAAACTTTTTTTGGAAAAAAGTATATGGTTTAAGATCGTAGCTTGAAATGTATGCCAAATGATAGACCTTGTTGACCTATAATAAAATATATAGGGTTGCCATGCCGAATCCCGTCCCAAATGTGGGTTGCCACCTTTTTTTTCGGCAAACTTTTTTTGGAAAAAAGTTTATGGTTTAAGATCGTAGCTTGAAATGTATGCCAAATGATAGACTTTGTCGCCTAATCCGGTTCCAAATGTAGGTTGCCACCATTTTTTTTGGCCCAATTTTTTTAGAAAAATGGTTATAGTGTGAGATTTCAGCTTGAAATATGTGTCAAATGATAGAACTTGATGATCTATAATAAAATATATAGGGTTGCTTTGCCGAATCCCGTCCCAAATGTGGGTTGCCACCTGTTTTTTGGCCCAAGCTTTTTCAGAAAAATGTTTAGGGTTTGAGATTTCAGCTTGAAATGTGTGTCAAATGATAGACCTTGATGATCTATAAAAAAATATATAGGGTGCTTTGCCAAATCCCGTCCCAAATGTGGGTTAAGACCTTTTTTTTGCCCCAAGTTTTTTCAGATTGAAGGTACGCAAATGAAGCGTCTTGGGCAGCTATTTTCTGTGTTCACAAAAAATGGATTTGTTTTCGTCAAAGAGAGCGAAAATGAACAAGTCATTTTAGTAAATTGCGAAACTATACTTTCCACGCTTGGTATGGTAAATGAAAATGCAGGTGGTAGAAGACTTTGCGACCAAAATGATCTATGAGCCATAATTTTGATGAGCGTAAATTGTATTTATATAGATTAGGTATATGTAATAGCTTTATCTTATTAATATTCTCTTCCAATATTCTCCAGTACTCTTTTTTTTTCTTTTCTTCTTTTTTCAACAGCCGCGTCTATTACTTTTCTAAGCAATTTTTATCTCTACATTTTCGTACGCTAGTTGCAAAGTTTAAATTGAGATCTGTTCTAATGCTGGTTGTTTGTTTGATACCAATAAATTTTAAATAAAAGTATGTATGTATATGGCAGAAGGCTATTCCATGGATAATACTAAAACCGTTCTCAAAATATTATGCAAAAATCAGAAAGGAATTAATATTTGCCATTTGAACGCACAAAGCGTAAAAAATAAAATTGATAGTCTGCGTTACCTCTTTAATGAAAGTCTGACTGATATAATTTGTCTCTCTGAGACCTGGTTTAAGCCAGAAATGTGTAGCAACCTTTTCAAGCTGATTGACTATAATTTAGTACGTTCCGATAGGCAGATTAAAGTTGGAGGTGGTGTATGCATATATATTAGAAGCAATTATAAGTACCATACTGTAAAAAAATCTTATACTGATGACCCGATAGAATACATTTTTATTGAAGTCAGTCATAGAATGGTAAATTTCTATTAGGCTGTGTTTATATGGCACCAAATGTTGCATCCTCCAGTCATATTCTAAATTTATTGGAAGAGTTAACTCCTTTCTATTCAAATATAATAATTTGAGGTGATCTAAACGTTAATTTACTCGATCACAATAACAAGAATTTTATTGAATCAATCGAGTCCTTTAATATGAACTTTGCAAATTATAAACAACCAACCCACTTTTTTCCCAACAAAACACCATCACTTTTGGACGTTTTTCTTCTCTCTGACCCTAGCCTCATATCATGCTATGACCAATTGTTAGCGCCTGCATTTTCCTATCATGATTTAATTTTTGAAGTGAGAACTTCTTTAGGCACGTTGTGCGGGTGAGGAAAAATGTATAAATTCATGACGTCACAATGACAATATTTTTAAAATTATGTAGCATGCTTTAAGGGTATGTTGATAGATCAGTAGCCAAGACAACAACCATGTGATGACGTCATGGTTGTTGTCTTGGTTGTTGGTATATGGTAATTTTAGAAATTTGCTGCGTGCTTTTGGGCGTATGCATAAATTGAGTTACGACACAGGATGGCACTGGATTTTAAAAGCTGAAAACTCGACATTAGCTTTCCTCCACGTCATCACCGACACAGGATGACACTGGATTTTAAAAGCTGAAAATTTGACATTAGCTTTCCTCCATTTATTTTTTCTTTACTGGTGTGAAAGAGACAGCCATGAGTTGCTTGGTGTGGTGAAAATTATTCCATAAACATTACAAAACATCATGAAAACAAATTTCAATTATATTATTTTAAGTTCTCACTTCTGTCGGCACTCCCAGAGTGCAACCCGCCGTTTTTTTTAACAGTCGATGTTCTTCCACTGCCTCTTAATAGTAACTGTTATCAATGGCATGATTACTCTAGTATTGATATAATTTTACTTTTTGCTAGTTGCCTAAACCACAATTGGTCTCCAATTTATACGACAAATGATGTTAACCTGCAAATTGAATATTTCAATAACTCCATTAACTCCTTCCACTGTAGATATGTACCGCTTAAAATTAAGCATATTAATCGGCAAGCTATTCCTTGGCTTAAGAGCTAAACAGAATTGGGACGTGAAATATCGTCCAGATTTTTCCTATACATTTGTAGTGAGTAAAAAATTGACACTAGCAAAATTTATCGCAGAAAAATAGAACAGATTCTATTTTTTGGTGCGATTTGACACATAAGATAAATCGTATGTCCCAATTCTGTTTTTAGCTTTACGTACATATGAGGTAAGGCAGGCAATAAAATTGCGAAATTGTCTGTATGCGCGTTGGAGGCGCTTCAAATGTTACTGTATTCACATCGAATTTTAAAAAATGAGAAATAAAGTAAGTATGCTTCTACGTCGCAACAAAAATCTTACAGTTCCGTTTTTTTGGCAAAAAGTAAAACAAATTGGGATAAGCTCTGAAAGACATGCTCTGCCAGAGTCTCTGGACCAAGATAACCTTAACCAACTCTTAATTCAAACAGCCAACCCATCATCTACAATGAGTCCAAATATCAACTTAGACGGTAGCGTTTTTCTTCAAGTTTTTCATTTGCATGTGTTGTTGATTCTAATGTAGGAACAACCATTTTTAAAATTAGGTCTAAGGCAATCCTATCTGATGGCATGCACGCTAATTTTATTAAAGCTTTATTGCCCGTGATATTAAAACATGTTAATCACATTTTCAACACCATTATCACCACTTCTTCTTTTCTTAGCAGTTGGAAAATTGCAAAAATTTTGCCATTGCTAAAATCCGGTAGTCAAAATAAACCCGAATATAGGCCAATAGCAATTTTACCATTTCTCAGCAAAGCTTTTGAAATTGTTATATCCAGTCAGATAAAACTATTTTTATCTGAACAAAATATCATAAGCAAATTTCAGTCAGGGCTTCGGGCTAAACGCAATTGCACTACGGCACTTTTGAGAGTAAGTGAGGACTAGGGATGGGATCCCGAAATTTTTTAAGCCCCGAATATCCCGGGATTAGCAGAAGCAAGTCCTGGGATTTATGAAAACAAATTTTTTAGCAAACAAGTTTAATTATATAAATTTTTTCGTAAAAAATTATGTGCAAAAAAATGTAAATTTACAACATTGGAAATAAAGCGTTGGGAACACCATATTGTAAAAACTTTAAATATGGTGGTAAAGTGTGCGTAAACGCAGCAATATTTTTAGAGCGCAAAAAAAAATAATGCCAAAAATGACTTACACAGGGTTGCCAGGTGGCCGTTAATTGAATGGTAAAGCCGTTGGCCGTTAAGTCGTTAATTGGAGGCTAAAGCCGTTAATGGCCGTTAATTTTATCGAAAGGTCTCAGATATTTATGTTACGAAAAATTAAAAAATTTTATAAATTCGACCTCATTCAAATATTTGATGAGCAAAAAAAAAAGGTCACACAAAATTTTTTTTTTGCCAGGCCGTCGATTTCAACTTGGCAACTCAGCTGACACACACGGAAATTCAGCTAAATTATGCAATAAATTTATAGAATTTTTATTACGATATTTTCATTTAAGAATACTATATTAGAATACTCAATTTAATTAGAGATGCCTAAGTTTCGGGATCATCCCGAGATCCCGGGATTAGAAAAAGTCAGAAAATTGACATCCCTAGTGACGACATACGAACTGGACTTGACATGGATATGATGGGGTTAATTGTGTTTTTGGACTTCTCCAAGACTTTTGATCGTGTTAGTCATAGCCTAGTAATAAATAAACTCAGTAGCCAATTTTATTTCAGTGGTATGGCCTGCAATTTAATTCGATCATACCTTACAAATCGGCCACAATACGTATCTGCTAATATGAAATTTTCGTCTTGTCTTGCAGTTCCTAGTGGGGTTCCGCAGGGTTCTGTTATGGGTCCACTCTTATTTTCATTTTTTATTAATGATGTATACACAGCTGAGCATTAACTCGTTAATTCGTCAATTGGTAATTATCGCAGTTAACATTTCGAGTAACGGATTAACTTTTAGTTAACGGACTCGTTAACTTCCGTTAAATTTAAAGTCCGTTAATCGTTAATCCAGTCCTTACTGTTTACCAAAAAGATACCGCGCCGCGAAAAATACGTCTTGACAACAAGTACGTTCAAGCATTGAAGCATTGACAGATAAAAACATTTTTTTTTTGTGCGCGAATCGTATGGGAAAAGAAAGTGACAAAAGCATATGACGCAGGTATCGAAGCATGCCATGATTTTTGTGCATTTCTTTAGAAGTGTATACAAATCTTACGTTCTTTTTGGATATTGTGTACAGCCCGTGATATTTTGCGATACTGTGCAAATTAAAACAATATCATGGAATCGGATTCCAGTTCAACTACGGACGAAAATCCATGGCCACATTTGAGTAAATATGTTAATTTTGTATCCAGATCGGGAGAACAAATACTTTTTGAGTGTAAACTATGCTTACCTAAACAAGCAAAAATAAAAGCTCAAACATCGAGCCTCAACAATCTTAAACAACACGTAAGAGGAGTGCATGAGTCCCAATACCGACAATTTGAAGATGCGGTCGTGGCGGGGTCTAACCGGGGTAAGCCAAAGAGGAGAATCGCTCGTTCCGATAATAATGATGATAGCGGTAGCACCAGTAGCAGTATTCCGGCTAAAATAATACGACAGGGTCGACAGATGAGCATTGGAGAATCTTTCGGCATTGCAGCTACTGGCAGCGGTGTACCTCAAGGCAGAGTGGACCAATGCATAGTAAATTTTTTTGTTTCAAATATGATTCCTTTACATGTTGTAGAAAGCAAGTCATTTGGTTCGTTGATAAAAATATTAAACCCCAGCAAAAATTCAATTTCAAGAAGAACTTTGTGCAGACGTATTATTGACAAACATGTTCAATTGAAGCAACATTTGATTAGGTAAGAAAGTAAAATAGGTATTTTTTATTTTTAACATACCCAAAAGTCGTCCTACGTAGGTATATTTTTATTTTATACTTTTTAGTGATATAAAGGGATGTCTTTTTATAAATTTAATTTCAGTTGACTTGGAAAAATTGATTGGGTGGCAACAACGGCTGACTGTTGGTCAGCTCACAAAAATAATAGAGTTTTGCTACTACAGCTATTGGCTTTCTTAGCAATTTAGCTTGAAGCTTTAAAACCAAGTAAAAAAAAAAAAGTTTATACATATATTAAGGAAAAGTTATTTAGGCATGACGGTTCACTGGTTAGATCCTATCACAAGAGCCAGCATTAGCGTGCATACAGTGGCGGATTAAGCGTATAAGCACAACAAGCACGTGCTTGGGGCCCCCACCTCCTTTTCTGTACTAGCGTTTTTTAGAAAACGTGTTTTATATAAGCAAGCTCGGGCACGTACTAGGAAGAAACAAGTAAATGATGGAAATGCAGCTCAAGTTGATTTGAGCCCGAGAGATGAATTCTGCATTGAGACATTCAATGTAATAATTGACACACTTCTTTCTCAAATGCAAATAAGAGGTAACGTATACAATGACGTCTCAAAAAAATTTTCATTCCTTGTTGATCTTGATAAGTCACGTACAGAATATCAAAAAGATATTGAATCGCTTTTAACGGCCTACCCGGAAGACTTTGATAATAATTTCCTTGGCAAATTGAATCATTTCCATAAATATGTTCGGGTGAAATACAAGCCGTCAGAAATAAATACCACTCATTCTAAGTTGTGTAAAATAATCATTGATGATAACTTGAAGTGCGTTTTCCCAAACATAGAAGTGGCATTTAGAATATTTCACAGTTTAATGATCACAAACTGCTCGGCTGAACGATACTTCTCGCAATTAAAAAGATTAAAGAATCCACAAAGAACAAAAATTTGCCAAGACAAGCTTAATTCTTTAGCAATAATGTGTATTGAGGCTGACATACTTCGTCAGACAAATTTTGACGATGTAATCTTGGAGTTTGCTCTGAATAAAGCAAGAAAAAGAATGTTTTAAATCTAAAATTACCTACTGTAAATTAAATAGAATCTAACTTAATATAAACTTTATTTATTATGAAAAATTTATTTCGGTTAATTTTATTTTCATCCTTCAAAATCCAAGCAAAAAAGGGCCTACGCAGCCGCTGTGCTTAGGGCCCCCTAATCTATTAATCCGCCACTGCGTGCATACGACTAAAAGGTCATCATACATACGATGTCCTGGCGCAGAAATGATCGATATTCACTATGAATTTCACATAGATAAAAAAATTACAAGGTTTAGTATTGTAGTGCCTCACCCTGTATTTAATTATCTCTATTACATCTCTATTATATATTGCTATGTATTATTGCTTTACGTTATTCCTAACTGTATACACGAATGTATTATTATTTTAAATCTACGTACATATTAAGCTTGTAACTAAGTGAACTAAAAATATAAGCAGTTAGTCTGCATTGAATTCTGAAGCTTGTCACATCGAATGTTCTTATTTATTATATGGCGACCGTGAACTCATCGAACCATGCTTTAAATAATGGCTTGGAAATGCTTAAAGTTACTCCGTGTAAAACACTTCAATTTAAAAGAAAAAACTAAATAAATTAAAACGAATTAATTTAAGAAAATGTGAATAAAAAAAAATAAAAAAACGTTGCACCGAATTCGTTTTCTAGAATGATGTCCATTGCATTTTCAGGACTTTCTCCAAACCAAGCGTTTTTGTATGTCGATGATATTATTGTGATTGGTTGTAGCAAAAATCATCATTTAAAAAATTTAGGAAATGTTTTTGAAGTTTTAAGAAAATATAATTTAAAAATAAACCCACATAAGTGCAAATTTTTTCGACCAGAAGTTACATTCCTTGGTCACAAGTGCACGTCAAATGGTCTTTTGCCAGACGATTCTAAAATGAACGCTATTAGAAATTATACTATTCCTGAAGATAAAGATGCAGTAAAGCGATTTGTGGCATTTGCCAATTATTATAGAAGATTTATTCCTAACTTTGCAACGTTAGCTGCACCATTAAATTTTATAACACGGAAAAAAGTACAATTTGTTTGGAATGAAAAATGTCAGGAGTCTTTCGAAGCATTAAAATCAAGTTTGGCTTCTCCAAAAGTATTGCAATACCCAGATTTTACGAAAAAATTCTTAATTGCGGTAGACGCATCAAAGATTGGATGTGGCGCAATTTTGAGTCAAAATTTTAATGGAAATGACTTACCCATTTATTTTGCATCTAAAGCTTTCAACCAATCAGAACAGAAAAAAACAATAATTGAGTTGGAACTATTAGCAATACATTTCGCAATAAAGCAATTTCGACCATATGTTTATGGAACAGAATTTATTGTAAGGTCAGATCACCGACCATTGGTATACCTATTTAATATTAAGACCCATCATCCAAATTGACGAGAATTCGGCTGGAACTTTCAGAATATAATTTTTCAATAGAACATATAAAAGGCACAAGTAATGTTGCCGCAGATGCACTTTCACGCATTTCAATTGACGAATTGAATAATGTAAGTTAAGTTTTTGCAGTGACAACTCGCGCGATGTCTAAGCAAACTTCTGAGCAAAGTAAAAAATTAATTGCATCGAACACGATTTCATCAACAAAATACCAATTTACGACAAATTTTCACATGAGTTTAATAAAAATATTTCAAAAATCAGATCTGAGTTATTATTTTCGAATAATAAATTAACTGAATTGCGCATAAAACCTATCAATAAATTTAAAGTGATATTATATTTGAATTTTGTGATTGTTAACGAAACATTGAATCTAGACGGCATGCTTTTGAGGCTGCAATTGGAAGCCAACAATCATAACATTCATATTTTAGAATGGCCAAAAGACGATGTTTTTTTTAAGATTAGTAACATCCAAAAACTTAAAGAACAGTTATGCAAACATTAAAAACATTAGACATTATATTAACTGACCCAATAGAAACAGTATTTGATGAAGATAAGAAACAAAAACTCATGAAAATTTATCACAATGATCCGATTTTAGGAGGGCATTGTGGACGTAAAAGACTATATGCAAAAATAAAAACAAAATATTATTGGAAAAATATGACCAAAGACTTGGCTTCTTTTGTCACAAATTGTCAAAAATGTAACGTTAACAAAGTAAAACCAGGAAACAAAGAAGAACTGGTTTTAACCCCAACACCAATCAAACCATTTGATGTGGTTGTATTAGACACAATAGGTCCATTACCAGAATCAAATTTCGGGAAAAATTATGCTTTAACGTTAATTTGTGATTTGACTAAGTATTTAGTAACAATATCAATACCGGATAAAAGCGCAAACACGTTGCTCGTGCAATTTTCGAAAACTTTATTTTGGTATATGGTATGATGCATTCAATAAAATCAGACCTAGGGACTGAGTTTAAAAACCAAGTTTTAGGCGAACTATGCAAATTCCTTCATATTGAGCAAAATTTCTCAACAGCTTTCCACCATGAAACTTTGGGTACAGTTGAACGCAATCATAGAGTTTTCAATGAATATATTAGAGCATACATTAGTGAAAATTTAACGGATTGGGATACATACCTAAAATATTTCACATTTTTCCACAATACTACTTCAAACACAGTTTTCGATAATAAATATTCGCACTTTGAACTAGTGTTTGGGAAAAATGCAAATTTGCCTCACGCGGCATAAAAGAAAACAATCGACCCGATTTATGATGTAGAAAATTATAGTAAAGAAGTTAAATATCGGTTACAAAAGTCAAATATTTTAGCTAAAGATTTAATTGAAAAGCACAAATTACGCAACAAAAACTTATACGATAAATTTGCAAAACCTTTGACTCTGGAAGTTAATGACAGTGTTTTAGTACAAAAGCAACCATATAATAAACATAATAGCATTTACGAGGGCCCATATATTGTAAAAAACATTGACAGTGTCAACGTAACTGTTTATGACAAACTTTCTAAAAAATATAAAACCATACATAAAAACAGAGTAAGAAAATCTTAATAGATACCTAAAATATTCATTAAATTTAAAATAAAATATAAAGTTATGTTTATTCCTTAAGACGTTGTACATATTTATATTTGAATATTATAAAAACTACCAAATACACAAACCTGTACATTTCTTTATAAAAATGTCAAGAATTCTTTATATATATAAAAAAAAAGAAAGAATTAAACAAGTTTGATCACCTTGTTTACTTCTTTCTTTCCTATAAAAGGGGAGGTGTAGTGCCTCACCCTGTATTTAATTATCTCTATTACATCTCTATTATATATTGCCTTTACGTTATTCCTAACTGTATACACGAATGTATTATTATTTTAAATCTATGTACATATTAAGCTTGTAACTAAGTGAAGCTCAACTAAAAATATAAGCAGTTAGTCTGCATTGAATTCTGAAGCTTGTCACATCGAATGTTCTTATTTATTATAGTATTAAAATAAAACTACACGCTTTGGCTGTAATACTTTGTATGAATCCTTTATTTCTTTTTACGACGCCTTTCAACGACGCTTGAGCATATCTGTACATATATCATTATTGCATACATATATGAAAGAGATGAAAAGCAAAATAGAAGTCAAAGCAAAATAGAAGTCATATACATAAAAACAGAAGTTAGAAGAGAATATGAAATGTTGGCAATGCTGGTAGTGCAACACTCTGCAGCAAGAAATATAATGTATTTGATATTATGGACTTACACTACTAAAACTCGGCCATCCTGACAATGAGATCTCCTGATCTCTAGATATACACAAAACGTGGTATACGTGGCAATAATACTTCGTAACAATAATTAAAATTTAACCTTTGCGTATTCCGAACCAGGGTCTTAAGTTTCCTACTGCCCACACACCCTTATAAGGAGTGCGGGACTGTTCAACATCCTCCAAGACATATCTATCGTTGCGCAAAACTTTTTTTATTCGATATGGTCCCATAAATTTAGGGATTAATTTCTTTGAAACGCCCGTTTGTGAATCAAAATTTTTTACCATAACATAATCATTTTCGATGTAATTCGTCGGCTGCTTTCTTTTTTGATTAACATAATGTTTATTATATTTCTTCAGCTTTCTTAGCTTCATTTCGAATATTTTCAAGACTGGAACTAATTGGGTTTTGTTCAGAATCTATAACGATTTGTTTAAGTAAGTCAAAAATTTTACCTTTCTGTTTCACCCCAAAAAGCATTCTACTAGGATATTCATTAATTTTTCTATGCACAGTATTATTCATGCAATATTCCACAGTTTCGATTACACTGTCCCAGTGTAGTCCCTTCTCTACGTCTACCAATCATCGGTCCTAAGCTTCTGTTAACTCTTTCGACTTGTCCATTTGCCTGCGGAGAACCTGTCGCTATTTTTATATGCTGAATATTATTATCATCCATGAACTCTTTAAAATCTCCTGATGTAAAACAACTACCCTGTCTGAAACTACGCGCCTAGGGCGGTTATATGATCTAAAATAGTCTTTTAATGATGCGATTACTTCTTTGGTACTCGTGGTTTTTGTTGGATATAACCTAAAAAATTTAGTTGACGCATCTATTACGACAAGTAAATGTTTCTTTGCTCTACCATGATCCACCGGTCCAAAATGGTCTACATGAACTACGTCGAAAGGAACATTTCCCTTAGGAATATTATGGAGGTATCCTTCTTCGCGACCACTGTTTCCTGAGAAAGCAATGCACTTAAGACAATTCTTTATATGTTTTTTAGCTTTTTCTCTAACGTTTGCAAACCAATATGACTTAAAAATCAAATCTGTGATTTTATCTACACCTACGTGGCCCATTTCGTCGTGGTATTTAAACATAACATGGCTTTCCATGTCTTGTGGAACGCAGAATAATAGTGTGTTTTCATCCTTTTTTCTATATAAAATACCATTCCTCATTTCATAAAATTTATCTTCTGACTTCTCTAGCTTTGTCTTTAAATTGCTCAACATTTCATCTTTTCCTTGGCATATCAATAAATTTTCTTCTCATTATGTTATTGCAGCGAATCAGCGCATCTACGTGTTGCATTCGCATCCCAGGTCGATGCTCCAAAGTGTAATCATAATTTTGTAGCTCTAAGGCCTATCTAGCTATTCTGGGACTTAGTTCTTTCTTATTTAGGGTCATAGTTAAAGAGTTACAGTCTGTAACTATCTTAAACTCTTTTCCCTGAAGGTAAACTCGTAAGCACTTTAATGCATAAATTATCGCAAGTGTTTCTAATTCAAAACTATGGTATTTCGATAACTGAGGTCGCTCAGTCGTCCGTTTAGAAAAATAAAATACGGGATGCAATTTTCAATCTTCTTTCTTTTGCAAAAGAATTTCCCCAAAGCCGACTGAACTTGCATCGCAATGAAGTTCAGTGATACCTTTAGGGTCATATAACGCAAGTAATGGTGATTCTAGAAGTTTTTGCTTAAGTAATTCAAATGACTTTAATTGCTCGGAGATCGAAATTCAAATTTTACATTTTTCTTGGTCAAACCTACAAAATTCGAACAAAGTCCTATAAAACTTTGTACCGAATGTGGCCTATCTGGAATTGGATAATTTTTTATAGCTTGAAGGGCCTTGTCGTCAGCTTTGATGCCACTTACAGTATATCCTAGATACTTAACGCTAGACTGCAAGAATTCACACTTATCTAGCCTTAGCTCAAGTTTATTTTCCACCAAACGTTTTAAAACTTCTATTAATATTCTAAAATGTTCCTCTAAACTATTTTTCGCTATCATAATGTCATCTAGGTATATAATAAGCTTATCAGCTCGAACCATGTCCGCGAAAATTTTATTAACGAATCGCTGGAAATCCGACGGTGCTTTTCTCAAGCCAAAAGATATTCTTAAAAATTCGTATTGTCCCAACGGTGTGACAAAAGAAGTGTATTTGACCGAATCTTCATGCATAAAAACATGAAAAAATCAATTTTTCAAATCAAGTTTTGAAAAAAATATCTTGTTAGCTAACCTACCTAATAAGTCATCAATTAATGGGATTGGATAATTATCCTTGGCCGTAAGCTTATTTAGTTTCCTATAATCAACACATAACCTTAAATCACCAGTCTTCTTTTTGACCAAAACAATAGCTGATGTGAACTCTGACTCAGTAGAACGAATATATCCCTTCATCAAATACTCATCTAATAGTTTCTGTAGCTCTATTTTTTCGGAATACGATAACCTTCTTGGAGGACAGTTAAATGGTTTTGCATTTTCCAAAGTTAAACGCATTTCACTTTTAACCCTTGGTTCATTTGGACGCTCCGGTTGTACATAAATTTCTTCGAAAACTTTGTGAAAACATGTCTTATCATTAAAAGATATTTTTACCTATACAAAATTGTTTTTCAGCAAACCAGTCTATACATTCTACGGTTGCTATGTAACTACCGAAATCAAAATCTTCTTTAAATTCATAAACTTTCTCTTCTTTTTCATTTTTCACGTTACATTTTTGACTATCCTGTAAATAATTTTTTATCACATCTTTTCTTAATTCATATTCTACCGGAGTCTATGAGGCATTCTACAGACAAAGAAAAATGTATTTTAGTATCTAAACTATGTATGTAAATATAGACAAAATAATCTTACATAATCCTTGTCTTCTAGTAGGTGCACGTTCTTTCTTTTAGGACTGTGTGTTGCAAGTACCAGGTTCCCGTTTGGGCTTCTTGTACTCGCCAGCATAGTGCCCCAACGAATTACAATTGAAACACCGCACCATATCCTTACTTCGAAGTTTGACTGGAACTTCTACTTCTTTGCCTTTAAACTTAATGTTAGCAAACGCCTGTTGCATCTGGAACCTGTCTTGAAAATTCTGCATCATCGCCTGCATACGCGACTGTGAATCAGGAACGACTTCTATCAAACTGTCGACTAGCTCATCTTCGTCTAATTTTATCTGGTTTGCCAATACTATTTTGTCGTTATAGTAGTCTGCAAAAGACTCACTACTCTTCCATATGCGGCTGTCAAATTTTTTGCGAAGGTGTAATTTCCCCTCTTTGCAGCTAAACATTTCTTTCATTTCAACTAGCAAGGTATCAACTGTTTCCACCGCATAAGATGGTTTCGACTGCAGCCATGCCAAAGCTTTTCCCTTTAACTTGCTCATAAGCAGGCAACGCAACATATTGTCGTCAACGTTGGATGTATCAGCAACATTTTTAAATTGTGTTGCCCACAAGTAACTTGAATCAAAGAGAATAAATAATAAAAAGAGATTTCATGGATGCGTCTAAACATAAAATGTTGCGATTGTGCGGTGTGGTCGTTATTTGGTCTAAAACTTCGCCGTGAAATCAAGATCCACAGGAGAATTTTTACTCAAAAAAGTGGTCGAACGCGTCATAGAAAAGCGAAATTGAAAAAGGAGAAATTAACTGAACTCGTTTGTTTGCAATCGTTTTTCATTTTCGTTCGTATTGTATTTTGTTTACATTTTTTCTGTCGTATGCTGCATAGAAATTTCATTTTATATGCAATTCATATTAATGGATTTCATATGAAATTAAATTCGGTAGGTCATTATGGGAATTTGTCATTTCAAACAATAAATAAAATTCTTCAACATTGAACTCGTCCGTAAGTTAAAAGAAAATTAAATAAAATTTGCATCTCATAATGTTATGAAATTTCAGATCAATTACTAACCTTTTGATCGCTTTTTCAAGACTGCTTTTTTGGGAAATAAATGATCACTAATTGACTGAAGCTATATTTAAGCACCTGTCATTGATCGTAAGTCGCAGTACAAATTTACTTTTTTCATTACTTAATTTATATATTTACAGCTCAATCAATAATCAACATATACCTATTAAGGCGCACAACAGAAGGCGTAGCAGCATCAAACTAAAAATTGTCCTTGCTCAAATCGAGGAAAACAAAATTTCCTAAACACTAGAATTCAACCGAATTTGTTTTGAGTTTTTGGATTTTTTAATAATTTTAATAGTTCCATGAAAAATTTAAATCAATAACTAATTACTAAAGTACTTTCATTTAGTAAAATTTGTTTTGATTAATAATAATAATAAATAATTAATTACATATATAAAGTCAAATATAAATTTCAATATTAATGCCGAATTCAGAAAATGACTTCGCATATGAGACGAAGATTTTTATAATTTATTCAATCTCTATTAATCAAATACAAATTTTTAATATTAATTGCATATAAAATTAAATTAAATAAAAAATTTCGTTATGAATTGCATATAAAATGAAATTTCTATGCAGCCTGCGAAATATAATAAAAAATACAATACAAATAGTATAAATAATTTCAATAATAATAAAACATAATTAATTACATATGTATATAAATTCAAATAGAATTCAGAAAATGACTTCGCATATGCGACGAAGCTTTTCAAAATAAGGGATGATTTTGTATTCATGCACAAAAGCAAATACGATCAGCAAAAACCAAACAACCGCATACACACATATGTGTGTGTGTGTGCAGGTTTTTGCTTCGCTTATGCTGCAATGAAAATCCTACTTAAGTAAAAATTAAATTTTTTATGTGTTTATGATATATTTTATATTTTTCATAATTTATCATTTAACTTAAATTCCCAAAAAAAAAAAAACGAAAGATATGAACCAAAAATAAAATAAAATAACATAAGTTAATTAGAATAAAACAGTTCGTTTCAATCATTTAGCATTGTTGCCAAATTCCCATAATGACCTACCGAATTTAATTTCATATGAAATCCATTAATATGAATTGCATATAAAATGAAATTTCTATGCAGCATACGAAAGAAAAAATGTAAACAAAATACAATACGAACGAAAATGAAAAACGATTGCAAACAAACGAGTTCAGTTAATTTCTCCTTTTTCAATTTCGCTTTTCTATGACGCGTTCGACCACTTTTTTGAGTAAAAATTCTCCTGTGGATCTTGATTTCACGGCGAAGTTTTAGACCAAATAACGACCACACCGCACAATCGCAACATTTTATGTTTAGACGCATCCATGAAATCTCTTTTTATTATTTATTCTCTTTGCTTGAATTGCCATCAAACTCTGGCAAAATTTCTTTCAGCACGTTGAACGAAGAGTTCGTTACTCCACCGTCATTCTCACATGCTCGACTGCTTGTCCTTTCTAATTCAGCTTCTCTCCTCAGCAGTTCGTTCTCTCTCATCAGCAAATCTCTTTCCCCTCTTCAACATCTTGATATCTTTGCTCAGTGCTGCTTCATTATTTTCATCAATTTCCTCTGTTGAGGGACACTATCCTCTTTCTTCTAATGCACAGCGTTGATCCGTGCTACGAGTGCATATTTTGTACCGGCCGTCGGATGACCTAGTGTTGCCAACCACTCTTTCAGTTGTGCAGCCGTGTACACGGTCACATCAATAGCGTTTTCCATCTTGTTTTGTTGAATGTTGGCAGCAACAAAAATTGAACAACGACGAAAAAGAAAAAAACGGTGAATGCCAACGTACTTTTTTTGAAACTGTACCTACACTTGAGCTACGTTACGAAAAATTTGGTTTTGGAAACGTATTTTCTTCTCTTTTTATTTTTAAAGTATTTTAATTATTTAAAAGTATTTCCTTCACTTCACTCTTCATAAATTGTCATAAACTCTTTTTTTTCTTATTTCATAAAGTTTTTCTTGTTAATAACTTTTCATAAAAATCTTTTTATTTTGTTTCTAACTAAATTTTCAGTATTTATTTTGCCGTATAATCCCACTTCTGAATTTTAGTATTAAAATAAAACTACACGCTTTGGCTGTAATACTTCGAATGAATCCTTTATTTCTTTTTACGACGCCTTTCAACGACGCTTGAGCATATCTGTACATATATGAAAGAGATGAAAAGCAAAATAGAAGTCAAAGCAAAATAGAAGTCATATACATAAAAACAGAAGTTAGAAGAGAATATGAAATGTTGGTAATGCTGGCAGTGCAACACTCTGCAGCAAAAAATATAATGTTTTTGATACTATGGATTTACACTAGACCAAATCCATCTCAAACCATGCAGTCGGAGGGACCTCAAATTGCGGAATTGGTTGCCGATGAAATATGTTGTTTTTCAAAGTAATTCAGGAATTATACTGTTCATCGATTTGATTGAAAATTATTTTTTGCGAAGTTATGCCCATTTAAAGTTTTAGTGTCAGAACATGAAAAATCGTTGAACATTGTTTCAAAATAGTCGCATTTTCATTCATATCAAAATACACATATAGCTTTTTCGCTGGCAAAGTCAAGCAAACGAAATATTCAAAACTAGTGTTGGCCATTTACCCTCCCGCGGTCACATTGCCCGTTGCGGGCTATCATTCGGCTCGCCGTGCAGTTGCTGATTTCTATGCGCTGTTTCGCATGAAAATTGAATATCCGAGAAACCCAGTCCGAATCAAACGTACAAAAACCAAACAAATGCAAACAAAAAAATTATTTATGCGAAACGCAATTTTTTAAGCATGTATTATCGAAATATTATTTAATTGTTGTAAAAAAATTCAATTTCATGGAAAAATAGTTACCGACATTGCGTCTGGCGTCATCACAAAATATTGAACCAGATATTGAAAGTCTTATTTTAAATAGACTCTGTTAATATGTTTGTATAACATACATATGTATGTATACATAATATGTATAAGATATATGAAATGTTATCATTTTGTTGTTAAATAAAAATACAATTATTTTATATACCAACATTTATCTTTATTTATTAACATCAGTGATGCAGGAATTTCTACTGGGTCATTTTTTCTATACCTGGAAAAGGCAAAATACATTTATTTTCATTTTTTTTTTCGCTGGAATTTCTTCACACATTTGTACACATACTAGCGCGAAATGTTTGTTGTAAACGTCAGCGCGCTGTCGACTTTTGGGCACTGCAGCTGGCCATCCCTATTCAAAACCCACAGAAGTACAGTCAGTGAAATAGCTATATGTATGTATTTGCGTACAATGTTTTATATATTTCCAATGATAAAATGTTATTACGAAAAGAACGGCAAAAAAAAAGTATGCAGAATGCAAGCAGGATTTGCAGAAAGTAATTTGGAATGTTGTTGTTGTTATTTGCTTTGAAAATAGTACCGTAGAGTGGCTTGGCAATGATGAAAAAAAAATTTTATTTTCATTTTGGGGAAAAAAATCTCCTGCCCTCAAATGTGGGTTAACAGGCATTAAACTCATGTCATTTCTTTATCATATTAATACAAATCCACAATAAAATTTTAAGGGAAAAAAATATTGGGGTTTTTAAGAAAATCAGCCTTCTTTTTTTTGAGAAAAAACGCTATAACTCCGCCAATTTTCAATAATTTTCAAAATTTCTTAAAGATTCTACAGAGAATCAGAAGTTCTATTAGAATCAGCAGACAAAGGTTAATTATTTTGATTTGGATGAAAATGCGACTATTTTGAAACAATTTTCAACGATTTTTCAAGCTCTGACACTAAAACTTTAAATGGGCATAACTTCGCAAAAAATAATTTTCAATCAAATCGATGAACGGTATAATTTCTTAATTACTTTGAAAAACAACATATTTAATCGGCAACCAATTCCGCAATTTGAGGTCACTCCGACAGCATGGTTTGAGATGGATTTGGTCACTACTAAAAAGGTTAGTTAAGTCTCCTTTTCTTTGTTTTTATTTTCGTCTAGATATGAAACTTTGTACTTTGTGGATGGACAATATAATTATTTGATAGAAAAAGTGTTAACAAAGTAGTCTAAAGCGTATTTTTTATGTTTTTTTTTTTATTTAAGACTACTACGGATAATGGCAGCAACTTTGTGAAGGCATTTGTGCAAATTGTCACGGAGACCGATACACTCCCAGATCTGCCATCATGTGATTTAGAGTCAGAATCTGATAATGATATTGCCAACCTTTTAAATCCAAACTCAGAAGAAGATGATTCAGAATTTATTTCAGTAGAAAAAATACTAAATACGCCTGACCGTTACCAGTGCAATGAAATCAATGAAGATATATTAGAAAACTTCAATTCTTTGCCAGTTCACATGAGATGTGCTGCGTATACGTTCAATTTAGTCGCAAGCAAAGATGTAGATGCAGCTCTACAAATAACTGTTTTCAAGACTCCCTACAGAAGTGCCATAGCCAAAGCACGTACTCTCTGGAATCAGCAATCACGTAGTACGGTAGCAGCAGATATAATTCAGGCTGAGTTAGGCAGACGACTCGTCCTTCCAAATACAACGAGGTGGAACTCTATGTATGATGCTATTGTCGTTCTGAACCGAATATTGGAAGCAAAAAGGCCTTTTCTTCACAGGGTTATGACTTAACTAAAAATTCCGACTTTCAATGACCAAGATGTAACTGTAATGAAGGATTATGCAATGGTAAGTTTATATATGTGACATTCCACGTCAACTGGCCCACCGCCGAGTCCAAAAATGGGAGCCACCTAGAATATCGATTGAGGGCTTAAAATTTTCGTAAAGTCAATGGCTTTCGAAATTCACGTGGCCTTTTTTCCGAAACCGAGCCCCCCACCCACTATGCCCGCTAACAGCCCGTGGGCCAACTTTTGCATTGTTCATATTTTCATAAAACCCGCATCGTGTGGCCGACTGAGGTCTACGATGAACCAAATGAAAGGTTTTGAGCTCTACTTTTAAAAAACGCGTGATACGACCATTTTCGGGTGATGTAAAGTGCCGTATGGCTGCAAAAACGATGCGACGCGTATTTAAGCCTCTCTATTTTTTATCTCGAAAACCATTGAGTCAAGGAAAAAAATTTATTGAACAAAAAAGTCTTAGAATTGATCGAGGAACACCCTCAAATTTTTTAACTTTACGAAAATTTTAAGCCCTCAATCGATATTCTAGGTGGCTCCAATTTTTGGACTCGGCGGTGGGCCAGTTGACGTGGAATGTCACATATATATTTTAAATTAACATCTGTTTTTGTACCCTACACAGCAGGTATATTCACTTTGTCATTCCGTTTGTAACGCATAGAAAGGGGCGTAGCATATTTCGTATTTTTCATTTCTATTCTATTTTTTCAATATTTTCATTTGTCATTCCGTTTGTAACGCATAGAAAGGGGCGTAGCATATTTCGTATTTTTCATTTCTATTCTATTTTTTCAATATTTTTCATATTCTTTTGACTTTCAACCTTTTAACTTTTCGCAATATATCTGGGGTTGTCATACATACTGATTCTATCAGTACATGTACTGATTTTTACTAATTTTCTTTAAAAATACTGATTTTTAGAGATTTTTAAATCAGTACGCAAATCTACTGATTTTAAACAATTAGTTATGATTTGTACTGATTTTTAGATTTCATTTGAATCACTAAATAATTTTTATATTTAATTCTTAATTATTACCAGTAGCGTTCCTAGGAGGCTGTGAAATGATCCTTGTTTTGTAGCATATTTAATCAAATTAAATTTTGTGTACTCGTACCTTTTTTTTAAAGTAAATGAAAACACCAAATTGCACTGTGTAGGGGCTCCATGAGGTTTTCGTGTGTGAAAAAAATTTTATTTTGCTAAAGTTTAGTGGAATCCGAAAAGTTGTGACCTTTTGTTTTTGTAAATACAAAATTTTGTTATGTGATTTAAGCTGTGATTTTTATATTGACTATGAATGAGGTAAAAAAAAAATTGTACTGATTCCAGAGCTTGAAATAAACTTTTAAAAAAGTTTTTTTTTAGGTAAAAGTTTACTTTTACTTTTATTTCAAGAAAATAAAAGTAAAAATTTCCTTAAAACTTTTTCATTAGAAAATAAAAGTTTTTTTAACTTATATTTCAAAATGTCAAAAAAAACTTTTAAAAAAAACTTTTATTTATAAAAGTTTTTAAAAACTTTTAAAAAAAACTTGTAAAAAGTTTTTTTTTACTTTTATTTTCACAAAGTGGAAAATAAAAGTTTTGGATCGCTAAGCAAAAAATTTCAAAGGAGAAAACTTAGGATTATTCATAATAAAATCCAAAGGATCTAAATAGAAAAAATTAATGATAATTACGCACTTACTTATATATGTATGTATTTTTAAAAAAATTTGATTGCATGCATCGATGGGAAAAAGTGGAAAATGAATTTTGGAAGTGTTAGGGGAGGTCCCCGACTCTCCTAAAAGGTTGTTTTGTACCGATTTTTCGAAAAAAAATTTGTTCCATGGTAGTCCCCGTCCCTCTTAAAAGGGTGTTTTGGACCAGGGGTCGGCAGCGCCTAACTCTTTCCACTCTTTTACAACAACTTCGTATTGTTGTAATTCGCCAAATCGTTGACAGGCGCAACTGCACAAAAACAATTCAACCCTTGCGTGTTGTTGCTTTGCTTTGCTTTGGTAAATACGCTTGCGACTGCGCATAATTCTTGCTATGTTATGTTTGTTGTTGTTAAACTGGTGCGCTACCAGAATGCGAGTTGTTGCTTTTATGTGTTTTTTTTTATGTTAATAATCCCTTATTGCACCGTATCCAACGATTTGTTGTCGTTGTTGGTTTTTTGTTGAAATTGTTGTTGCACTCTTGAAATAAAATCCTTGCCGACCCCTGTTTTGGACCAATTTTTCGAAAAAAATTTTGTTACAGGAATCGATGGGAAAAGGCTGAAAATGGATTTTGGAAGCCACAAAAAAGGTCCCGACCCTACTAAAAGCGTGTTATGAACCGATTTTTCGAAAAAAATTTTGTTGCACGAATCGATGGGAAAATTCTGAAAATTGATTTTCGAAGCCACAAAAAAGGTCCCGACCCTCTTAAATGGGTGTTTTCGGCCGATTTTTCGAAAAAAATGTTGTTGAACGAATCGATGCGAAAAGGCTGAAAATGGATTTTAGAAGCCACAAAAAAAGGTCCCGACCCTCCTAAAAGGGTGTTTTGGACCGATTTTTCGAAAAAAATTTTGTTGCACGAATCGATGGGAAAGGCTGAAAATGGATTTTGGAAGCCACATAAAAAGGTCCCGACCATCCTAAAAGGGTGTTGTAGGATCAGGAGAGTTTTCCTAACCGCAAGAACTCTACCGAAATAGCAAAAGAAATCTACGGGCAACGAGTGTGCAGAAAAAATTTAAAGTTAAAACAATTAAAAATGATCAAGGCGACGTCTTTCATTTAAAGGTCAATCGTAGACTAATTTATTTAGTTTGCCAAAACTCTAATGCTTACAAAACTAGTTCTTACAAAATTAGAATAAAGCATAAGAGACAAAAATGAGAGTTATGAATATGTGCATTAGTGAGACAATTGTTAACAGTTAATTTTGTTATGTACTTAATGAGTACTACTTATGCATATGAATTTACATGTTAGAAAAAACAGTAATAAAATAAAATGTTTGTTTATGTAAATGCATATAAAAAAATGAGTGCATTCAAAACATAAAGAAAATAAGTAAATTTAAATGCTAAGTACAGCGGTTCCCAATCGGTGACCCAACATCCCCGCCCCGTTTAAAGGACATACTTTCAAGCAGGTCGGATTGCAAGTTTTTGAATAGGGCGCCGAATAATTCCTCTCGAAGTTCGAACATCAACGACTCTGATGCGTGAATCTCTGCCTGGTATACAATTGATGACACGGCCTAACGGCCAGCGCTGTGGGGGCACGTTGCCTTCATGGATAATGACCATAGCGTAATTTTTTAAGATAGGTTGATCATTCGTCCATTTCGTACGAATTTGAAGTTCATTAATGTAGTCATGAGCCCATCGTTTCCAAAAATGTTTCTTGATGCCGCTAACAAGGGCCCATTTTTTAAGATGATCGATGTCAGAAGTTATAGTACGCTCTGGTAACGATTTTAGCGAACTGCCAATGATGAAGTGGGCTGGAGTCAATGCTTCAAAATCGCTCGGGTCAGGCGAAAGTGGCGATATAGGACGAGAGTTGAGAATCGATTCGATTTCGACCAAAACGGTGGTCAATTCTTCATATGTGAGTCTTGCGTTCATGAGACTGCGATTGAGATGACCTTTGGCCGATTTCATAGCGGCCTCCCAAATTCCACCAAAGTGAGGAGCCCTGGGAGGAATAAAGTGAAAATTAGTAAATTCATTAGAGCAATACTTAGTTATTGTAGCTTGATGCTCCTTTTTGAATAGAAAGGCCTTCAGCTCAGCGAGCTTGTTGCAGGTTCCAACGAAATTTGTTGCGTTGTCGCAAAAGATATCTGATGGCAAGCCTCTCCTGCCGATCAGCCGCTTAAGTGCTGCTAAGAAGGCATCAGTGGACAATACGACTTCGATGTGAACCGCTTTCGTAGCCAAACAAATGAAAATGGCGATGTAAGTTTTATATGGCGTCTTACCTCTTATTCGGAGATAAGTGTTGATTGGGCCACAAAAGTCAACGCCACATCGAGCAAAGGGATGTGATGGAGTTAGCCGCTCAACTGGCAAATTCCCCATCATTTGTTGTAACAATTTGGGCTTGTACCGAACACAGTGGTTACAATTATTGACTACGCGCCGAGCAATATCTCGCGCGTTCACAATCCAAAATTCCAAGCGAATGAGAGCTATCAACGCTTTGGGTCCTGCGTGATAATTCTTGAGATGTAAATGACTAACGTAGCCATAGACGAATTTAGATTTAGCAGGGAGCAAAATGGGATGTTTGCGGTTCTCTGATAGATTTGATAACTCGAGCCGTCCACCAACTTTTAGTAGATTGCATCCTCCAGTGACGTCAAAAAATGGGTTTAAGAATTTTAGCGTGCCATTTATTGCCAAATTTTTCTTAAGTGAATGAATTTCTTCAGCGAAGTCCTGTCGTTGTATATTCCATACAATGCGATTTTGCGCATGCTGCAATTCTTGAGAGGAAAGGGAAGCTGCCACAAAGTTGCTATTTAGGTCTTTGTTGAGTCTGCGATAGAAACGAAACATCCAAGCGATGACACGTACATTGCGCATGTGAGTATCAAGAATATAGTTATTTAAAACTGATATTTTGAATGCTGACTTCCGCTTTTCTTTGTTGATTTCATCCATATCTAAATTGTCGCATTTATTTTTCGGCCAATTGTGCATGTCTTCGGTTAAAAACGAAGGACCTGTGTACCATATTGAATTGCGAAGCTCTTCCACTGTACTGTTTCTAGAAACAATGTCAGCTGGATTACTTAGCGTTGGAACATGCTCCAATGAACATCAGTTGTGGGATCTTGAATCTCAGACACTCTGTTTCCAACGAAGGTAGATAGCGTAGCTGAATGAACCCTGAGCCAGTGGAGCACAATTTGCGAATCTGTCCAAAGATATACATCAATACAGTAGGTAACGGATATAAGCACAATTCATATAAGAAAGGAACGCTTATAAGAAACATTTTCGAAAACACCGCGTTTTTTTCCAATGTTTTGAGGTAAAAAACACTCTATATAAGAAACTTATTTTAAGAAAAAAACGCATAAAAGAAAGTTTTTTCCAAGCACCAATATGAAAAATCTTAAGAAAAAAATAACGCTTATAAGAAATTTTTTCAAATCGTAATTTTCGTTCTTTGGTCAAAATTGAAAATACGCGCCTTCTTTATGTCATCATTCTTCGATCAAAATTGAACTAACAAGTGTAACGATTGCAGTTGCTGAACGCACTTATTACTCACTGCTGATTTTTGGGCAACTCGGATATAAGAAATAAAGTTTCTTATATCAGTAGTACGTATATAAGAAATTTTTTTCTTATATACGTGGTACTTCTATAAGAAAAAACTGATATTTTTTTTTTTTTTTTTTTGTAAAGTCTTTATTTGCAAAGCAAATATATTAACAAAATAAATTTATAACTGAAATTGCTGAACCCCAGTGGGTACAACAATATAAACAAGTTCTTAAATTACAAAACAAAATATATACATTTCAAAATATTCATATAAAAATATAATTTATCCTTGTTTTATCAAGATCTAAATGGCAAATCTAAAATATGAGATCGTTTCAGTCTTATAATTTCAAAAGTATCGTCCAATAGAGAGATAGCTAGAGGATTAGTATGATAAGAAAGTTTTTGGAGGTATCTCTCGCTGTAGGTTTTAATTTCTTCCTTAAAGGTTGGAACACGAAGGTCTTTATGAATATCTTCATTTGATATAAACCACGGTGCTTTGGTGATCAGCCGCAAAGTTTTCGATTGATAACGCTGTAAAATTTCGATGTTGGAGTTACTTGCAGTTCCCCAAAGTTGAATGGTGTAAGTCCAAACCGGCTTCAAAATGGCTTTGTATAGGAGCAGCTTGTTTTCTAAACTTAGTTCAGATTTTGGGCCTATCAGCCAGTACATTCTTCTATTCTTCAGATTAAGATACACTCGTTTCGCCTTGATATGCTGCTTCCAAGTTAGCCTTCTATCTATATGTACACCAAGATATTTTACGACGTTACTGTGTGGTATTATTGAACCATCGATATGTACATTTGGACAGTCGCCTCTTCTCATAGAAAATGTAACATGTACATATTTTGTAGTATTAACTTTGATGTTCCATTTCTTCAGCCATTTTTCTATTTTATCTAATTGGATTTGTACCAATTGGGACGCTTTTACCACAAACTCATTGGATGCAATAATCGCAGTGTCATCTGCAAATGTTGCAACAGTTACATCTTCTGAAGTAGGCATATCGGAGGTAAATATTGTATAGAGCACTGGACCCAAAACACTTCCCTGTGGGATACCAGCACCAATTTTAAAAATCTTCGAGGAATCTTGTTGAACTTGAACGAAGTAAGTGCGATCATGCAAATAAGATTTTATTAGCAAATAATAATGTGTTGGTAAGAGTTTTTTAACTTTATATCGCAATCCAGGTGACCAAACTCGATCAAATGCCTGTTGAATATCTAAAAACACACCAGATGCGTATCTTTTATTTTCTAAAGTGTCTGAGATGACACTCACTACACGGTGGCATTACTCGAGAGTACCGTGATTTGGTCTAAAACCAAATTGATGCTCTGGAATGATATTTTTTCCCCCAAAACTGGCAACACTCTTCGAAGAAATATTCTTTCGAATATTTTCGAGAGAGTCGACTGCAAACTTATCGGGCGGTATGTTGCGAGATCATTTTCGGGCTTATTCGGTTTTGGCACCAGAATTATTTGTGCACATTTCCACTGAGAAGGAAAATGGTTTAGTCGCAGAATTGAGTTGTAGAGAGTTGTCAAGAATATGACACCTTTCCGAGTTAAGGCTTTCATAGCTTGGCCGTCGATTAAATCATACCCTGGAGACTTTTTACTGTTCATTTTGTTTATTTCAGCTTGTATTTCTGAAGGAGTGATATGCTGAATTGGCCAGTCCATTTGACACGGTACATTGAGGAAATTCAAGACTTCTTCAGTTTCATAACTACTATTTAAGAGAAAAAGACTGAAATGTTTGGTGCAAATGCTGCGCGAATGCTTCTGCCTTCTGATGATCACTTCTACACCAAACTCCCCTACTGTTTTTGACGGGAACATTTCTTTTAGCTGGACGCTTTAAATATTTGGTTGCTCTCCAAAGGTTGTATTCATCTTTGTTAGAAACATTTAAGTTTTTGAGGAATGTGGCTAGGTCTTTGTTTTTTAGTTGGGATAGTCGCAGCTTTAGGTCCTTTGTTGCCTTGTTGTACATTTGCTTGTCTCTATGACTGCTTGGCTGTTGCGCTGTTCCATAGGTGTAGAAAAAAGAGCAGCTTCATGGATTAAATTGGTGAACTGTTCAACGGAATCATCAATTTCTGTTGCGGTTTTTAGAGATACATTTAGCTCAATGTTCCTATTTAACCAGTAACTAAATGAGTCAAGATCAGTTTTTGACGTCACAATTTTACGTCCATACGAGACTTTCTGCAGCAGAGTACTGTACGTATGATTGGCGAGTGATCAGAGCTAAGATCGAAGCTATCAATAATGTCCAAGTGGTGCCTTGGAATACCGGAATATACAACAAAATCCATCAAATCTGGTATTTTATTCAGATCAGTTGGCCAATATGTTGGTCTTCCAGCTGATAAACATAAATATTTTTGTTGCCTAATGCATTTGTAAAGTTCCCTTCCTTTTGGAGTTATAAGTCGGGATCCCCACCAAGGATGTTTTGCATTGAATTCACCTCCAACTATAAATTTTTGGCCAAATCGGTTGAAAAATGTCACGTAGTCTTGGGAATTTACAGTATGTCGTGGCGGAAATTAAATTGCAGACACACAAATGTGATTGTTGTTGTTGCATATTACTTTTATGATAGCTGCTTGAATTTCGTTTGTTTCTAATGCTTCAAAAACTTCGTACTTAATAGACGATTTGATCAGAATAGCTGCGCCGCCATGAGCTCTATTGTTTGGATGATTTGCGGATATTAAATCGAAACCTTTAATTTTGAAAAAAGTTCTACTTGTGAAGTGCGTTTCCGACACAAGAAGTATATCTATATGGTTATATTTAAGAAAAAGTTCTACTTCTTCAGTATGATTGCTTAAGCCATTGGCATTCCAGATTGCTATTCGCAGATCTATTTGCATAATTTACTGATCAAAAGTGTCATCATGGATAGCAAGTTACTAGTTAACTCTATTTGTTTATTTAATAAAGCTTCCAGCCTTTGAAAATTGTTGTCTACACTATTTGGTTCTAAGTTTTGTTTCAATATTTCTGAATACGAATTTTTGTTGTTGCTGAAATTATGTACAAAAGGATTTGAAGGAGACAGTTCAGGAAAATTTTGTGAGCTATTTACTGGCCTAGTTTTACTTCGCACTGTATTATTATTAGAACCTCTATGGGTCGTAAGCTCTTGGTAAATTCGACATTCCTTATAACTTGCTGCATGATTTTGCAAACAGTTTACACAGCGCGCTGGCGAATTTTCACTTTTCTGGCATTCTGCAGTGGGATGATCTAAGCCACATTTCTCGCATCTGTACGGTTTTGAACAATACGATTTTGTAAGCCCAAATTGTTGGCATCTATGACATTGAACAATGTCATTCAGTTTTTGTGGTGGCTCTACTTTTATCACTGCATTTCCTAAATATCTCAAATCGTACAGTTCTTTGTTATTGTTCGCTGGTTCAATGTCAAGGAAGAACATTGAAAGCGGCTCTCTTGTGATTCGACTGCGTACATTACTAACAGATCTAACTTTATGACCTAAAGCTTCGATTTCTCTCTTAATGGATTCTATTGGAGTTGAGTAATGTAAGTTTTTTATAACCACTCTATAAGCTTTTTCTTGCTTAAGCTGATAAGTGTGAAAACTTATCTTCTTTGTTTTGAGGTGAGAAATAGTTGCTCTATATGAATCTACGTCATGGACCATTAATCTTATTTGACCATCCTTACCTGACTTATAGGAAAAGTTTTTTGGCGAAATAACGATTTTGCTAATATCAGCAACATCAGGTATAACAATTGGTGGCGGTTTCGGCATATTTAGTTCATCATTGTTGTTAGAGTTGTTGTTATTGCTGTTATTGGGCTCTTCACTATCGATCATTTCCTCTTCGTTCTCATATGTGTGCAAGCTCAAAAACCTGTTTTGAGTAGATGTGCTCGGCTCATTTGATAATAATCGTTTTAGTGTAATCTGCATTTTAGGAGAATCTTGACATTGACGTTTGTTTTTTGCTTTTGCGATTTGCCAAACATCATCGACATCGCTTTCGTCATCGCTAGTCATTTCTAATTGTTTTTTTTTTTTTTTCTTTTGCACAGAAGAATGATGCACTTATGTTTTGTTTTAGTATTTTTTTTATGGTAGTTTGTTTTCTTTATTCAATTTTTGTAAACACAATAACACGTCTGAACGCTCTCACGGTCTAATACGGTCTGAAAAAAAAACTGATATAAGAAAGAAATTTCCGGGATTTTTTGACTTTCTTATATCCGTTACCTACTGTATCATTATTTGCGAAAATTACCTTTATTTTGTTGTAGAGTCTGAAGAGAGGCTAAACGCCACATAATTCAAGTTTTGGTTGCAATTGCTTTTTTTTCGGTGCAACTCGGGACTTTGCTGTGAGAAGACGAACACAAATTTTGCCCGAGGTATCAATGACACGAGTGTAAATGCAACTGCCGTAGGCGCGAATGGACGAATCACAAAATCCATGTATCTGAATTAATTGTGCATTCGATGACAAACAATATCTCGGAATGGAGATAAGCAAAAGTGATGATAAATTTGTTAGAAAATTATCCCATGCCAAATGCAAATTTTGTGGTACTGATTCATCCCAGTCCAACTTGAGCAACCATAGTTCTTGTAATATAATTTTAGCCATAATCACTACTGGTGCTAAGAGCCCAAGTGGGTCAAATAACGATGAAGCAATCGAAAAAACAGTGCGTTTTGTTACGCGTGTAACGGCACTAGCCCTGAACAATGGGCCACCTGTTGGACGCTAGCGCGGCAAATGTAAAAGTCGAACCAAAAATGTCAAAATGACTACAATTTGACTTATCGCTTTATCGCGTCCTTTGTTCGAGACTTTTCTTTGTTCGCACTCAGTTACAGCCAATCAGATCACAGATCTGCGCGTCGGTTGTTGTAGCTGAGGGCGAACAAAGAAAAGCCTCAGAACAGCGAGGGTTGATTTTAAAGGTTTGACGCGTGCGGTCGTGGTGTCGGGTGATCGCGGCTACTTTCATGTTCTTAGTCCTATGCAGCATAAACATTAAAAAACCAGTTTTAAGACAGCCGAAAAAGACAAAACTAAATATTAAAACTATTCGTCGTGAGAAAAATCGAAAAAAAAACAAACTATCAACTCGATTGAAAAAAAATACAAATGTGCACTAATTTTGTGTTAAAATTACTCGTTGTAAATTGCAGTAACAGCAACATCAAAACAAATTGCAAGTTGTATTTGCTTTCCACTCTTTATATAAAAAAAAAAGAGAAAAAATAGAAGAAAATGTGTAACCTCAAAAAGAAATAATAAAACCTAACCTTTGTCGCGTTTGCGGAAACGTGTCTGGCGAAGCGATAGCGCTCCGCACTGCAAGTATATAAAAACAAGAAAAGAACAGTATGACGATGGAAAAGATCTTGACAGAAAGAGACAAAAATACTTGACATTGAAACAAGTGCACAATTAGAAAGAGGTTGACATTAAATAAATTAACTTTCAAAACCCACAAGGTGGCATTAACAAAAAAAAAAGAGAAAGCAATTAGTACTTGCAATGTGACATTTAAATGGACAGAAATTTTGACAATTTGAGCACAAATCTGAAATTATAAATAAAAAGTGACACTAAGTGACATAGAATCCTGACGTAAAACAAGTGAACATTAAACATTATAGAAAGTGGTTGGCAATACGGTCTCTGCTACCGCGACGATTTGGTGACAGAAAATTAAAAATGGCGATTATCGTTTCTACATAGAAAAACTTAATAGTGGTACAATCGAAGCTGAAGTAATTTTTTTGCTCAATCCTTTGTGCATGAAATAAACAACTTGAAATCAAAGTGTTTATAACAGATTCCAATTAAAAAAAAAAAAATAATAAAAATTTCAAGAATGCTTGAACGACACTCGAGTCTGTCACAGCCCCAACAAATAAAAAAAAAGGGGGTGCAAAGTAAGTCTATAAATAAAAACAAATAACAAACAATAAACACCACCTAAACAACACCAATTACAACTATAATACACACCACTTCAACAACATCAGCTACCACCGTCACCACCACCTAATTTTAACCATGTTAGAAACAATAACAACCTTAACAACAAAGACAACGTTTACCACACCAGAATTGCAACCATAAGAAACACCACCTAAACAACACCAGTTACAACTATAAACACCAGCAGGACAAGTTTAACAACACCAGCATTACAACAATTACCAACAACATCTTTGAATCGACATCAAACACGAAAAGCGTGAGCGAACATATTTTCATTCTTTTTTTAGTTTTTCTTATTAATAGTGCCATTAAAATTAAATATGGTAATTTAATATTTAGTATATTTGTGTTCTTCAAGTAATCAAATCGCTTGTACAAAGTTCAGCTAACTAAAACTAGTACTAATGAACACTTTAGTTTAAAATCTGTATAATCCTATTTTTTTTCTTTGCCTATATTTTGTATACTTAGCTTAAAAGCAAAAGAAAAAAGAAACTAACTTTAAATATTTTGAAAGCGATTTAATCATGTAAATTATTAATTTGTTTGATAGGTCATTTTTAAAATACTGTGCTTGCGTTTTATTTATTCAAACCATGCTATGCTGAAAAAATTTAATAATTAACAAGCCTTGTAAATCAAGAGTAAAAGTACGCAACTAAAATCATGCAAATTAAAGATGTCTGTGAAGTTGGCTTACCACTCTTTGATTTTTCAAATAATATAACTTGTGCTGCAATGTGCCCGACTTGTGCTGTGATGTGCCGTATTTAAAAAAAAAATCGTTCGTAGGATTCGATTTTTATAAGCAAAACAATTTTTTAGTGTGAAGTTAGCTTACCACTTTTGATATTTATAAAAAAGTGATCTTGTGCTGTAATGTGCTCGTGATGTGCTGCTATGTGCCGTAAAGGATATAAATTTATTCCTGGAATTTCGACCTTTATGAGCAATAACATTTTTTGCGTGTGAAGTTAGCTTACCACTTTTCTATT
This sequence comes from Meiosimyza platycephala, assembly GCA_963662105.1. Lineage (NCBI taxonomy): Eukaryota > Metazoa > Arthropoda > Insecta > Diptera > Lauxaniidae > Meiosimyza > Meiosimyza platycephala. Next base: position 63,726,753 of record OY759208.1, read on the forward strand.
TTTCAAACAATTGATGTTGTGCTGTAATGTGCTCGACTTGTGCTCTGGTGTGCCGTATCGCAAAAAAAATAATTCCAAGTATTTAATGATAAAAATCATTTATAAAAATGTGTGAAGTTAGCTTACCACTTTTCGATTTTCCAAAAAAAATTGTTGTGCTGTATTGTGCTCAACTTGTGCTATGAAGTGCCGTATTGCAAAAAAAAAAAATTTCAACTTTTGTTATATAAAACTTGCAAAAAATTATAAATCATACAAAAATGTATGTGAAGTTTGCTTACCACTTTTCGATTTTCAAAAAAAAAATTGTTTTGCTGTATTGTGCTCAACTTTTGCTATGATGTGCCGTATTTAAAGAAAAATATATTTCAACTTTTGTTATATGAAACTTGCAAAAAACTATAAATCATCCAAAATATGTATGTGAAGTTGGCTTACCACTTTTCGATTTTTAAAAAAAAATTTGTTGTGTTGTATTGTGGTCGACTTGTGTTATGAAGTGTCGTATTGCAAAAAAAAAATATAAATAATAAATAAATATAAAATTTTTTTTAATCCAAATAAAGGCTAAACCGCACAGTTACACTATGTGTTAAGTTTTAAAAAGAATTCATTCAACAAATATTTTTGTTTTGCGGTAAAAAAAGGGTAAGTGTGCAAAAATTTAGAACAAACCATAATCATTTTAATGCAAAAAAACTGGACTTTTTAAACTTTTAAAAAAGTTATGTGTAAGCTATTACCATTTTTTTTCTATAACGGTTTTTCAAAAAATATTTGTCAAAATTTGAGGCTCCGTCTTCGAAACTAGATCCGACCGATGTTTTTTGATTGCATACTTACTTATTCTTAGAACTAAAAAATACAAAAGAAAAGTTTGGCTTAATAAATTTCTTTATTTAATAAAAATTGAGAGCTTAATGCATTAAACAGAATTCCGGCGTACGACGTAAATACCGCTAACGTAAAATGTATGCCAAGGAAATCGTATGGGAGAAGAGCGGTAGCGGCATTTACGCCAGAATTCTGTTTAATACATAATTGCCGCTACCGCTGACGGTAGATTAGATTTGAGTAAAGAGGGTAGAGAGTTGCACTCTCTTCTCCCATACGATTTTCACTGCAAAAATTTTACGCTGGCGATATTTACTTCGCACGCCGGAATTCTGTTAAATACATAAATCTAAATAGACGGGTATCCGTCGGTATGTTATCAGTCGTACGCCGCAGTTCCGTTCAATATCATAGCGTGAAGTGAGTTATAATTTTTGACAGCGGATTTCCGCTGCCGCTTTTCCGATTCCGTCCCATTTCTGTTCAACACATAAAGTCGTATGACTTGCCTTCAAGCATTCAGCTTGAGAAAAATCAAATTATTGTAATTGTCATGCGACCTGGTCGTACGACTTCTGCTTTTTTATACGGCTTGCCCTCATAGGGCCTTCAGACGTTCAGAATTTTCATCCGACCTGTCAAAGTCTGACGAAAAAGCTGAACGTCTGAGGGCAAGTCGTATGAAAAAACAGAAGTTGGATGAACGGTCGGATGAAAATCAAAATAGTTTGATTTTTTCACAAGTTGAGCGACCAGGTCGCATGAAAATTACAATAATTTGATTTTTCTCAAGCTGAAAAAAATATTGGGCCAACTTCACATACACATTTTTGTATGATTTATAATTTTTGGCAAGTTTTATATAACAAAAGTTGAAATATTTTTTTTTGCAATACGGCACATCATAGCACAAGTCGAGCACAATACAGCACAACAATTTTTTTTTTGAAAATCGAAAAGTGGTAAGCTAACTTCACATACATTTTTGTATGATTTATAGTTTTTGCAAGTTTCATATAACAATAGTTGAAATATTTTTTTTTGTCAATACGGCACATCATAGCACAAGTTGAGCACAATACAGCACAACAATTTTTTTTTGGAAAATCGAAAAGTGATAAGCTAACTTCACACATTTTTATAAATGATTTTTATCATTAAATACTTGGAATTATTTTTTTTGCGATACGGCACACCAGAGCACAAGTCGAGCACATTACAGCACAACATCAATTGTTTGAAAAATAGAAAAGTGGTAAGCTAACTTCACACGCAAAAAATGTTATTGCTCATAAAGGTCGAAATTCCAGGAATTATTTTATATCCTTTACGGCACATGGCAGCACATGGCAGCACATCACGAGCACATTACAGCACAAGGTCACTTTTATATAAATATCAAAAGTGGTAAGCTAACTTCACACTAAAAAATTGTTTTGCTTATAAAAATCGAATCCTACGAACGATTTTTTTTTTAAATACGGCACATCACAGCACAAGTCGGGCACATTGCAGCACAAGTTATATTTTTTGAAAAATCAAAGAGTGGTAAGCCAACTTCACAGACATAAATTAAAACAGTTAATAGTTGAGAAATACAAAATCATCCTGTTGCATTGCATAATTTTAAGTTTTACTATTCACTCTACAAGCGAAAAAGGACACAACTAAAACACCTACACTCACGGTCAAAAAAAACGCCGATTTGAATTTTGCAAGAAGTTTTAAATTTTGATGCGTAAAATAATATCTACTCTTGTTTAACGGTTTTAAGTTTGTTAGATACTGTTGCTAGGGACAAGTTTTAAGTATTTTCAAAATAAACACATAATTTCTAGTTTTATAATCAGAAATTACAACTTATTTATATGAAAAAATACATTTTTTTTGTTGTTTTTTTACGCATTTTTAATTTCTCACATATTCTTTAATTATTTATTATTTAATTATTTTAAATAATGGGGTAAAATCGATTTTAATACCGCGTAGAACCTATTTTTGCCTTGATGACGCTTTCCATTCGAGAAGGCAAGCTCTCAAAGAGTTTTCGTATTTATTCCATTAAAATATCGTTGTACCAAGTGGATTCAATTATTTCCTTTAACTTTGGAATAATATTAGGGTTTTGTTGGCGCCCTTTGCGTTTTAAAATGGACCAAACATTCACAATGGGATTGAGGTCGGGGATGTTACCGGGCCATGGACTGACTCAATTCCCAAAAAATCCTTATATTCCTTTACCTATGCAAAAAATAGTTCATTATTGTAAATCTATCAAAAAAAATGTAAAAAATAATTATTGTGAGTGGGACACTTACCGATTTCGAGCGACGACAAGGTGCAGAATCGTCTTGAAATATGACTTTTGCTTTGGTCAAATGTGAGCAATAACAAGATGTGGGGTGGGAGAGATTCTTCTTCCGGAAAGTTATGTGAACTCCGCAGTTTATATTGATATAGTAAAAAACGGCGTTTTACCTAGCATCGACCGACTAAGCGAGCACGTAGTAAAAGCCATATTTCAAAACGATTCTGCACCTTGTCATCACTCGAAAACGGTAAGTGTCCCACTCATAATAATTATTTTTTACATTTTTTTTTTTGATAGATTTAAAGGAATATAAGGACTTTTTGGGAATTGAGTCAGTCCATGGCCCGGTAACATCCCCGACCTCAATCCCATTGGTCCATGTTTGGTCCATTTTAAAACTTACGGACGAGTTCAATGTTGAAGAATTTTATTTATTGTTTGAAATGACTTTGGGTATAATATGAATTTGTGCTGGAAGGTAATTTCCACCAATGGTTGACAAAATTTGTTTGCTACATAACGAATTTTTCATCACCGTTCACTAAGTATCATTTTTCGCCAAAGTCAACATTGCGCTGGAAGGCAATTTCCACCAACGATTGAATTTTTTCTATCATCAAAGCCGTAAGTCATAAAAAATAAAATTTGTCCATTGCATAAAACATAACAATGTATTTTCAGATCAATGATTGTTTTTCACATAAATAGCATTTTTCAATGCTAAAAAATCTATTTCTTTATGTTATGGATTTTCTAATTTCTCCTGTTATCGCTCAAGAAGTGAATTTACATAATGCTTCATATTATGCCCAAAGTCATTTCAAACAATAAATAAAATTCTTCAACATTGAACTCGTCCGTAAGTTAAAAGAAAATTAAATAAAATTTGCATCTCATAATGTTATGAAATTTCAGATCAATTACTAACCTTTTGATCGCTTTTTCAAGACTGCTTTTTTGGGAAATAAATGATCACTAATTGACTGAAGCTATATTTAAGCACCTGTCATTGATCGTAAGTCGCAGTACAAATTTACTTTTTTCATTACTTAATTTATATATTTACAGCTCAATCAATAATCAACATATACCTATTAAGGCGCACAACGGAAGGCGTAGCAGCATTAAACTAAAAATTGTCCTTGCTCAACTCGAGGAAAACAAAATTTCCTAAACACTAGAATTCAACCGAATTTGTTTTGAGTTTTTGGATTTTTTAATAATTTTAATAGTTCCATGAAAAATTTAAATCAATAACTAATTACTAAAGTACTTTCATTTAGTAAAATTTGTTTTGATTAATAATAATAATAAATAATTAATTACATATATAAAGTCAAATATAAATTTCAATATTAATGCCGAATTCAGAAAATGACTTCGCATATGAGACGAAGATTTTTATAATTTATTCAATCTCTATTAATCAAATACAAATTTTTAATATTAATTGCATATAAAATTAAATTAAATAAAAAATTTCGTTATGAATTGCATATAAAATGAAATTTCTATGCAGCCTGCGAAATATAATAAAAAATACAATACAAATAGTATAAATAATTTCAATAATAATAAAACATAATTAATTACATATGTATATAAATTCAAATAGAATTCAGAAAATGACTTCGCATATGCGACGAAGCTTTTCAAAATAAGGGATGATTTTGTATTCATGCACAAAAGCAAATACGATCAGCAAAAACCAAACAACCGCATACACACATATGTGTGTGTGTGTGCAGGTTTTTGCTTCGCTTATGCTGCAATGAAAATCCTACTTAAGTAAAAATTAAATTTTTTATGTGTTTATGATATATTTTATATTTTTCATAATTTATCATTTAACTTAAATTCCCCAAAAAAAAAACGAAAGATATGAACCAAAAATAAAATAAAATAACATAAGTTAATTAGAATAAAACAGTTCGTTTCAATCATTTAGCATTGTTGCCAAATTCCCATAATGACCTACCGAATTTAATTTCATATGAAATCCATTAATATGAATTGCATATAAAATGAAATTTCTATGCAGCATACGAAAGAAAAAATGTAAACAAAATACAATACGAACGAAAATGAAAAACGATTGCAAACAAACGAGTTCAGTTAATTTCTCCTTTTTCAATTTCGCTTTTCTATGACGCGTTCGACCACTTTTTTGAGTAAAAATTCTCCTGTGGATCTTGATTTCACGGCGAAGTTTTAGACCAAATAACGACCACACCGCACAATCGCAACATTTTATGTTTAGACGCATCCATGAAATCTCTTTTTATTATTTATTCTCTTTGCTTGAATTGCCATCAAACTCTGGCAAAATTTCTTTCAGCACGTTGAACGAAGAGTTCGTTACTCCACCGTCATTCTCACATGCTCGACTGCTTGTCCTTTCTAATTCAGCTTCTCTCCTCAGCAGTTCGTTCTCTCTCATCAGCAAATCTCTTTCCCCTCTTCAACATCTTGATATCTTTGCTCAGTGCTGCTTCATTATTTTCATCAATTTCCTCTGTTGAGGGACACTATCCTCTTTCTTCTAATGCACAGCGTTGATCCGTGCTACGAGTGCATATTTTGTACCGGCCGTCGGATGACCTAGTGTTGCCAACCACTCTTTCAGTTGTGCAGCCGTGTACACGGTCACATCAATAGCGTTTTCCATCTTGTTTTGTTGAATGTTGGCAGCAACAAAAATTGAACAACGACGAAAAAGAAAAAAACGGTGAATGCCAACGTACTTTTTTTGAAACTGTACCTACACTTGAGCTACGTTACGAAAAATTTGGTTTTGGAAACGTATTTTCTTCTCTTTTTATTTTTAAAGTATTTTAATTATTTAAAAGTATTTCCTTCACTTCACTCTTCATAAATTGTCATAAACTCTTTTTTTTCTTATTTCATAAAGTTTTTCTTGTTAATAACTTTTCATAAAAATCTTTTTATTTTGTTTCTAACTAAATTTTCAGTATTTATTTTGCCGTATAATCCCACTTCTGAATTTTAGTATTAAAATAAAACTACACGCTTTGGCTGTAATACTTCGAATGAATCCTTTATTTCTTTTTACGACGCCTTTCAACGACGCTTGAGCATATCTGTACATATATGAAAGAGATGAAAAGCAAAATAGAAGTCAAAGCAAAATAGAAGTCATATACATAAAAACAGAAGTTAGAAGAGAATATGAAATGTTGGTAATGCTGGCAGTGCAACACTCTGCAGCAAAAAATATAATGTTTTTGATACTATGGATTTACACTAGACCAAATCCATCTCAAACCATGCAGTCGGAGGGACCTCAAATTGCGGAATTGGTTGCCGATGAAATATGTTGTTTTTCAAAGTAATTCAGGAATTATACTGTTCATCGATTTGAATGAAAATTATTTTTTGCGAAGTTATGCCCATTTAAAGTTTTAGTGTCAGAACATGAAAAATCGTTGAACATTGTTTCAAAATAGTCGCATTTTCATTCATATCAAAATACACATATAGCTTTTTCGCTGGCAAAGTCAAGCAAACGAAATATTCAAAACTAGTGTTGGCCATTTACCCTCCCGCGGTCACATTGCCCGTTGCGGGCTATCATTCGGCTCGCCGTGCAGTTGCTGATTTCTATGCGCTGTTTCGCATGAAAATTGAATATCCGAGAAACCCAGTCCGAATCAAACGTACAAAAACCAAACAAATGCAAACAAAAAAATTATTTATGCGAAAGGCAATTTTTTAAGCATGTATTATCGAAATATTATTTAATTGTTGTAAAAAAATTCAATTTCATGGAAAAATAGTTACCGACATTGCGTCTGGCGTCATCACAAAATATTGAACCAGATATTGAAAGTCTTATTTTAAATAGACTCTGTTAATATGTTTGTATAACATACATATGTATGTATACATAATATGTATAAGATATATGAAATGTTATCATTTTGTTGTTAAATAAAAATACAATTATTTTATATGCCAACATTTATCTTTATTTATTAACATCAGTGATGCAGGAATTTCTACTGGGTCATTTTTTCTATACCTGGAAAAGGCAAAATACATTTATTTTCATTTTTTTTTTCGCTGGAATTTCTTCACACATTTGTACACATACTAGCGCGAAATGTTTGTTGTAAACGTCAGCGCGCTGTCGACTTTTGGGCACTGCAGCTGGCCATCCCTATTCAAAACCCACAGAAGTACAGTCAGTGAAATAGCTATATGTATGTATTTGCGTACAATGTTTTATATATTTCCAATGATAAAATGTTATTACGAAAAGAACGGCAAAAAAAAAGTATGCAGAATGCAAGCAGGATTTGCAGAAAGTAATTTGGAATGTTGTTGTTGTTATTTGCTTTGAAAATAGTACCGTAGAGTGGCTTGGCAATGATGAAAAAAAAAATTTTATTTTCATTTTGGGGAAAAAAATCTCCTGCCCTCAAATGTGGGTTAACAGGCATTAAACTCATGTCATTTCTTTATCATATTAATACAAATCCACAATAAAATTTTAAGGGAAAAAAATATTGGGGTTTTTAAGAAAATCAGCCTTCTTTTTTTTGAGAAAAAACGCTATAACTCCGCCAATTTTCAATAATTTTCAAAATTTCTTAAAGATTCTACAGAGAATCAGAAGTTCTATTAGAATCAGCAGACAAAGGTTAATTATTTTGATTTGGATGAAAATGCGACTATTTTGAAACAATTTTCAACGATTTTTCAAGCTCTGACACTAAAACTTTAAATGGGCATAACTTCGCAAAAAATAATTTTCAATCAAATCGATGAACGGTATAATTTCTTAATTACTTTGAAAAACAACATATTTAATCGGCAACCAATTCCGCAATTTGAGGTCACTCCGACAGCATGGTTTGAGATGGATTTGGTCACTACTAAAAAGGTTAGTTAAGTCTCCTTTTCTTTGTTTTTATTTTCGTCTAGATATGAAACTTTGTACTTTGTGGATGGACAATATAATTATTTGATAGAAAAAGTGTTAACAAAGTAGTCTAAAGCGTATTTTTTATGTTTTTTTTTTTATTTAAGACTACTACGGATAATGGCAGCAACTTTGTGAAGGCATTTGTGCAAATTGTCACGGAGACCGATACACTCCCAGATCTGCCATCATGTGATTTAGAGTCAGAATCTGATAATGATATTGCCAACCTTTTAAATCCAAACTCAGAAGAAGATGATTCAGAATTTATTTCAGTAGAAAAAATACTAAATACGCCTGACCGTTACCAGTGCAATGAAATCAATGAAGATATATTAGAAAACTTCAATTCTTTGCCAGTTCACATGAGATGTGCTGCGTATACGTTCAATTTAGTCGCAAGCAAAGATGTAGATGCAGCTCTACAAATAACTGTTTTCAAGACTCCCTACAGAGTGCCATAGCCAAAGCACGTACTCTCTGGAATCAGCAATCACGTAGTACGGTAGCAGCAGATATAATTCGGGCTGAGTTAGGCAGACGACTCGTCCTTCCAAATACAACGAGGTGGAACTCTATGTATGATGCTATTGTCGTTCTGAACCGAATATTGGAAGCAAAAAGGCCTTTTCTTCACAGGGTTATGACTTAACTAAAAATTCCGACTTTCAATGACCAAGATGTAACTGTAATGAAGGATTATGCAATGGTAAGTTTATATATGTGACATTCCACGTCAACTGGCCCACCGCCGAGTCCAAAAATGGGAGCCACCTAGAATATCGATTGAGGGCTTAAAATTTTCGTAAAGTCAAGGGCTTTCGAAATTCACGTGGCCTTTTTTCCGAAACCGAGCCCCCCACCCACTATGCCTGCTAACAGCCCGTGGGCCAACTTTTGCATTGTTCATATTTTCATAAAACCCGCATCGTGTGGCCGACTGAGGTCTACGATGAACCAAATGAAAGGTTTTGAGCTCTACTTTTAAAAAACGCGTGATACGACCATTTTTGGGTGATGTAAAGTGCCGTATGGCTGCAAAAACCATGCGACGCGTATTTAAGCCTCTCTATTTTTTATCTCGAAAACCATTGAGTCAAGGTAAAAAATTTATTGAACAAAAAAGTCTCAGAATTGATCGAGGAACACCCTCAAATTTTTTAACTTTACGAAAATTTTAAGCCCTCAATCGATATTCTAGGTGGCTCCAATTTTTGGACTCGGCGGTGGGCCAGTTGACGTGGAATGTCACATATATATTTTAAATTAACATCTGTTTTTGTACCCTACACAGAAGGTATATTCACTTTGTCATTCCGTTTGTAACGCATAGAAAGGGGCGTAGCATATTTCGTATTTTTCATTTCTATTCTATTTTTTCAATATTTTTCATATTCTTTTGACTTTCAACCTTTTAACTTTTCGCAATATATCTGGGGTTGTCATACATACTGATTCTATCAGTACATGTACTGATTTTTACTAATTTTCTTTAAAAATACTGATTTTTAGAGATTTTTAAATCAGTACGCAAATCTACTGATTTTAAACAATTAGTTATGATTTGTACTGATTTTTAGATTTCATTTGAATCACTAAATAATTTTTATATTTAATTCTTAATTATTACCAGTAGCGTTCCTAGGAGGCTGTGAAATGATCCTTGTTTTGTAGCATATTTAATCAAATTAAATTTTGTGTACTCGTACCTTTTTTTTAAAGTAAATGAAAACACCAAATTGCACTGTGTAGGGGCTCCATGAGGTTTTCGTGTGTGAAAAAAATTTTATTTTGCTAAAGTTTAGTGGAATCCGAAAAGTTGTGACCTTTTGTTTTTGTAAATACAAAATTTTGTTATGTGATTTAAGCTGTGATTTTTATATTGACTATGAATGAGGTAAAAAAAAAATTGTACTGATTCCAGAGCTTGAAATAAACTTTTAAAAAAGTTTTTTTTTAGGTAAAAGTTTACTTTTACTTTTATTTCAAGAAAATAAAAGTAAAAATTTCCTTAAAACTTTTTCATTAGAAAATAAAAGTTTTTTTAACTTATATTTCAAAATGTCAAAAAAAACTTTTAAAAAAAACTTTTATTTATAAAAGTTTTTAAAAACTTAAAAAAAACTTGTAAAAAGTTTTTTTTTACTTTTATTTTCACAAAGTGGAAAATAAAAGTTTTTGGATCGCTAAGCAAAAAATTTCAAAGGAGAAAACTTAGGATTATTCATAATAAAATCCAAAGGATCTAAATAGAAAAAATTAATGATAATTACGCACTTACTTATATATGTATGTATTTTTAAAAAAATTTTATTGCATGCATCGATGGGAAAAAGTGGAAAATGAATTTTGGAAGTGTTAGGAGAGGTCCCCGACTCTCCTAAAAGGTTGTTTTGTACCGATTTTCCGAAAAAAATTTTGTTCCATGGTAGTCCCCGTCGCTCTTAAAAGGGTGTTTTGGACCAGGGGTCGGCAGCGCCTAACTCTTTCCACTCTTTTACAACAACTTCGTATTGTTGTAATTCGCCAAATCGTTGACAGGCGCAACTGCACAAAAACAATTCAACCCTTGCGTGTTGTTGCTTTGCTTTGCTTTGGTAAATACGCTTGCGACTGCGCATAATTCTTGCTATGTTATGTTTGTTGTTGTTAAACTGGTGCGCTACCAGAATGCGAGTTGTTGCTTTTATGTGTTTCTTTTTATGTTAATAATCCCTTATTGCACCGTATCCAACGATTTGTTGTCGTTGTTGGGTTTTTGTTGTAATTGTTGTTGCACTCTTGAAATAAAATCCTTGCCGACCCCTGTTTTGGACCAATTTTTCGAAAAAAATTTTGTTACAGGAATCGATGGGAAAAGGCTGAAAATGGATTTTGGAAGCCACAAAAAAGGTCCCGACCCTCCTAAAAGCGTGTTATGAACCGATTTTTCGAAAAAAATTTTGTTGCACGAATCGATGGGAAAATTCTGAAAATTGATTTTCGAAGCCACAAAAAAGGTCCCGACCCTCTTAAATGGGTGTTTTGGACCGATTTTTCGAAAAAAATGTTGTTGAACGAATCGATGCGAAAAGGCTGAAAATGGATTTTAGAAGCCACAAAAAAAGGTCCCGACCCTCCTAAAAGGGTGTTTTGGACCGATTTTTCGAAAAAAATTTTGTTGCACGAATCGATGGGAAAGGCTGAAAATGGATTTTGGAAGCCACATAAAAAGGTCCCGACCATCCTAAAAGGGTGTTGTAGGATCAGGAGAGTTTTCCTAACCGCAAGAACTCTACCGAAATAGCAAAAGAAATCTACGGGCAACGAGTGTGCAGAAAAAATTTAAAGTTAAAACAATTAAAAATGATCAAGGCGACGTCTTTCATTTAAAGGTCAATCGTAGACTAATTTATTTAGTTTGCCAAAACTCTAATGCTTACAAAACTAGTTCTTACAAAATTAGAATAAGGCATAAGAGACAAAAATGAGAGTTATGAATATGTGCATTAGTGAGACAATTGTTAACAGTTAATTTTGTTATGTACTTAATGAGTACTACTTATGCATATGAATTTACATGTTAGAAAAAACAGTAATAAAATAAAATGTTTGTTTATGTAAATGCATATAAAAAAATGAGTGCATTCAAAACATAAAGAAAATAAGTAAATTTAAATGCTAAGTACAGCGGTTCCCAATCGGTGACCCAACATCCCCGCCCCGTTTAAAGGACATACTTTCAAGCAGGTAGGATTGCAAGTTTTTGAATAGGGCGCCGAATAATTCCTCTCGAAGTTCGAACATCAACGACTCTGATGCGTGAATCTCTGCCTGGTATACAATTGATGACACGGCCTAACGGCCAGCGCTGTGGGGGCACGTTGCCTTCATGGATAATGACCATAGCGTAATTTTTTAAGATAGGTTGATCATTCGTCCATTTCGTACGAATTTGAAGTTCATTAATGTAGTCATGAGCCCATCGTTTCCAAAAATGTTTCTTGATGCCGCTAACAAGGGCCCATTTTTTAAGATGATCGATGTCAGAAGTTGCAGTACGCTCTGGTAACGATTTTAGCGAACTGCCAATGATGAAGTGGGCTGGAGTCAATGCTTCAAAATCGCTCGGGTCAGGCGAAAGTGGCGATATAGGACGAGAGTTGAGAATCGATTCGATTTCGACCAAAACGGTGGTCAATTCTTCATATGTGAGTCTTGCGTTCATGAGACTGCGATTGAGATGACCTTTGGCCGATTTCATAGCGGCCTCCCAATGTCAGCTGGATTACTTAGCGTTGGAACATGCTCCAATGAACATCAGTTGTGGGATCTTGAATCTCAGACACTCTGTTTCCAACGAAGGTAGATAGCGTAGCTGAATGAACCCTGAGCCAGTGGAGCACAATTTGCGAATCTGTCCAAAGATATACATCAATACAGTAGGTAACGGATATAAGCACAATTCATATAAGAAAGGAACGCTTATAAGAAACATTTTCGAAAACACCGCGTTTTTTTCCAATGTTTTGAGGTAAAAAACACTCTATATAAGAAACTTATTTTAAGAAAAAAACGCATAAAAGAAAGTTTTTTCCAAGCACCAATATGAAAAATCTTAAGAAAAAAATAACGCTTATAAGAAATTTTTTCAAATCGTAATTTTCGTTCTTTGGTCAAAATTGAAAATACGCGCCTTCTTTATGTCATCATTCTTCGATCAAAATTGAACTAACAAGTGTAACGATTGCAGTTGCTGAACGCACTTATTACTCACTGCTGATTTTTGGGCAACTCGGATATAAGAAATAAAGTTTCTTATATCAGTAGTACGTATATAAGAAATTTTTTTCTTATATACGTGGTACTTCTATAAGAAAAAACTGATATTTTTTTTTTTTTTTTTTTGTAAAGTCTTTATTTGCAATCTGTCTTGCGACAATAAGCAAATATATTAACAAAATAAATTTATAACTGAAATTGCTGAACCCCAGTGGGTACAACAATATAAACAAGTTCTTAAATTACAAAACAAAATATATACATTTCAAAATATTCATATAAAAATATAATTTATCCTTGTTTTATCAAGATCTAAATGGCAAATCTAAAATATGAGATCGTTTCAGTCTTATAATTTCAAAAGTATCGTCCAATAGAGAGATAGCTAGAGGATTAGTATGATAAGAAAGTTTTTGGAGGTATCTCTCGCTGTAGGTTTTAATTTCTTCCTTAAAGGTTGGAACACGAAGGTCTTTATGAATATCTTCATTTGATATAAACCACGGTGCTTTGGTAATCAGCCGCAAAGTTTTCGATTGATAACGCTGTAAAATTTCGATGTTGGAGTTACTTGCAGTTCCCCAAAGTTGAATGGTGTAAGTCCAAACCGGCTTCAAAATGGCTTTGTATAGGAGCAGCTTGTTTTCTAAACTTAGTTCAGATTTTGGGCCTATCAGCCAGTACATTCTTCTATTCTTCAGATTAAGATACACTCGTTTCGCCTTGATATGCTGCTTCCAAGTTAGCCTTCTATCTATATGTACACCAAGATATTTTACGACGTTACTGTGTGGTATTATTGAACCATCGATATGTACATTTGGACAGTCGCCTCTTCTCATAGAAAATGTAACATGTACATATTTTGTAGTATTAACTTTGATGTTCCATTTCTTCAGCCATTTTTCTATTTTATCTAATTGGATTTGTACCAATTGGGACGCTTTTACCACAAACTCATTGGATGCAATAATCGCAGTGTCATCTGCAAATGTTGCAACAGTTACATCTTCTGAAGTAGGCATATCGGAGGTAAATATTGTATAGAGCACTGGACCCAAAACACTTCCCTGTGGGATACCAGCACCAATTTTAAAAATCTTCGAGGAATCTTGTTGAACTTGAACGAAGTAAGTGCGATCATGCAAATAAGATTTTATTAGCAAATAATAATGTGTTGGTAAGAGTTTTTTAACTTTATATCGCAATCCAGGTGACCAAACTCGATCAAATGCCTGTTGAATATCTAAAAACACACCAGATGCGTATCTTTTATTTTCTAAAGTGTCTGAGATGACACTCACTACACGGTGGCATTACTCGAGAGTACCGTGATTTGGTCTAAAACCAAATTGATGCTCTGGAATGATATTTTTTCCCCCAAAACTGGCAACACTCTTCGAAGAAATATTCTTTCGAATATTTTCGAGAGAGTCGACTGCAAACTTATCGGGCGGTATGTTGCGAGATCATTTTCGGGCTTATTCGGTTTTGGCACCAGAATTATTTGTGCACATTTCCACTGAGAAGGAAAATGGTTTAGTCGCAGAATTGAGTTGTAGAGAGTTGCCAAGAATATGACACCTTTCCGAGTTAAGGCTTTCATAGCTTGGCCGTCGATTAAATCATACCCTGGAGACTTTTTACTGTTCATTTTGTTTATTTCAGCTTGTATTTCTGAAGGAGTGATATGCTGAATTGGCCAGTCCATTTGACACGGTACATTGAGGAAATTCAAGACTTCTTCAGTTTCATAACTACTATTTAAGAGAAAAAGACTGAAATGTTTGGTGCAAATGCTGCGCGAATGCTTCTGCCTTCTGATGATCACTTCTACACCAAACTCCCCTACTGTTTTTGACGAGAACATTTCTTTTAGCTGGACGCTTTAAATATTTGGTTGCTCTCCAAAGGTTGTATTCATCTTTGTTAGAAACATTTAAGTTTTTGAGGAATGTGGCTAGGTCTTCGTTTTTTAGTTGGGATAGTCGCAGCTTTAGGTCCTTTGTTGCCTTGTTGTACATTTGCTTGTCTCTATGACTGCTTGGCTGTTGCGCTGTTCCATAGGTGTAGAAAAAAGAGCAGCTTCATGGATTAAATTGGTGAACTGTTCAACGGAATCATCAATTTCTGTTGCGGTTTTTAGAGATACATTTAGCTCAATGTTCCTATTTAACCAGTAACTAAATGAGTCAAGATCAGTTTTTGACGTCACAATTTTACGTCCATACGAGACTTTCTGCAGCAGAGTACTGTACGTATGATTGGCGAGTGATCAGAGCTAAGATCGAAGCTATCAATAATGTCCAAGTGGTGCCTTGGAATACCGGAATATACAACAAAATCCATCAAATCTGGTATTTTATTCAGATCAGTTGGCCAATATGTTGGTCTTCCAGCTGATAAACATAAATATTTTTGTTGCCTAATGCATTTGTAAAGTTCCCTTCCTTTAGGAGTTATATGTCGGGATCCCCACCAAGGATGTTTTGCATTGAATTCACCTCCAACTATAAATTTTTGGCCAAATCGGTTAAAAATGTCACGTAGTCTTGGGAATTTACAGTATGTCGTGGCGGAAAGTAAATTGCAGACACACAAATGTGATTGTTGTTGTTGCATATTACTTTTATGATAGCTGCTTGAATTTCGTTTGTTTCTAATTCTTCAAAAACTTCGTACTTAATAGACGATTTGATCAGAATAGCTGCGCCGCCATGAGCTCTATTGTTTGGATGATTTGCGGATATTAAATCGAAACCTTTAATTTTGAAAAAAGTTCTACTTGTGAAGTGCGTTTCCGACACAAGAAGTATATCTATATGGTTATATTTAAGAAAAAGTTCTACTTCTTCAGTATGATTGCTTAAGCCATTGGCATTCCAGATTGCTATTCGCAGATCTATTTGCATAATTTACTGATCAAAAGTGTCATCATGGATAGCAAGTTACTAGTTAACTCTATTTGTTTATTTAATAAAGCTTCTAGCCTTTGAAAATTGTTGTCTACACTATTTGGTTCTAAGTTTTGTTTCAATATTTCTGAATACGAATTTTTGTTGTTGCTGAAATTATGTACAAAAGGATTTGAAGGAGACAGTTCAGGAAAATTTTGTGAGCTATTTACTGGCCTAGTTTTACTTCGCACTGTATTATTATTAGAACCTCTATGGGTCGCAAGCTCTTGGTAAATTTGACATTCCTTATAACTTGCTGCATGATTTTGCAAACAGTTTACACAGCGCGCTGGCGAATTTTCACTTTTCTGGCATTCTGCAGTGGGATGATCTAAGCCACATTTCTCGCATCTGTACGGTTTTGAACAATACGATTTTGTATGCCCAAATTGACATGAACAATGTCATTCAGTTTTTGTGGTGGCTCTACTTTTATCACTGCATTTCCTAAATATCTCAAATCGTACAGTTCTTTGTTGTTGTTCGCTGGTTCAATGTCAAGGAAGAACATTGAAAGCGGCTCTCTTGTGATTCGACTGCGTACATTAATTACTAACAGATCTAACTTTATGACCTAAAGCTTCGATTTCTCTCTTAATGGATTCTATTGGAGTTGAGTAATGTAAGTTTTTTATAACCACTCTATAAGCTTTTTCTTGCTTAAGCTGATAAGTGTGAAAACTTATCTTCTTTGTTTTGAGGTGAGAAATAGTTGCTCTATATGAATCTACGTCATGGACCATTAATCTTATTTGACCATCCTTACCTGACTTATAGGAAAAGTTTTTTGGCGAAATAACGATTTTGCTAATATCAGCAACATCAGGTATAACAATTGGTGGCGGTTTCGGCATATTTAGTTCATCATTGTTGTTAGAGTTGTTGTTATTGCTGTTATTGGGCTCTTCACTATCGATCATTTCCTCTTCGTTCTCATATGTGTGCAAGCTCAAAAACCTGTTTTGAGTAGATGTGCTCGGCTCATTTGATAATAATCGTTTTAGTGTAATCTGCATTTTAGGAGAATCTTGGCATTGACGTTTGTTTTTTGCTTTTGCGATTTGCCAAACATCATCGACATCGCTTTCGTCATCGCTAGTCATTTCTAATTGTTTTTTTTTTTTTTTTTTTTGCACAGAAGAATGATGCACTTATGTTTTGTTTTAGTATTTTTTTTATGGTAGTTTGTTTTCTTTATTCAATTTTTGTATACACAATAACACGTCTGAACGCTCTCACGGTCTAATACGGTCTGAAAAAAAAACTGATATAAGAAAGAAATTTCCGGGATTTTTTGACTTTCTTATATCCGTTACCTACTGTATCATTATTTGCGAAAATTACCTTTATTTTGTTGTAGAGTCTGAAGAGAGGCTAAACGCCACATAATTCAAGTTTTGGTTGCAATTGCTTTTTTTTCGGTGCAACTCGGGACTTTGCTGTGAGAAGACGAACACAAATTTTGCCCGAGGTATCAATGACACGAGTGTAAATGCAACTGCCGTAGGCGCGAATGGACGAATCACAAAATCCATGTATCTGAATTAATTGTGCATTCGATGACAAACAATATCTCGGAATGGAGATAAGCAAAAGTGATGATAAATTTGTTAAAAAATTATCCCATGCCAAATGCAAATTTTGTGGTACTGATTCATCCCAGTCCAACTTGAGCAACCATAGTTCTTGTAATATAATTTTAGCCATAATCACTACTGGTGCTAAGAGCCCAAGTGGGTCAAATAACGATGAAGCAATCGAAAAAACAGTGCGTTTTGTTACGCGTGTAACGGCACTAGCCCTGAACAATGGGCCACCTGTTGGACGCTAGCGCGGCAAATGTAAAAGTCGAACCAAAAATGTCAAAATGACTACAATTTGACTTATCGCTTTATCGCGTCCTTTGTTCGAGACTTTTCTTTGTTCGCACTCAGTTACAGCCAATCAGATCACAGATCTGCGCGTCGGTTGTTGTAGCTGAGGGCGAACAAAGAAAAGCCTCAGAACAGCGAGGGTTGATTTTAAAGGTTTGACGCGTGCGGTCGTGGTGTCGGGTGATCGCGGCTACTTTCATGTTCTTAGTCCTATGCAGCATAAACATTAAAAAACCAGTTTTAAGACAGCCGAAAAAGACAAAACTAAATATTAAAACTATTCGTCGTGAGAAAAATCGAAAAAAAAACAAACTATCAACTCGATTGAAAAAAAATACAAATGTGCACTAATTTTGTGTTAAAATTACTCGTTGTAAATTGCAGTAACAGCAACATCAAAACAAATTGCAAGTTGTATTTGCTTTCCACTCTTTATATAAAAAAAAAGAGAAAAAATAGAAGAAAATGTGTAACCTCAAAAAGAAATAATAAAACCTAACCTTTGTCGCGTTTGCGGAAACGTGTCTGGCGAAGCGATAGCGCTCCGCACTGCAAGTATATAAAAACAAGAAAAGAACAGTATGACGATGGAAAAGATCTTGACAGAAAGAGACAAAAATACTTGACATTGAAACAAGTGCACAATTAGAAAGAGGTTGACATTAAATAAATTAACTTTCAAAACCCACAAGGTGGCATTAACAAAAAAAAAAGAGAAAGCAATTAGTACTTGCAATGTGACATTTAAATGGACAGAAATTTTGACAATTTGAGCACAAATCTGAAATTATAAATAAAAAGTGACACTAAGTGACATAGAATCCTGACGTAAAACAAGTGAACATTAAACATTATAGAAAGTGGTTGGCAATACGGTCTCTGCTACCGCGACGATTTGGTGACAGAAAATTAAAAATGGCGATTATCGTTTCTACATAGAAAAACTTAATAGTGGTACAATCGAAGCTGAAGTAATTTTTTTGCTCAATCCTTTGTGCATGAAATAAACAACTTGAAATCAAAGTGTTTATAACAGATTCCAATTAAAAAAAAAAAAAATAATAAAAATTTCAAGAATGCTTGAACGACACTCGAGTCTGTCACAGCCCCAACAAATAAAAAAAAAGGGGGTGCAAAGTAAGTCTATAAATAAAAACAAATAACAAACAATAAACACCACCTAAACAACACCAATTACAACTATAATACACACCACTTCAACAACATCAGCTACCACCGTCACCACCACCTAATTTTAACCATGTTAGAAACAATAACAACCTTAACAACAAAGACAACGTTTACCACACCAGAATTGCAACCATAAGAAACACCACCTAAACAACACCAGTTACAACTATAAACACCAGAAGGACAAGTTTAACAACACCAGCATTACAACAATTACCAACAACATCTTTGAATCGACATCAAACACGAAAAGCGTGAGCGAACACATTTTCATTCTTTTTTTAGTTTTTCTTATTAATAGTGCCATTAAAATTAAATATGGTAATTTAATATTTAGTATATTTGTGTTCTTCAAGTAATCAAATCGCTTGTACAAAGTTCAGCTAACTAAAACTAGTACTAATGAACACTTTAGTTTAAAATCTGTATAATCCTATTTTTTTTCTTTGCCTATATTTTGTATACTTAGCTTAAAAGCAAAAGAAAAAAGAAACTAACTTTAAATATTTTGAAAGCGATTTAATCATGTAAATTATTAATTTGTTTGATAGGTCATTTTTAAAATACTGTGCTTGCGTTTTATTTATTCAAACCATGCTATGCTGAAAAAATTTAATAATTAACAAGCCTTGTAAATCAAGAGTAAAAGTACGCAACTAAAATCATGCAAATTAAAGATGTCTGTGAAGTTGGCTTACCACTCTTTGATTTTTCAAATAATATAACTTGTGCTGCAATGTGCCCGACTTGTGCTGTGATGTGCCGTATTTAAAAAAAAAATCGTTCGTAGGATTCGATTTTTATAAGCAAAACAATTTTTTAGTGTGAAGTTAGCTTACCACTTTTGATATTTATAAAAAAGTGATCTTGTGCTGTAATGTGCTCGTGATGTGCTGCTATGTGCCGTAAAGGATATAAATTTATTCCTGGAATTTCGACCTTTATGAGCAATAACATTTTTTGCGTGTGAAGTTAGCTTACCACTTTTCTATTTTTCAAACAATTGATGTTGTGCTGTAATGTGCTCGACTTGTGCTCTGGTGTGCCGTATCGCAAAAAAAATAATTCCAAGTATTTAATGATAAAAATCATTTATAAAAATGTGTGAAGTTAGCTTACCACTTTTCGATTTTCCAAAAAAAATTGTTGTGCTGTATTGTGCTCAACTTGTGCTATGAAGTGCCGTATTGCAAAAAAAAAAAATTTCAACTTTTGTTATATAAAACTTGCAAAAAATTATAAATCATACAAAAATGTATGTGAAGTTTGCTTACCACTTTTCGATTTTCAAAAAAAAAATTGTTTTGCTGTATTGTGCTCAACTTTTGCTATGATGTGCCGTATTTAAAGAAAAATATATTTCAACTTTTGTTATATGAAACTTGCAAAAAACTATAAATCATCCAAAATATGTATGTGAAGTTGGCTTACCACTTTTCGATTTTTAAAAAAAAATTTGTTGTGTTGTATTGTGGTCGACTTGTGTTATGAAGTGTCGTATTGCAAAAAAAAATATAAATAATAAATAAATATAAAATTTTTTTTAATCCAAATAAAGGCTAAACCGCACAGTTACACTATGTGTTAAGTTTTAAAAAGAATTCATTCAACAAATATTTTTGTTTTGCGGTAAAAAAAGGGTAAGTGTGCAAAAATTTAGAACAAACCATAATCATTTTAATGCAAAAAAACTGGACTTTTTAAACTTTTAAAAAAGTTATGTGTAAGCTATTACCATTTTTTTTCTATAACGGTTTTTCAAAAAATATTTGTCAAAATTTGAGGCTCCGTCTTCGAAACTAGATCCGACCGATGTTTTTTGATTGCATACTTACTTATTCTTAGAACTAAAAAATACAAAAGAAAAGTTTGGCTTAATAAATTTCTTTATTTAATAAAAATTGGGAGCTTAATGCATTAAACAGAATTCCGGCGTACGACGTAAATACCGCTAACGTAAAATGTATGCCAAGGAAATCGTATGGGAGAAGAGCGGTAGCGGCATTTACGCCAGAATTCTGTTTAATACATAATTGCCGCTACCGCTGACGGTAGATTAGATTTGAGTAAAGAGGGTAGAGAGTTGCACTCTCTTCTCCCATACGATTTTCACTGCAAAAATTTTACGCTGGCGATATTTACTTCGCACGCCGGAATTCTGTTAAATACATAAATCTAAATAGACGGGTATCCGTCGGTATGTTATCAGTCGTACGCCGCAGTTCCGTTCAATATCATAGCGTGAAGTGAGTTATAATTTTTGACAGCGGATTTCCGCTGCCGCTTTTCCGATTCCGTCCCATTTCTGTTCAACACATAAAGTCGTATGACTTGCCTTCAAGCATTCAGCTTGAGAAAAATCAAATTATTGTAATTGTCATGCGACCTGGTCGTACGACTTCTGCTTTTTTATACGGCTTGCCCTCATAGGGCCCTCAGACGTTCAGAATTTTCATCCGACCTGTCAAAGTCTGACGAAAAAGCTGAACGTCTGAGGGCAAGTCGTATGAAAAAACAGAAGTTGGATGAACGGTCGGATGAAAATCAAAATAGTTTGATTTTTTCACAAGTTGAGCGACCAGGTCGCATGAAAATTACAATAATTTGATTTTTCTCAAGCTGAAAAAAATATTGGGCCAACTTCACATACACATTTTTGTATGATTTATAATTTTTGGCAAGTTTTATATAACAAAAGTTGAAATATTTTTTTTTGCAATACGGCACATCATAGCACAAGTCGAGCACAATACAGCACAACAATTTTTTTTTTGAAAATCGAAAAGTGGTAAGCTAACTTCACATACATTTTTGTATGATTTATAGTTTTTGCAAGTTTCATATAACAATAGTTGAAATATTTTTTTTTGTCAATACGGCACATCATAGCACAAGTTGAGCACAATACAGCACAACAATTTTTTTTTGGAAAATCGAAAAGTGATAAGCTAACTTCACACATTTTTATAAATGATTTTTATCATTAAATACTTGGAATTATTTTTTTTGCGATACGGCACACCAGAGCACAAGTCGAGCACATTACAGCACAACATCAATTGTTTGAAAAATAGAAAAGTGGTAAGCTAACTTCACACGCAAAAAATGTTATTGCTCATAAAGGTCGAAATTCCAGGAATTATTTTATATCCTTTACGGCACATGGCAGCACATGGCAGCACATCACGAGCACATTACAGCACAAGGTCACTTTTATATAAATATCAAAAGTGGTAAGCTAACTTCACACTAAAAAATTGTTTTGCTTATAAAAATCGAATCCTACGAAAGATTTTTTTTTTAAATACGGCACATCACAGCACAAGTCGGGCACATTGCAGCACAAGTTATATTTTTTGAAAAATCAAAGAGTGGTAAGCCAACTTCACAGACATAAATTAAAACAGTTAATAGTTGAGAAATACAAAATTATCCTGTTGCACTGCATAATTTTAAGTTTTACTATTCACTCTACAAGCGAAAAAGGACACAACTAAAACACCTACACTCACGGTCAAAAAAAACGCCGATTTGAATTTTGCAAGAAGTTTTAAATTTTGATGCGTAAAATAATATCTACTCTTGTTTAACGGTTTTAAGTTTGTTAGATACTGTTGCTAGGGACAAGTTTTAAGTATTTTCAAAACTGTCCACCTAACAATAATAAATTCTAGGTACCTTTTCCAAATAAACACATAATTTCTAGTTTTATAATCAGAAATTACAACTTATTTATATGAAAAAATACATTTTTTTTGTTGTTTTTTTACGCATTTTTAATTTCTCACATATTCTTTAATTATTTATTATTAAATTATTTTAAATAATGCGGTAAAATCGATTTTAATACCGCGTAGAACCTATTTTTGCCTTGATGACGCTTTCCATTCGAGAAGGCAAGCTCTCAAAGAGTTTTCGTATTTATTCCATTAAAATATCGTTGTACCAAGTGGATTCAATTATTTCCTTTAACTTTGGAATAATATTAGGGTTTTGTTGGCGCCCTTTGCGTTTTAAAATGGACCAAACATTCACAATGGGATTGAGGTCGGGGATGTTACCGGGCCATGGACTGACTCAATTCCCAAAAAATCCTTATATTCCTTTACCTATGCAAAAAATAGTTCATTATTGTAAATCTATCAAAAAAAATGTAAAAAATAATTATTGTGAGTGGGACACTTACCGATTTTGAGCGACGACAAGGTGCAGAATCGTCTTGAAATATGACTTTTGCTTTGGTCAAATGGGAGCAATAACAAGATGTGGGGTGGGAGAGATTCTTCTTCCGGAAAGTTATGTGAACTTCGCAGTTTATATTGATATAGTAAAAAACGGCGTTTTACCTAGCATCGACCGACTAAGCGAGCACGTAGTAAAAGCCATATTTCAAAACGATTCTGCACCTTGTCATCACTCGAAATCGGTAAGTGTCCCACTCATAATAATTATTTTTTACATTTTTTTTTTTGATAGATTTAAAGGAATATAAGGACTTTTTGGGAATTGAGTCAGTCCATGGCCCGGTAACATCCCCGACCTCAATCCCATTGGTCCATGTTTGTTTTAAAACGCAAACGGCGCCAACAAAACGCTAATAATATTTCAAAGTTAAAGGAAATAATTGAATCCACTTGGTACAACGATATTTTAATGGAATTAATACGGAAACTCTATGAGAGCTTGCCTTCTCGAATGGAAAGTGTCATCAAGGCAAAAATAGGTCCTACGCGGTATTAAAATCAATTTTACCGTATTATTTAAAATAATTAAATAATAAATAATTAAACAATATTTGAGAAATTAATAATCAGTAAAAAAAACTACAAAAAAACAATGGATTTTTTCATATAAATAAGTTGTAATTTCTGATTATAAAACTAGCAATTATGTGTTTATTTGGAAAAAGTTCTTAGAAATTATTATTGTTAGGTGGACAGTTTTGAAAATACTCAAAACTTGTCCCTAGCAACAGTATCTAACAAACTTAAAACCGTTAAACAAGAGAATATATTATTTTACGCATCCAAATATAAAATTTCTTGCAAAATTCAAATCGGCGTTTTTTTTTACCGTGAGTGTATGTGATTAAAAATTAAAACGTTAAGCAAGCATGGTATTAAAAAAAATACCATTAGGAATATAGGTTAAACGCAAATTTGAAGTTAATATCAATTTAAATATTAAATAAAAATATATAATAAAAATTATAAACTCGTAAATATATAAGAAAAATGTACAAAAACAAATAAAAAGAAAAAACAAAGAAAAGAAAAACAAATTGCATAAAAACAATGCAAGAAAATAAAAACGATGTATAATTTAAAAACAATAAATCTTTTTTCTTAATAACAGGCATAAGAAAAAGATATTTTTAATGTCAGCTTAAACCTCGCAAAGGTAGGTCCTATGTAGAGCTGCACTCAGATTAGGGTGGACCACGAAAATCGTCCCAAAGGTCCACATAGTTAGGGTGGGTAGAGTAGGGACACGAGCTTAACATCTTTGCTCGTAGTTCAGTCAGGAAAGAGGAATTAGGGTGGCCCATTTTTGTTTAGAAAAATCTATATTTTTTGTTTGGTAAATCGTAAATTTTTGGAATCATTTCTTTTCATGCACCAGAGCTCAGCATCCCCACATTATTTGCACGAGTTTTTATTTTTGTAGGTGCAGGTACACCCTGGCTAGCAGCGATCCCACCCTAACCCTCCGAAACTGCTAGCATCGGCCGTGTCACGTGTCCGTGTCCCCACGTTATTTGCACGAGTTTTTATTTTTGTAGGTGCAGGTACACCCTGGCTAACAGCGATCCCACCCCAACCCCCCGAAACTGCTAGCATCGGCAAACCAGCTCGTGCAGCCGCTGTCCATGATGTCCGTGTCTAAGCACTCCATCGCTTGCGCGATTACAAATTTTGGCGCCCAACGTGGGGCCGTTTGAGGTTGGAGGCTAAAAGAAAACTGTTGGTCAGTGGATGTTTAGGTCGTTTAAAATTTTTTTTTTTTTTAGAATTTTGCCTTCAATTTCATTCGGTTCCATCCGATTTACCCTCGCTGGTCTGGGATTTTTTTTTTGTGAAAGTATTGAAAATTTTTATACCTAAACCTATTAAAGGGAATTTTTTTTTGTTTTTGTCAATTGAACAGTTGTTCAAGAATATAATACTCATGACCTGAAGCAGGATTTATCAGAGTGGGTGTAACCCAAATCATATCTGATCCGTTCAGAAGTTAATGAACATATTTATTCCTTTCTGTAGAGAACAAACCCTGTAAAGTGCAATAATGTTTTGAATTTGTTTTAAATAAAATAACTTTTAATTTGGACTTTTTAGATTTTGCTATTTTGGTACACTCTTTTAGCTTGAATGCGAATTGCGGCTGCAAGTCAAGGTTAACTGCTGGATTTTGCGATTAAGTTGCATTTCATTGCGCTCTTCGACCGCTTTACTGAGACTTGCATAGGTTGTACTTCAATTTCATGTTTGAAATGAGATTTAAATTTTGTAGATTCAGATTCTTCCTCCCTGAATTTTTCTTCGTGGCTGATCAAACAAATAATAACAATAATTTGAAAAGTTCTACATAAGACCAAGCTGTCATTAATAAAAAAAAATTTTTTGTAACGAAAGTTTGAAATTTCTTTTTTTGAATCGGAATTTTTTTTCTAAAGAAGAAAAAAAAAATTGAAAAATTTGTTTTTTTTTGAGAAAAACAAAATTCTACAAGTAGCCTTTTTGTGAATTTGAACATTTCCTTTTTTTTTATATTTGGTAATTTAGTGTTAATTCAACGGGGTATTCCTAAATTTAACTTTCGGCCATTTTTTTTTATTACAAAATTTTAACTTTCGGGTTTTCGATACCTTTTCATCTCTGTCGCGGATTCGGTTTTTGTGATTTACGTGAAAAATGCCTCTGCATCGTAGCAATGAGAATTTGTCCATTCTGGGTGAAGTCCCTGACAATCCCTGTGTGGTGTGCAAACAACAAATGCTAGATGGTGAAAATTTTAGTATAACTCCCTGCTTCCACATTTTCCATTCGGAATGCATTTCCAATTGGTTGCAGGAGACTCGCAACTGCCCTTACTGTCAGGCGTAGTGCAGTACGAAAAAAGTTAAGCCATACAAGCCCATTCCTAATTTGGGATTGGAGTCTTTTACAATAACACCAGCTACTACACACACAGGTACGATCTCTAAAAATAGTCGTCCAGTAACCCGAAGTTACAAAAACTTAATGGATCAAAATATTTCAGTGACACCTGCACATAATCTCAACATGTCAGGAGTGCATCCATTATCCACAGACTTGTCCAATCACGCAAGTGCGCAAACTAATGTACCTCAGTTTTCAGACGCACAGTTGCAAAAGTTGATTGACGAAGCTGTGAAAGCTCAACTGGCTAAAATGAACTTAAACTCAGTCAGTAATGCACCTCCTGATCTGAATCGAGATCAAAATCCACCTGTGACTTTTGGTCGTTCTTCTGCCATACACCAGGCTCCTAGAAATGTGATAAACAATTCTCCATTTTCATTTGGACTTCCACCTTACAATCTACAGCTTCTTCCTCCGACTGTTTTTCATCCAAACAATTACCAACAAGCAACCCACAGCAATTTTGCTCAAGGCACTTCAACTCACCATAGGTCAGTTCCACCTTTTATGGCGTCAGAGAAAGTCTCAAATCTTATTTTCAATTGGAAAGTCACTTTTAGTGGCAAAGAAGACGCTTTGTCCGTCGATAAATTTATTTACCGAGTACATTCTCTGACCGTCCAAAGTTTGCGAGGTTATTTTGAAGCCTTGTACAATCATGCACATATTTTGTTTGCTGGGAAAGCGTTGGAGTGGTTTTGGCGTTATCACCGTAGTGTGACTCAAATAGATTGGGAAACTCTGTGCACAGAACTTCGTGGCCAGTTTCGAGATCGGAGAACAGATTTAGACATAATGGATTTGATTCCTCAAAGGAAACAAAAATATGATGAAAAATTCCATGAATTTTATGAATCTGTTCTTCAGCTCTGCGATAAATTGCAACGTCCTCTTGAACCAGCAATTTTGTTGGAAATCATTCAACGAAATTTACGTCTCGACGTTAGACGCAGTCTTCTCTATGTCTCCATAGAAAACATTAGACAGCTTCGAACATTTGTTCAAAAATGCGAGTTGTTGGACGAAGAGTACGGCAGGTCGACCAGAAACTTCCAAGCTGCACGCAACGTATCGGAAGTAAACGTTAACACAGAAGATCTCACAAATAACCATTTTTTAGAGTTGCCAACCGCACCACCACCACCTTAAAAAGTGATGCGGAATGCCAAACCACAACATGTATTTTGAAACCAGTCAATCCTAATTTGAAATCTGAAAATAAACCTGAAATTAAACCACATCGTACTGTTTTACCTATTCGGCAATTTAAACCTCTGCACATTCGTTGGCAGGAATATAAAGCAGCCCGTAAGCGAATTTTTTCTGATGAAGTCATTGCTTCAACTGGGTCAACGCATAAGAAACGTTCCACTTTAAGATTGAGAAAATTGTGGAAAAATTTAAAGGCGAAGAAAAAATTTATTTGTTCTTCAGTGGTTTCGGATAAACCTAAAGATGATTTACGTCCCTATGCTCAAATTTTAATTTTTAAAGAAAAAAGTGAAGGACTAGTCGATACTGGTGCCTCTGTCAGTTTAACCAACAAATTGGCACAAAGTTAAGACTAACCTTAAAACTGCAGATGGAACAAATCATTTTGCATTGGGTTTCGTTGAAACTTTTATTACTTTTAGAGGAAAAATCGGTTCGGCAGCAAGTACCGTACAAGCAACTTCTCTTGAGAACAATTCTTTTTTTTTAATGTTTCGATACTTCGAAAATCATTTGAGAATATCTTATGATTACAATATGGCACTATTTATCTAGATTAAACAAATACATAGGCATTCTGATGAATATCTATTTCAACTCTACGAATCCATACTTTTATATGAAATTTATATTGCGTGCATAAAAAAGTCAGTTTTTTATAAATAAATAACGAACCGCTGGACCGATTTTTTCCAGACTCCTTTCAGATCTGAGTCATGACGTGGCGTATCGATTGATATGGTCATCAAAAAACTCTGTCCGGTAGTTATTGAGGAAACGAAAGCCAAAATATGTCTACATACGTACGTACACACACACACACACACACACACACAGACATCACTCTAAAAATACTTGTAAACGATTGTCGAGGTCTTGAAACGTAAAGAAAACACAAAATTACATATTTCGATTTTCGGACCTATTATAATAACTTCTCAAGAGAAGTTAATAACGAAACCTCTCAAATTTTTGATAATTCCAACTCTTTCTCAAGACTTATATTTGGGCGTAGATTTTGTGAAGACTTTCGGTTTTGCAAGTGATCTTTTTCATGAAGATATTCCGATTTCTGTTAATTTGAACATTGCGGAGTTGGACTCCAATCATCATGTGTTAAATGCTCGACAGCAAGCAAATTTAAACGCAACAATTTTATCAATTCCTTCTTTTTCTGAAATAGGCTTAGGCCGAACAAATCTTATAAGCCATGTCATTGATGTAGGGCAAGCGAAGCCTATAAACCAAAGGCATTTTTCTGTTTCACCAGGCGTTGAAAAACTTTTTTTGCGGAGATTGATAGAATGCTTTCTCTTGGCGTTATCGAAGAATCTCAAAGCGCATGGTCATCTCCTGTTGCACTAATCGTCAAACCGAATAAAGTTCGCATGTGTCTCGACACACGTAAAGTCAATGAGGTCACAGTGAAGGATGCTTATCCTTTGCCGCTCATCGACGGAATTCTCAGCAGGCTCCCGAAGGCACAGTTTATTTCAAGCTTAGACCTGAAGGATGTTTTCTGGCAAATTCCGTTGGATGAAGCGTCAAGGGATAAGACAGCCTTCACTGTCCCCAACCGACCTTTATATCAATTTGTTACAATGCCATTTGGCTTATGAAATGCGCCGCAGACCATGATCCGTCTCATGGACAAGGTAATCCCTGCTCATTTGCGAACTAAAGTATTTGTATACTTAGACGATTTGTTGCTAATAACCGAAACTTTCGATGACCATATTCGCTTCTGCAAGAAGCAGCCTTTTGCATTAAACGTGCTGGCCTTACAATTAATATAGAGGAAAGCAAATTTTTGCTCAAACAAATTCACTACCTTGGTCATGTCATTGGACATGGAACAATAAGTACCGATCCGGATAAAGTAAAAGCGATAAAAGAATTTCCTCGTCCGAAAACAGTCAGACAACTTCGTCGCTTCCTAGGTGTCTGTGGATGGTACCGAAGGTTTGTGCAAAATTATGCTTCAATTTCTACCCCTTTGACAAACATGCTACAAAAAGCTCGTAAATTTGTTTGGACCGAAGACGCAATTGCTGCTTTCGACGCCGTCAAAAATAGTTTAAGTAGTGCACCAGTGCTACACAGTCCTGATTTTTCTCGTCCATTTTCTATTCAATGTGACGCTAGTCAATTTGGCGTTGGAGCGGTTTTGGCACAACGTACCGATGAAGGTGATGAAGTTCCCATTGCATACATGTCCCATAAGTTCAACAAGAATGTCTTGCGGCGGTTATGGCCATAATAAAATTTCGAGCTTATGTCGAAAGACATGAATTCGAAGTTATAACCGATCATGCTTCTTTAAAATGGCTTATGAGCCAAACCGATTTGCATGGCAGACTTGCGCGCTGGGTACTGAAGTTGCAGGGCTTCAAATTTACCATTCTTCATCGGAAAGGCAGCCAAAACGTGGTTCCCGATACTTTATCGAGAACTTATTCTCAGGAAAGCCTCCACATTTCGTCTCTGATTGCGTCGGAAACAGACCAATTTTTCGAAATTTTTTTTAATTCGGAATTTTTTAAAAACGAATATTATTTAAAGTTGATTGAGGAATTTCAGAAAGAGCCAAGTAAGCAACCAGATATACAAGTTATAGATGGTATAATTTTTAAGCGTTGCGAATTTGCTAGCGGTGATCCGACTCAGGAAGAGCAATCATGGAAGGTATGGGTTCCTTTGGAAATGAGACAAGATCTTATTCTAAGAGCAAATGATCATCCGATGAGTTCTCATGGTGGAGTCGGTAAACGGTCGGCCACGCATGTCCAAACAAGTGCGAGATCACGTCCTATCTTGCGAAATCTGCAAGCAAACCAAAGCCCCAAATCACATATTTCGTCCTCCTATGGGAAAGCAGGCTACGTCTGTGAGAATCTTTCAAAAACTATACGTAGACCTTCTTGGACCTTATCCAAGATCACGATCAGGAAACGTAGGTATGGTGATTGTTCTTGACCATCTTTCAAAGTTTCATTTTCTGGAGCCAATCAGAAGTTTTACTGCCAAAAAAATTGTGGACTTTCTTGAAAAACGAATTTTTGCCATTTTTGGTGTCGCTGAAGTCATCACCTCAGACAATGGGGTACAATTCAGATCTAAACTTTTCAAAGGCCTTTTAAAGAAATATGGTGTGACGCATAATTATACTGCCAACTATTCTCCGCAATCTAATGCCGTTGAACGAGTCAATCGTTCAGTCATCGCTGCTGTCAGAGTTTACATTAACCCAAATCAAAAAGATTGGGATGAAAAACTATTTGCTATTAGCATTGCTCTCAGAAGCTCAGTGCACTCGTCCTCTGGTTTTTCTCCATACTTTGTTGTCTTTAGTCAAAATATGATCTCCCACGCAACTACTTTTGAAGTACTGCGAAAGCTCAAACTTATAGAAGATCCGACCGCTGACATAAAACAAGAGGAAAAAACTGAGTTGATTCGCGAAAAGGTGCGAGAGAATTTGAAAAAGGCATATGATACCAATGCTAAAAATTATAATATGCGTTCACGTCCACTTCGGTTTGAAATCGGTCAAATCGTGTATCGTAGGAGTTTTGCTCAAAGCAAAGCTTCCGATCATTTTAATGCCAAATTGGCAAATGTTTTCAAAAAGGCTCAGCTGATTAAGAGAATGGGTGCGGCCTATTATGAGCTAGCAGACATGAACAATAAACGACTAGGCATTTTTCACGCGAAAGATATTAGAAGGTAGTGCCTCCAGTTTTTGCAACAGCCGCAGATTTCGAAAAACTGTTTTGTAACGGCACTAGCCCTGAACAATGGGCCACCTGTTGGACGCTAGCGCGGTAAATGTAAAAGTCGAATCAAAAATGTCAAAATGACATACAATTCAACTTATCGCTTTATCGCGTCCTTTGTTCGAGACTTTTCTTTGTTCGCGCTCAGTTACAGCCAATCAGATCACAGATCTGCGCGTCGGTTGTTGTAGCTGAGGGCGAACAAAGAAAAGCCTCAGAACAGCGAGGGTTGATTTTAAAGGTTTGACGCGTGCGGTCGTGGTGTCGGGTGATCGCGGCTACTTTCATGTTCTTAGTCCTATGCAACATAAACATTAAAAAACCAGTTTTAAGACAGCCGAAAAAGACAAAACTAAATATTAAAACTATTCGTCGTGAGAAAAATCAAAAAAAAAAAACAAACTATCAACTCGATTGAAAAAAAATACAAATGTGCACTAATTTTGTGTTAAAATTACTCGTTGTAAATTGCAGTAACAGCAACATCAAAACAAATTGCAAATTGTATTTGCTTTCCACTCTTTATATAAAAAAAAGAGAAAAAAATAGAAGAAAATGTGTAACCTCAAAAAGAAATAATTAAACCTAACCTTTGTCGCGTTCGCGGAAACGTGTCTGGCGAAGCGATAGCGCTCCGCACTGCAAGTATATAAAAACAAGAAAAGAACAGTATGACGATGGAAAAGATCTTGACAGAAAGAGACAAAAATACTTGACATTGAAACAAGTGCACAACTAGAAAGAGGTTGACATTAAATAAATTAACTTTAAAAACCCACAAGGTGGCATTAACAAAAAAAAAAGAGAAAGCAATTAGTAGATGCAAAGTGAAATTTAAATGGACAGAAATTTTGACAATTTGAGCACAAACCTGAAATTATAAATAAAAAGTGACACTTAGTGACATAGAATCCTGACATAAAACTAGTGAACATTAAACATTATAGAAAGTGGTTGGCAATACGGTCTCTGCTACCGCGACGATTTGGTGACAGAAAATAAAAAATGGCGATCGACAATCGAAGCTGAAGTAATTTTTTTTGCTCAGTCCTTTGTGCATGAAATAAACAACTTGAAATCAAAGTGTTTATAACAGTTAAAAACTTGTGAAATGGTGGATTAATTCTGGAATCATTCCAATCTCAAAAATAGAAAAAAAAAAATAAAAATTTCAAGAATGCTCGAACGACACTCGAGTCTGTCACAGCACCAACAAATAAAAAAAGGGGGTGCAAAGAAAGTCAATAAATAAAAACAAATAACAAACAATAAACACCACCTAAACAACACCAATTACAACTATAATACACACCACCTCAACAACATCAGCTACCACCGTCACCACCACCAAATTTTAACCATGTTAGAAACAATAACAACCTTAACAACAAAGACAACGTTTACCACACCAGAATTGCAACCATAAGAAACACCACCTAAACAACACCAGTTACAACTATAAACACCAGCAGGACAAGTTTAACAACACCAGCATTACAACAATTACCAACAACATCTTTGAATCGACATCAAACACGAAAAGCGTGAGCGAACACATTTTCATTCTTTTTTTAGTTTTTCTTATTAATAGTGCCATTAAAATTAAATATGGTAATTTAATATTTAGTATATTTGTGTTCTTCAAGTAATCAAATCGCTTGTACAAAGTTCAGCTAACTAAAACTAGTACTAATGAACACTTTAGTTTAAAATCTGTATAATCCTATTTTTTTTCTTTGCCTATATTTTGTATACTTAGCTTAAAAGCAAAAGAAAAAAGAAACTAACTTTAAATATTTTGAAAGCGATTTAATCATGTAAATTATTAATTTGTTTGATAGGTCATTTTTAAAATACTGTGCTTGCGTTTTATTTATTCAAACCATCATGCTATGCTGAAAAAATTTAATAATTAACAAGCCTTGTTAATCAAGAGTAAAAGTACGCAACTAAAATCATGCAAATTAAAGCAGTTAATAGTTGAGAAATACAAAATTATCCTGTTGCATTGCATAATTCTAAGTTTTGCTATTCACTCTACAAGCGAAAAAGGACACAACTAAAAACACCTATGTGATTAAAAATTAAAACGTTAAGCAAGCATGGTATTAAGAAAAATACCATTAGGAATATAGGTTAAACGCAAATTTGAAGTTAATATTAATTTAAATATTAAATAAAAATATATAATAAAAATTATAAACTCGTAAATAAGTATATAAGAAATATGTACAAAAACAAATAAAAAGAAAAACAAAGAAAAGAAAAACAAATTGCATAAAAAAAATGCAAGAAAATAAAAACGATGTATAATTTAAAAACAATAAATCATTTTTCTTAATAACAGGCATAAGAAAAAGATATTTTTAATCTCAGCTTAAACCTCGCAAAGGTAGGTCCTATGTAGAGCTGCACTCAGATTAGGGTGGACCACGAAAATCGTCCCAAAGGTCCACATAGGTAGGGTGGGTAGAGTAGGGATACGAGCTTAACATCTTTGCTCGTAGTTCAGTCAGGAAAGAGGAATTAGGGAGGCCCATTTTTTTTAAAAAGAATCTATATTTTTTGTTTGGTAACTCGTAAATTTTTGGAATCATTTCTTTTCATGCACCAGAGCTCAGCATCCCCACATTATTTGCACGAGTTTTTAATTTTGTAGGTGCAGGTACACCCTGGCTAGCAGCGATCCCACCCTAACCCTCCGAAACTGCTAGCATCGGCCGTGTAACGTGTCCGTGTCCCCACGTTATTTGCACGAGTTTTTATTTTTGTAGGTGCAGGTACACCCTGGCTAGCAGCGATCCCACCCCAACCCCCCGAAACTGCTAGCATCGGCCGTGTCCGTGTTCAAGCACTACATCGCTTGCGCGATTACACGTGGTTGTTTTTATTTTGCTTT
Organism: Meiosimyza platycephala; assembly: GCA_963662105.1. Classification (NCBI taxonomy): domain Eukaryota; kingdom Metazoa; phylum Arthropoda; class Insecta; order Diptera; family Lauxaniidae; genus Meiosimyza; species Meiosimyza platycephala. The sequence goes on from OY759208.1 coordinate 63,760,676, forward strand.
GGTTCAAAAGAAAATAAAAATGAGTCACTTTTCTGGTCCCATTTTAGTCCTAATGCAATTGTGAATGCTGCATCTTCAATATCTAAATTTTTAATCATATTATCATCTCTGTAATCTGGATGATTCGAGTGCCACTTTGCTAATTCAAAACAGCCTAGTTTCAACAATTTTGTCACCTTATATTTTATCTGAGATAATTCACTGAGTGAATTTGCACCACATAAAAGGTCGTCAACATAAAATGACGATTTTACGACATCTGAGCCAATTGAAAAATCTGAAGCATATTGATCTGCCATATAAAATAGACTTCGCACGGCAAGATATGGCGCAGCAGCCATCCCATACGTCACGGTATTGAGCTGGTATGTGACAATTTCTTGATCTGGTGAATTTCTCCATAAAATATATTGATACTTGCGATCTTTTGGTTCGACAAGTACCTGCCTGTACATTTTAACAATGTCAGCAGTGACGGCATAGCGATGGAGACGAAAACGTAAAAGCAAAATAAATAATTCGCTCTGAAAAGTAGGACTAACCATTTGAATATCATTAAGAATTCAAATCTAAACTATATAAATTCTTGTCTTCAGAGTGGTTGTGCATTTTAATGTTTTATGTTTGGTTTCGAAATTTATGAGCATAATGTAATTTCATTGTAATTTAATTTAATTTATTAATAGTTTTTAATCGTTTTTCATGTAAGTGTGATCTCATCGCATTAATTTAAATAATGTTTGTAGCAAACATAACCTATGTTTCTACCATTGCAGCTGGACTGCAGACATATTCTCTTATGTTTTGGTTTCTATCCATTTATGAACGATTAGGTCGCACAAATTCCTGCTCGATTTTTCATGTCTGTTTAGTTTTATTCTTTTTTTTGTTCTATTTTATTAACTAATATTTTTAGATTTTTATTAATTATATTTTAATGTTACTTTGTACACATACATCACTTTGTAATTAGTGCTTAATTATAAGTTCATTCTTGTGCTAAATTTAAATAAACAATACAATACAATACAATAAGAGATTTTTGTGAAGTGGTTCGACACGAAGCGTCAAAGACAACTCTTAATTTAGTTGAAGTGCTAGTTGGCTTAAGCGCACAATGATGTGGGATATAAAAGTGAGGCTCTTTCAAATTTGGGTTTTTTACCAGACTCATATGGCCCAAATGCTCATATTCATTCATAAAGGCAACATATGGCGCTTTGAGTTCGGGTGAGCGTGATAAACGACGTTCTTGCGCTACAAACCTCTGCAATGCTATAGCGTGAGAATGACCAAGACAAGTTGGATCATCTTTAAAAGGCAATTTGACGACAATCCTGCCATCAGGTTTTCTTGAGACTGCATCAGTGAACACGAGTTCACAACTGTGCTGCTCATGGGTCCACACTTCCACAGTAGCTGAAACTTCATCAAGTTTCCACAAACGCGCTAACTTTTCATCTAAAGAGTCATGAGAAGTGAGCAAATATGTTGATATTTGTGTGTTGAGTGGCCTTTTATATCGACCTGAAACCACCCAACCTAGCAATGTTTTTTGCAAAACAGGTAATTTGTCGCCAAGACGAATTTGACCAACAGAAAGAATATTGAAGAAACTTTCTGTGCCTAAAAGCAAATCGATACGTTTTGATTTGTGAAATTGTTCATCAGCGAGCTCAGCGCTCGGTGGCAAATTCCATGATGAGACATCAATTTCAGCTTCTGGCTGATATGCGATATGTGACGTCACACAAAATGAAAGTGGAATTTCAAAATTGTTTAAGCGAGACTTAATAGTTGTTGAAGCTTTATATTTTATATTCGTAAACGCTATGAATTTCAATATTATGTTAGCCACGAGGCAATTGCAATTTTTGAGAAAATTCGTCGGTAATAAAATTAACCTGCGAGCACGAATCTAACAAAGCTCTGCCAAGTTTATAGCAACCTAAAGCATCCTGAACCAAAACCATAGCAGTGGCGAGAATCACAGTATCTGTCGACGAATTTTCCATGTGCGTATGAGCTGCAGCCTCTCTTGAAGTACAAGGCAATGATGACGATGTTGCCGTTGATGACAACTGAGGTGCAGGTGACCGTGCTGGTGTATAGCTAGGAATAGAAATATTGTCGGCAGTGCTGATGAGATTAGTTTTATGCATAAAGCTGTGATATTGACGCGAACAGGTCCTACATCTATGTGAAGAGGAGCAATTTGAAGTTGATGCCCTTTGGAGAGACAATTAATGCAAAGACCAAGTTTCTTTACATTTTCAAAACGACGGACAACTTCAAGCGACTTAAATCGATCACAATTATTGATCTTATGACTTGTGCTTGAGCAAAAAGAGCATACTAGATTCGAGTAAGCAAACGAATAGCCTCTATTTTGATTTCTATTTGGTTGTGGTTTTTTAGAAAATTTATCAATTTTAGACTCAACGAAATTAGCACCCTCAATCGATTCAAGATACTGACAATGTCTTTCTAAAATCATTCTACAACTGTTCCAAGTTGGCAACTCTTTAAATTCTAGTGACTGCTTCCACTTTTTATTAGATTCCTCATCAGCCTTTTGCAAAACCAAATAAATTAACATGGCTTGAGAAACTTCTTTTTCCGATCCTAACGACAGCAGTGAACCATATAGAGCCGAAGCGTTGTCGACAAGACTTCGTAGCTGACTACCACTAGGTTTAGAAATTGCAAGCAAATCAAAAAGCGATGAAATATTTTCGAGGAAAATTAAAGTTGTGTTGTCGTAGCGTTCCTTAAGCCTTTCCAAAGCTTTAGGGTCATTTTCATTTGTTATTTGGAAAGCTTTAACAGTTTCCAATGCTGGGCCTTGGAGACAATTGAGAAGATGATTGAATTTTTCTATGTTAGATAAATTCAATTCGCGCTCTATAATTTGCGTAAAAGAGACAATGAAATTTTTATAAGTTGAATATTTACCATTAAATGTTGGCAGTTTTAACTGCGGTAATTTAGAATGAGGCATAGGCATGAAACAGGTGACATCTGACATTGAGGCGTTGTGTACATCGTCTTCTAATCTCAATTGAATAGCTAATTTGGTGGTAATGTAGAGCTCTTCAATGTCAGAGCGACAAGCATCATCTGTATCAATTTTTTCAATGCTCGTTTGCACAGTAAGAATTTGCTTTGAAATACGATTCAAGTATGCCTAAGCGACATTTGAGTTCGGCTGAAGAAATAGTTTTCCCTTCCCCTTTACCACTGTTTTCGACAATATTTTTAATGCGCGTAATACTTTTCTTTGTATTAGCTCTCTGCTGCTTAAGCTCTTCGATGGTCATTGTGACCGACATAGATATTGTTCAACAATATGAAAACGAAGTGATTTCGGTGGTAGAAGAAGCGAGGTTCAATTAGGAAATTTACAAATGTGATAGAATAAGAGCGCAAGAGTAGCTGCATCCATGATTGCGGTAAACGATAGCAGTAGCAGACGACAATGCTCACGCATGATAGGTGACAAAGACAAATGTATTAAGCAGCAGTGAGAAACAGTTGCGACGATAAGAGCGAAGACGACGACAAATGACAAAAAACGCAGTAAGATGCGAAGAAAATGCAAGCAGTGGCTGCGATTGCTGCAGCTTAAACGATGCGACGATAGCAGCGAAAATTTAGCAGTTTTGTGTGTTGCTACGCAAGCATGACAGCGGGATTTTTGGGACAGCGGGATCTTACTAAGTTGATACAGTTTACGAAACTGTATTTTACATATATTTCTGTTCGAAGTGGAGCCAAGTCCCACGACGAGATGAAAATGCTTATGAGTCCAACGACGAACCAGGAAATAAAACAGGAACAAAAACTATTTATGGTGGTGCTGTGGGCTTTGAAATGCTACTTGCAAACATGGATGCATGTTTGATTCGTTCTGAACGATGAGGTTCTTGGTGCAGTTTTTGCTGCGAAATTTACATTTTTGGCCTGAGTATTTTCTTCTCCCTCAGTCTACCTAACATTTCAATACTCTTAGGGCGGATTTTCGCATTAGCAGTATGCCCTATTGCGTTGCAATTAATACATCTTACTGGAATGCCAATGCGTTTCACTAATGCACCAGTGGTAATAACTGTAATAACTACCTCTTCATTGTTTAAATTTTTTGCAGGTAGCTTGGAATTTTTTGGACCATGAGACTCACCGCATTTAACGCAGCGGTAGAGCATGCTGCAATTGCTTGCAACATGGTTATACCGCTGACAGTTTTTACACTGAACAGGTAGTTTCGATTTTACCTCTTCGAAGCCTATCGTGCAATTTAAAATATACCTGATGGCCCTAAACTCATTAAGGTTGGAATCCTTGCTAAGTTGAATCAACCACTTATGGTCGCTAATTTTTGAAAGGCCTACAATTTTAATGTTTAAATTTAATCCGTTAAGATACCCCACTATTTCCTCTTTTTCAAAAGTAGGGGCAAGTTTGTTAATTACTAAAGAGTATGGTTTGACTTCTGCCGGAGTAAAAGTATAAAAATTAGTTTGCATTTCTTTCAATATCTCTTTAATGCTATCATAATCAGCCATTGTTAAGGTATTCACATGGGTGACATTTCTATTAATGATATTAATGGAGTAATTTTTATGCTTTAACTTCAGCAGAATTCTGTCGGACAGAACTTTCTGACTTACATTATAAGCTACTAACGGTGGAGGTAGATTCTTCTTTTTGTTGCTGGTATTTGCCTTATTATTATTGATACTGATGCTATTTTTGCTAGTGTTGTTATTTTGGTTTATAGTGCTGCTGGCTTGATTGGTGGTGCTGCCGTTGTCAGGTTTCAGAGTTGCAGTGGCTTTCTTTGTTTGCGGAATTTTTGCCTCCGCTAGCGTAGGAAACTCCTTGTCATTTGTTGTTGCCGATTTGGCTTTTGAGACCGCCTCGATGTCGCTCTGCAGGTCAATTTGTTGTTGTTGTTGTTGTTGTTGTGGTTCTAGTAGCTGCCGCAGAAGCATATAAGATTTTCGCATCTCTTCAAATGCTTCTGCGAGCTTGTTATATTTTGCAACGAGATTGATGTGCTCATCGCTTTCTGAGCTTGATTTGCTCATCTTTTGGCGCTTTCTCTTCTTCTTCTTGGTGCCGATTTCGCTTCTTGTTGATGCCTCGCTCAAACTCACGTCGAGGCTGCTGAATTTGTTCTCGTTGCCTGGCATTTTGGGCAAAGGCAGCAGGGAGAATCTCGCTTATTTATTTAGTTTGCCAAAACTCTAATGCTTACAAAATTAGAATATAGCATAAAGCATAAGAGATAAAAATGAGAGTTATGCATATGTGCATTAGTGAGACAATTGTTAACAGTTAATTTTGTTATGTACTTAATAAGTACTACTTATGCATATGAATTTACATGTTAGAAAAAACAGTAATAAAATAAAATGTTTGTTTATGTAAATGCATATAAAAAAATGAGTGCATTCAAAGCATAAAGAAAATAAGTAAATTTAAACGCTAAGTACAGCGGTTCCCAATCGGTGACCCAACAGGTGTTTTGGACCGATTTTTCGAAAAAAAAAATTTTCCATTGATCGATGGGAAAATGCCGAAAATGGATTTTGGAAGGGAAAGGGGAGTTAAAGGTGTGTTGATATTTTCCAAAGTTATGTCGGGAATTTCAATTTGAAAGCAGATTCATTTTTAGGATTGATTGAAAATAACATACAAACATATAACACAAATCAAATGAAAAAAAAATATGTTATTTCAAAAGTTTCTGTTTTAAAATTTTTAATGAATAACTGAATCCTGCTAATGGTTATTGAAATGTATAAATAGTTTTTAAGTTTTTAAAGCTAAGTATGTTAAAAAATTGGTATGTAATAAATTATTCTGAAAAAACTTAATCATTAAGTTTGTTTCATTTCATTTAAAGTTGGCCATTTTATAGCTAGCTGACATTTCAACCAAATGCTTTTGTAAAAATGACCGCGACTTTAACAAAATTTAGTTTATTACTATCAGTGAGTATTTTTAAGCACAGGTATAGAATATGTAATTTTTTGAGATTGAAAACCTTAAAGTATCTTTAAAGCATCTTTCAGTATGTCTGTCTGTCAAAAAACTTTTTTTACAATAATTTACAATAAGAAGACCACTTAAAGAGAAAGCTTAAGACAGGTAGCCTACATATGTACCTTTCATCGTAATCCGACTACACTAGTAAATCAGAACACTTGTGGACGAAACGAACTGATTTAAAAATTCGATTTGACAGGTAATACGAATAAAAATAGGTATTTCTGAATTTTTCGGAATTTTTGATAATTTTTTCTTATAAGCATCAAATAAAAAAGCAAAACTAAATTTATTGCCGCCTTCATTTACGACTTTTTTTTATTACCTGTTTAGACATTTATGAAAATTCCTTGAATTTTTGGTCGATATTGAGAATAGATTTGTAACCGGCAATTTATTAAGATTTTAGTTTACGAAAGTTGATTTTAGCGACTGATTATTTTATAATTAATATTATTTAATCGAACTTACAGTCATTAAGCAAAGACCAATATTGTAAATTTTTACTTATTGATCAATGCCATTTTTCAACAAACATGACAAAGATAACAAATGGAACAATTTTTAACCTGGTAATTGGTGACATGTTTCGGCTATTACCAATAGCCTCATCAGACCAGTTTGGTTAATTCTGTACATGGATTCGAACCTCTGACCGTTCATGCATTGCAATTGCATATTTTGCGACGGCCGCTCTAACACTTGAGCCACTGAGGTACTTGTCATGAGGTGTACAGAATGCGCATTTTTCCATTTGTCATCTTTTGTCACTTTCTCGCTTGCTGCCCATAGCCGTTAAACCGTTGGTCTAAAGTCATGCTATGATTTATTTTTCGAAATTTTAGACAAAAAACAGTAAATTACATTAAAGGAGTATAAATACGAAAAAACTAAAACATTAATTAAGTCAAAATGTTGTTTTTTCTAGTGTCGGACCATTTCATTTTGGGAGGGGGCTGAAGTCCCCTTTTCCCCCCTCTGGGTCCGCCACTCGCTTCAGAGGGTATACAAAAGGTGCCATGGCATAACCCTAATGGTCATAATACCCAAATAATTTTGGGCTTTATGTTCATCTAAAAAACAAAATTTTTTAGAAATTATGACCACTCATAATTGTGGACATAATTCCCATGGGAGCTTTGCTTGGAAATACAATAGAAATATTATGTTTCTCTGAAAATTAATTTATTTTTGTTATATGCAATAATCGGTAACTATTCGGAAAATGATAAACGTTACCAATAACCTTAACCATTTTATTTTTGGGGTTATTCTGAGCAAGTGTATATATACAATTCCTAGTGTATTTAACGTCAACCCCTGCCGAGACGACTTAATTTGACGGTGCTCTACGCATAGACTCGAAACTTACGCGTCGAGCGGCGCCCCCCCGGCGAACATGAAACCCGGTGGATCCCGAGCCTCATGCGGACCGAAGGCACCATTTCTAGGCCATGCAAATGAGCATGACCTAACACCTGGTCGGTGTCGAGGCCTATCTAAAACCTCAGTCATTCTATGGGAAATGACACGCGGTTGCAATGCAACTCCACACCGGGGGAATAAATTCCCCCTACCCGCGATTGGGTATAAACCACAGCCACCACGATCGCCCACAAGGGTGCCAACCCACTGCCAGGCTAAAACCGAAGTTTTAGGGGCTCCTGACAACCCGTGGTACCAGAAAACCTCCGTTCAGGTTTCGTAGCAAGCTACTACCAGTTTAGCTCCATTCAGCATAGGACTGGCCGCCTGACATTCAACAATCACGCAACAACACAACATATAGTCAATCGAAACATGAAACATCTACATGCAACATGCAACAAAAGCCCTAGTCTACCTATTCGCCCAACTATCTAACACCCTAAACCCCAACTAATCCCTACTCCGGACCTCTCAATTGACCACGCCTCCTCCGCCTTGTGAAAGCCTCCCCCGCAAAGCTATTCAACAAGGAGATGCGCTCACTGGAAGCGAGTACACCTCCAAGATCGTAACTACCACCTGGCTGCGCTACGATCCCAAAGGACTCTATATTGCGGATGTCCTCATAAAAAGGTCAATCACACAACACGTGCAATGTGTCCTCAAGCACCGCCCCAAAATCGCAACCCTGGACTTCACTGAGAGCCCTCTGATGCAAAAAAGCATTGAGGGAACCATGCCCCGTCAGCAGGAAGCCCAGAAAAAGGTTAAAACCAAATTCGGGGTGATTTCCCACAAACGTGACATCCCCAATGAAGCCGAACGTCGTCCTGCTTTTCACACTGTTCACCCATCTAGCCTGCCACCGAGATGTGACGCATTCATTCAAGAAACTTTTACGTTCCTTTAAACTCATGCCACTAATGTTAGCAGTATCCAACCACCCATTTACTGGAGGCAGTCCTCTCCGGATTCCGTAGGCAATACGGCAACGTATTACCTCCAGGTCCAAAGGGGGTGCCCCCATTAGCACCTGTAAGGCCTCCGTGGAGACCGTACGGCACACGGGCATGCAAGCGAGCAGAGCAACACGTTGACAAGAAAGTATCCTAGTAGAACCCACAACAGACAAAGCAGTTTCCCACCATACAGGAGCGTCATATGTTGCGCAAGCAACAAACAGCCCTGCATATATAGTGCGAACAGCCCACCTGCTGAAGCCCCACTCATTCCTCAAAACACGACGCACCTGCCCTGCAACGGACACTTAACGTTCCCGGACTCTATTCAAATGAGGCAAAAATCCCAGTCGCTCTTGCATCGTTATCCCCAGGTATTTGACCTCAGTCACATACCTAAGGCTAACTCCGTTGATTCTTACCACTGGAGGGCGACTAAGTGCCAAGCTGCCTTTCAGCAGCATTGTCACCGTCTTCACCATTAATACATCAACCCCGACACTCCTGCCCCATTCATACACTAAAGCTAGCGATTCAATTGCCCTACTCTCAAGTTCGGCACGAGACTGGCCCTCGATCAAAATCAAGAGGTCATCAGCGTAAGCTCAACTTCTACACACGGCAGCGAGCCGTCGCAATAAAGGGTCCATCATGAGGTTCCAAATAAATGGACCACAGATGGAGCCCTGTGGGCACCCACGTACCACATCAATAAACAATGTTTCGCTTACACCAATAACCCCAGCCCTTCTGCCGGAAAAGTAACTTTGCCAAAGGTTACCCTCCCGAAATCCAAGCTCACTCAACCTATGTAACACGGCTTGCCATCTCAAACAATCAAAAGCGCCCCGGAAGTCCACAAATATGCCCAAGACATATTTGGAGACACTACCATTGACAAACGTTTTCATGTACTCCCATGCATCTATAACACTACGTCCCTGCCGAAATCCGTACTGTGTTTCGCATAACTGGTATGGCCCATCCAAAAGTCTTTCCACCATAACCCTTTCAAGTACTTTTCCAAGCACCGGAAGAAGGCTGATGCCCCGATAGGAATGAGGATTACTCCTGATCTTATCAGGCGACTTGAGGAGTACAACCACACGAGCACACTTCCACGCAGTAGGGAAATACCCCTCACTGAGGCATTTCCCGTACAAGCACTCAAGGTACTCAGGTATTGCCCGCCAGATGGCCTTAGCCATCTCGCCAGTCATACCATCCATACCCAGAGACTTTCTCGACTTCACCAGAGACATAGCATACGCTATCTCACCCACATCCAACCCAGGGGTATCAACTACTACTGGGACCAGAGTCCCAGCAGCAGTCTCCTCCCTAGGGAAGAAGGAGCTCAACAGCAGGTTCATGCAATCCTTCCACTCCGTCACCAAGGTATTACCGTTGCAAAGACTTGCAATGTTCAACGCCTTGCCACGACCCCGACAAATCCTATAAACTTGACCCCACGGATCATTCCGGTTCTCGTGCACGAACTCCCGCCACTCATTCTCCTTAACCCGTACTATCATAAACTTGTACTCAACCAAGCACAACCGATATGCGGCCCGACGCTCACTCACGTCCTCAGCATTAGCCACCCTGGCCCTTTGGAATCGCTTCCTAAAAGACCTGAGTGACCTCCGCTTTAGCATGAGCTCGCGTGTCCACCACCTTACTTTCTTGCGATTTGTCTTACGACATCGCGCAAATAAGGTGTCGTTCACATCAGTGAACCAGCCGTCAATCACACCGATTTGCTCATCCACACCCATGTTGACAAACGCATGAAGTGGCACACCAAGGGCCTTTCCTCTAACTAGCTCTGAATACCATGCCTTGAGCTCCAACCTTTCTTGTGCTACTAAACCATGGGTAAGCACAACCTGAATCAGATTGTGATCACTCATTTGCTGGTCACCCAGCACACACCATTCAAGGTGATAGGATCTAGCAGCCACATTATTAGATACTGTCACGTCTATATCGCTCACATCTCTAGGACCATCAAACGTGAACAACACACTGGGTTCATTCAGGATGCAGATATCCCTACTAACAAAGAATTCACTAAGCAACCGTCCCCTCATGTCGTTCGAATGCCCAGTACGACTGGGCATTTTACTGAACCACAAAGGGGAGGCCGCATTCGCATCCATGCCATGGATGAGCGGAATGCTACTCGCAAGTAGTAGCACCGTATCCAAATACGCGATATATGGCTCTAGAGGTTCCCCAAACTTGCAATACATACTACTCAAGAACAGTTTTGCATGCTCGCCCTCAGCACACACTACAACGCCCCACCTACTTACATCAAAAACCATACATTGAACATGCACGTCATTGACGATAACGGCAGAGTTAGCCCTTAAATCAGGAAAGACCCGCATATGAGCGGGTAACCCTCGTACAACACCATTGGTTGCATAAGGTTCCTGAACCAGAGCGATCTCTATACCTCCCTCCACTAGCTTAACACCTAAATCACACATGACAGAGTACGCCCCCTGACAATTCAATTGAGCAATACGCATAGGCACTAATGTCTAGCGTCGGCCCGGGCAACAATTGCACCGTAAATGGGACGCACGGTGGACATCATGTAATGCCCTGCCGGTTGCCCTTTAAACGCGCAATTGCGACAATGCAGTGCATTGACACAACTCGCGACACGATGCCCTTCCTGACCGCACCGACGGCAGAGATCCTTGTCCATACGACATTGACTCACCCTGTGGTCAAAACTCATACACCGAAAGCATCCAAGCATCGGATCATGCTTCTTTACCCTGAAGGAGAACCACTTGATATAGCAGCGATCCGCAGCAAGGAGAACATCAGTGACAGCACTGGTGCCCTCCAAGACAACGTTCACTGGTCCACCAGCGCCAGCCTTCCAGGCAGGACTCACAATCTTCACGCTTTTCTGGTCTCCAAAGTCATCGAGTCCTTCAGGTTTTTACCGTAGAGCTCACCCATGAATTCAACAGGGGTGATATCTACGTCCACCTTCTGGACGACCACTCTGGAGCCTAACTTCCGGTCCTCGCACACTTTGAAACCTACTTTCTCGAAAGTAGTGTTCGCCGCGATCTTCTTTAACTCCGCAACCGAAGGGGTACGAATGACCGCACCGCCACTGCGGATGGGCTTCACGCCATGGACACGCACACCTAAAGTGGGTCCAACCTCCTTTACGACCTTCTTGGCAACCTCCTCAGATGTAGGACCAGCCACCTTACTCCTGACCACCAACGACCAGGTCTCCACCGGCTTCTCCACCCTCAGAGGGGCCGCAAGAAGCGCAGGGACACCAACGGAAGCCCGAACGCCCACTGCAGCTGGCGTTGAAACGCACCCGCGCAGCACGGTTTCACCCTTCGTCTGGTAAACATCCCGACGCCCCTTCAGCCTCTCATTCTCCCCAATGAGATCCATTAGCAACACCTATCACCTCATCACCGTCACGTCGCTGCTTGTATGCCGCACAGCCCTCTTCTTTGCCCTCTTTCCGGGAGGCTTCTCCAGTGCACGATAAACACTAACTACACAGTGCCTATCCAGCCACTAACTACCGAAAGCTTCTCCAACTTCCAAATCCAGTAAGTGTAGGTCACAGAGCCCCTCAACTGTATACCCACAGTTGATATCAAACTGTTCTTAGGGGGGTGCCTTTTAAACTGCGCAGTACTCAATACACTAACCATCTAATTGGTTAGCGAGTACACAATCAGTTTATTGCACAACCGATGCACAAACCACCAATGAAAGCTATCAGAGAGCTTCCACTAGCCACCAGCAGGCGCGACATCACAATCACGCCACTCACAAAAATTTAAGTAAACAAGTTACCGTACTTTCGCACAACAACAAGTTTACCACAAAAACTAGCGTGATCAAACTGAGGAATTTTTATGATAGCTCATAAAAATTCCACAAATTCTCTCACAAACACTCTACTCACGTATACCAAATACTCCACCACCTTTACAACGGCACTTAGAACACTGAGAATAATTTTATAACAGAAGTATTTCGATTACTCCATTAGAACTATTTTTAAAAATGTTTTTAAAGCTTTTTACCGAACGTAGGGGTCGCCTTATTAAATTTTTCGTCATATCTTCGGTATTTAGAGTCGGATCTTAAAACATGATGTTTTTGTCTCGAGGAGACCAATTTTTTGTTTGCTCTAAAAGTCATTGACTTTAAGAACCCACCAGATCTACATCATGAATTAAAAAATTTAAAGTAAAATCAAATAAAGTGTATTAGAGCCGTTGCCCTGCATCTCGAAGAAACGCACCATATGGTACAATTTCATTCACTCTTCTCATCATTTAAATAAAACATAGAGCTTTTAAAGTGGGAAAACTTATGTATGTATGTGTGAGAACCTATAAATTTAATTTGTACTGCGAAAAAATTATTTTTAAATAGTCTAATATTTTTGAATTTATTTTCTTTTTTTTCTCAATTTAATAATTTATTCTTTTTTCCAATTAGAAGAATAGTTGGTAAATGTTGCTTGTAACTAAGTCGGAAATTTTAAACATAAAAACTTTGGAACTTTTTTTATTCTGAACTTTCCCAATTTCGAATTTCGATAATACTGAAACATAATTTTGTAATGGTTTCGACTTATTGCATCGGTCATGTATTGAGATCCAATGTGGCTCTCTTTCCTTTTTCGACAAGCCCATCACACGCTGCAGTCGACTTGCTGATCAGAGCGATTTTGAGAAATCTAAACAGATTTTAATAAATCTTACATATAATCGGGTTACGTGTTTTCTGAAAAGTAACCTTAAAAGGAAAATAAGAGAAGATCATATCTTCAAAAGTTCTTTATTTAATTTTTGCCTTCAAAAGTTATTTTTTTTTTTCTTTTTGCTTTAGTTTTTCAAGCCTTCGGCAGAAACAGCTTTGCCAACAAAGCATTGGCAAACGAGCATTTCAAACAGCTCATACGTACAGCAAACATTTCATAAATTACAAAGTGAAAATTCAGAAATTTTGGATAGGAGATTTAATATAAAAAATAAAACAGATAAATATAGAAAAGACAATACATAGTGAAATGCTAGACAAGAAAAAGTATTAAGAATACGAAAAATTTATAAAATAGATTAAAGTTAAATCTGAAAAAAAAAACATTATTAAAATCATATTGACTTGCAAAACAAATCAGTTAGTATTTGCAGACAGAAAACATGCAGTTAAACATACTTATAAAGAAAGACAGTGAGAGAGAAAAAAAAAAACAACATAAAAAACCACCCACCTAGTTAGAAAAAAAAACAACAACAAAAAAAAATTACTTAAGATAAAAAAAAATAATTATACATTATACGCACTTAAATAAATCAAAATTTTACTAAATTAGTGGCAAAATTATTTACAGTTGAACTATTTAGTAGGATTTTGAAAAAATTTACAATTTAAAGCTAGGCATAAGAAATATCTTCACTCTTTTGTAGTAGCAAATTATTTAAAAAAAAAAGTAAGAAGAAAAAGTTTTGAAAAAAAAATCATAAATTTATTCCTTGTTCAATTTAAATATCAATTGAACAACATTTTCATTAGCATACGTCACAGCACCGCCACACAGTGCGGCCAAAATTCGAAAATTCAAGTAAATCACTTCAAAATGTACACTCGGGGGTTTTTGGGGTCGCTGATTACGAATCCGATGTCAGAATTACGAAATTCAAAATGGCGGACAAAATATGGCGTCGTTTTATGCGAAAAATTTTAAACTTTAAAGAAGTGATTTGTAGTTTCGTACTAGGGGGTTTTTGGGGTCGCTGATTACGAATCCGATGTCAGAATTGCAAAATTCTAAAAGGCGGATCCAATATGACGTCAGGTCCTGCAAAAAATTTAAAAGTTTCTCCGCGTTCCAAATCTTTGTAATTATCAGAAAATTTAGTATATTTATATATTAATATGTGAACATCGAAACTTATGGTACAATTTTTTAGTATTTATTATAAAGAAAGTGGAATGAAACTTATATCATTTAAAAGGTACTGTTTTCTAGATGTGCACAAAATAAAAATAATTTGTAATATGTGCCATTAAAGGCTTGTAAAATAAAGAAAACATACGCGCATGTTTCGCCCATACGGATCGTTTTAACCAACGCATTTTGATCACGTTCATGGCTGCATGAGGTACAGGCAAGGCGAGATGAGGCGAGGTAAAATGAGGTGAGGTGAAAAGCGAAATTAAATAAGATCATGGTCCATGGTTTTGTTCATCATAGGTCGGCAAAATTCTTCCAAAGTTACAACTTGGTGGTACGGTCGAGTTTCGACCACAATACGATACTAGTAGTTATAAATAAATGTGCGAAAACAACTAAAAATTATGAAATAGCATCAAAAATTTTTACTTAAATCAAATGTTCAAATGTACATAATAACTTTTTAAAAATGCTACAGGAAAAAAGTTTAATTTTCATGTAGGTCGTAAACATCTACATCTGTTTCTGACTCAGAGGTTGAGCTGCTGGCAATAATTTCTTCTTCTTCTTCTCTAATAGCAGATGGAGACGATAATAATTTAACAGCTTCTGCAGATAAAGACTTGAGCGGTTTCACTGGCAATTTTCGGCAACTGGAAATATATGGGTCAGAAGCTATTAAAAATCTTTTGAAAGTATCCTCCATGGTTTTTTGACGATAATTTTTTCGAGCGAAGCTCAGGCGATAGATCGAGTAAAATTTATTACAGGCCTCCTGTACATCTTCCGACATTTGACAGATAGGTAACACTGAATGTTTTATGATTTCTGGGCAATGAATTAAAAGCTTATGCACTAAGGTCGGCATACAATACCACTTATAGTTTTTACAATTTGTTTAGCTAATTCCACAGAATACTTCTGAAATACTTCTCTCTCTATCTCCTCGCTATCTCCCTTTCTCTCTCTCTCTCTCTGTTTCTCATTCTCCTTCTTTGTACAGCTATGACTTTCTATGTCAATGATCCGTTTTTCTATTTTTTCTATTAATGTTTAAATAATAATATACGTTAAAATTCAATCGGCAGATATTGGCAGCTGAATTTTGTTTTATTCAGTAGCAAATACTTTTCTAAGTAATCTCCAATAGGTTTGAAGGCAGCATACGACAGCGTTTTCTTACCGTTTCATTTAAAAACTCAAATTTTGTTTAAAAAAAATCCAAAAAAATACCCTCATATTTTTTAGTTTTTTATAATTTTCTGTTACAGTATTGATATTCAAAAAATTTTTAACGTATTTGACTTACCTGCAGACCATTTGTTTTGTTGAATTTCCTTTACTCGGAGCACTTTCGCAAATTTATAACTTTTAACTCAAAATCAGCAATTATGTTGTACTTGGGCGAAGGCCTCATTCCGACTGAAATTATCTAGGGGAATTTGGGTACAGGTCGTTACAGTGAACGGTTTTCACTTCTTAGAGGATCCCTTTAGCCAACTCAGTGATTAAAAATCCCAATCTAGAAACTTTTTTTTTTTGAATTTTGGCCGCAAAATCGGCCTTTGGCCGCACTGTGCGCCATGGAGTGTACCTTTCATCGCTGGATGTAAAAGTGAGTATTCATGAAATTAAGTATATATCAGATATGTATATTAAAATTATCTGAAAAATAAAATAACGTAGCATAATAACAGGCGTCTAACAGTGGCAGATCGGCTGTGCCCCTGCAACACAGAAAATATAAAAAAAATACAAAGACATTTTTGTTTTACAGTGGGTTCATAGGTATATGTGCGGTGCTGCTCACAACTCGTTAGCAGAGCGCAAGCAGCGGTCATACTTATCCACTGTGGTGAATATGTTCGTTGCGAGTTTACTTGTTCTCTTGTGAAGATCTGCTGTTGCTAATTCGTAAAGGGGAGTATAAACTTGTATAGCATCAAACCTGTTTGAAAGGTTAATTCTCTCTCTCAAAATTTGTTTTGCTGTTGAAGTTACAGAATTTAGCAGACTGCGAAATATAACATATGAGATGCATGCATATGTTATTGCTCTGATATGTTGCAATCGTTTTTTTTTTCGGTGCATAATTTTTTGATAATTATAAAATTTAATAAACCCATTTATAGAATACTTATTTAAAATAATTTTGTTCGAAGATTTTTTTCGATGGTTTAACAGTAGTATTAGCTCACATTAAAATTATAACGTCATAGACATGACATAGGTTTCTACATAGAAAATAAGATTTTGATAACCCATGTAATAGACATTAAGGTATCTTCAATAAACTTTTAACAGATTTTCTCACTGTAGGTAAAGTAGTCTCCAGAATTATATAAAGAAAAAGATAGATATTTATAAACATTGTGTAGAATAATGAAGTGCGTATAATATGATTTAAAATATCCTAAAATTATGATTTTTTTTAAATAAAACGAATTTATAAGAAAATAAAAATTAGATAATTCTTCTTTTGTTTTCCACATGTAAGGCATCGTAAGGAAAAGCTGGTGAGTTTGCATAGGGCTAAAAGGGGAATGCGGTATCTTTTAGCAGGAAGGGCGGGTAGAGAAATCGGTGGCCACAACATCTAGCGTCACCATGATAACTTTTGTGATTTTTGTTGGTTGTTGATTTAAAATTTGTTGGTCTTTCGGCTTCAGTATTTTTTTGTTTTGTCCATAAATCTCTGTTTCCTTTTATTTCTAGTAACCTGCCTCAATATTGATATACGGAGCAAAACCCACCCCAATGCCCTGAGCACGGTCATCACCCGAAACAGAGTACGCTCCTAAAACAAGTTTAAGCAGTCGGTACGTTACATATGTTAAAAAACATACTTTAAGTTATTTAGTAAGCTACTTTTCACATACATTTCAATAAGCTCTACTGTTGTCTTTTTATGTAGTTTTACAGTGGCATCGAATTCGCTATAAAAAGCATAGAACTTCAGTCGACCATATTTCGACGTGATTCAAGTTGGCTGTCTTTCTGGCGGCTCTCGAGCTTAGATAAAATATGGCCCATACGATGTTCATCGGTGACCGACATGGCAGATTCATGTACTACTTGAACAAAACGCTCTGTGTTTTGAGAATGGCATGGATAAGCTGTGAAAACAATTAAGTTTTGCAAAGAAAGCTATCAAATAAAGTTATTTTCTTGCACTAACCTGGCAAGGGGCCGTTCAAGTATTACGTAACGCAATTTTTGAAGATATTTGTCTCCGCCCCCCGGTACGGTACGGTATCGCTCAAGTGACCATGTTTACCTAAAAGTCACAATGATGTTGCCCAATGTACCGGAAAGTCATTTTAGCGACTTCTATTATAATTTAGTCGCGTTTGCGATAGTAATAAATAAAACAAGAGATTTTTAACTCGGTAACGCGTTGTTCGAAGCCCCCCCTAAGTGCGTTACGTAATACTTGAACGGCCATTAATTTGATTATTTCCTTTGAATATTGTAATGCTTCCAGCTGGTCTTGCGTGAAGAACTGCAAGCATGGCGGCTCAGTCAGTTCGAATTTGAGCCAATTGATCATATTGAAATATGAGTCACTCTCAAAATTTATAAAATGATCTATTTGTGGACCGAACATTTGACGAATGCCCAGATTTACCATGCAGGCGGCAAATATTAACGGAAAGATATTTTAATGGTGGGAATTGAATTCCCGCCAATTTCGTTGCCTCGCGTAACAACATTATAAGGGAAAAATGCCATTATAACTGAACATTGGTGATCGATCGGCTAGTGAAAAACCTACTTGAGATCAAAACTGGTTGCAGAATGATTGTACGCACTTGCTTTGTTAACAATAAAGTCAGATTTGCTCATGTCTTCAGATCGTGATGACATTATCAATGACTCTGCCATCCGAATACCAAAACGTAAAAATTTACACCAATAAGCAATAATTTTTCCACAAAAACCAATCGCATACATAATGGTAATTGTTGACTGTACTGACTGTAATAAAATAAGTTATTTCATCTCAGAAAGGTGCATTTTATTGATCGAAAATCTTTTCGTACCAAACTTATTTCACTATTGAAAAAGTTTTGAAGGGGGGGGGGGGGGAGTTAGACGGTAATTTAAGCAACTGCCTAAGAAAATTTCTAAATCCGGGCCTGGATTTGGGCCCGTTATCATTAATAACAAAACATTCAATTAAATTTTATATCTTTAGCGGAATAAAATAAAGACGCATTTTCAACTAATATGTATCTCACAGGTAAAATGAATAGCAATAATAATTTAATTTTCTGACATTAGAGTGGTACATTACGATACATAGTAGGAACTGAGATCTGGTGGGTAAGTTCAAGTTCAATGGGGTACTTGATGTCAAGGATCATTAAATCAAGAAGATGGTTTACTCAAGACAAAAACACTGATATATCATACTTTAAGATCGGACTGTAAATGCCGAAGCGCGACCTCTATTTTCGAACAAAAAAAAAATTTTTTTCGGATTTACTGGTGTACGGTGGACTTTTTTTTTGTCTGTAAGGTGGTACGATCTAATGTACATACTACATACATATATGCATAGAGAGAGTGGGCGGATGGAGGTGGAGGATTACATTCTCGAATATGTCCAACAACGCTTCCACATAAAAGTTAGGGTAAGTGGGCGGCCTACGGCTGCAGCTCGGGATTTAAAACTCCCAAAAATCCAACACCGGCTTCGCCACGGATCAGTCTATAATATATCCAACATCTGGTTCGCTAGCCACAGTAATTTTACATAAGAGTTAGGGTAAGTGGGCGGCCTACGGCCGTAGCTCAGGATTTAGAAAACCCCAAGAATCCGACACCGGCTTCGCCGCGGATCAGTCTATAATATATCCAACACCAGTATCGCTACCCACAGTAATTCTAAATAGAAGTTAGTATATTATACGAAATTTTTTTTTGAAAATTCATTTATTTTGTTATAAACACCCTAAATTATTTGGCCTTATGTCCTCATGTTTTTGGGGATTATGTCCGTTCTTACAAGTGGTCATAGTCCACAATGTCCAAAATCATTTTGGGGATTATGACCATTGGGGTTAAGACCGAGTACCGATGTGGGCCATCAAAAAATTCTGTTTTAAAAATAAATAATAGCCACCATGGCCGAGAAGTGATAAGAAACAATTTTTATGTTTGTTTATTAAAAACTAAAATATAAAAACAAACATAAAGCATTGAACCAATTTGTAAAATTTTTCAGGAATATTGATTATTGCTAAATAGCTGCAAGTTTTTTGTTATTATGTATTTAGTTTGTATATTAAAACCACTACAAAAAACAAATATGTAGCTGAAAATTTATTTGTTTAGGGAGCATTAACTTCGAGTTGAAATTAAATTCCTTTCAATTTTTGTTTAAAATCAGTTTTTTTAGTTTTAAATTTATTATTTTTTTTTTAATATTTAATTCCTTCCCTAAAAATGGGAATAAAATAGGAACTTTATATTAATTTTACAGCAAATTAATTATTATTAAAATTAAGGTAAAGAAAAAATAACAATTATTTTTTATTGAAAAGAATAGAAATCTTACACAACGATTACACGGTCCGACAAAGGTTTGTACACATGATAAATTTCAATATATTATGAAATTAGACTGTAAAAAATAATATACGTGTCCCGTGGTTTTTCTCCAGCACGTCAGATTTTTTTTTAATCGATGCCACACACCCCTCAATGTGAAAGAAAATTAAAATTCATCATATCTTATCAACTATTTGACGCAATTTCTCAAGTGTACTACAAAAAGTTTGATTTTGTCGGACAGTGTTATATTGGATCAAAAAAAAAAATAAGATTACGAAATAACGGTTACTTTTGATAAAAAAAAGAAATCAGATATAACGATTACTTAGGTTCGAAAAAGATATAAGTCCAATGTAACAATTATTTTTGATCGAAAGGAATTGAAATCCAAAATAATGATTACTTTGGGTCGAAAAAAATTTAAGTCTATTTATAATGCTTATGCAGTGTTTTCTTTCATAAAATTATTTATCGTTACGGTCCCTGCTTAAAAGACAAGCCGTCTCATGTTTTCATAAGCATTTTATTGTGGACAGTAGAAAGAGACACACGAGACACGGCACATTATTGTCCATTTTTGTCGCTTTTTTGGCACTTTACCAAAACAAGTGTGATAAAGATATGATTCGCCATTAACATATCGCTTATTTACTTCAAGAGTGGCATAACTCAAAAAACGTGATTTTTAATGATGCAGAAATATCCGCCATTTTGTGTTTTATTTTGTGTCAAAAAATCTGAAAGGTATCTTATAAACTCGCCTTGTGAGAAGAGTTTATGCAAACATACTTTTTTGAATTTTCATATTAAATTAAATTTTCATTAAAATTTATTGAAAACTTTAAATGCGTTTTTCTCTCACTTTGTGTTTTTTGAGTTGTGCCACTCTTGAAGTAAATGAGTGATATGTATAATCTAATATATGGCTAGTATAAACATATAAGCAAAGCTGGGCACCGTTAATCAAATAGTTAACTTCGTTAATCGCTAATCCGTTACTAACAAAGTTAACTTCGTTAAACGTTAAAGCGTTATATTTCGGAAGGCTTAACGCAAATTAACGTTAATCGTTAACCCGTTAATCCGTTAAGATGTGATAAATATTGAATTTTTAATATACTTGCGTTAGTGATCTTCTTTTAAAAACTGTTGGTTTGGACTCTGGAAGTTAACATGTTAGGAACAAAAAAAAGACGTGTATAATTGGAGTGTGTAATTTAGTCATCTGGCATAAAGTGGATATTCATGAACGTTAATATGTTGAAGTTCTCGTCTAAAAGCGAGGCTCGTTTCGGCGTTGAAATATATTTGCCCGTGAAAAAAGACGTTCGACTGCAATGCGTGAGGGTATAGCAGTATTACATTTAATAAATAGATTTATGAATATCTGTTCGCCGAGGATACCGCATCGTTGAACAAGTCTTTTGATTTCAGCCACATTTTGAAGAGATTTTAAGCTTTACTCTTTAAAGATTTGTGGCTTTTAAGTTTTCCATAAGACACGGTGACAGAATTGAAAAAGTCTTTCTCATCATTGTCGTTGTTACTCGCGTTGCTGCCTCCGCCAATAAACTATTTCTGTCCTTCTAACTTTCGGCAGCTTCTTGTCGTAACGCCTCTTCTACCACCACCACTACTGCATCCCATCGACTGCTGTCATACGTTTCCAGCCGTATCGACCGAAACTTCGGGTGAAAAGCCGCGACAAGTTGGCACTGTCCGTCATCCAGAAGTGGTCCAAACCTTTTGTAATTTTATTTTAAGCAGCTCAGAAAAATACTTTACCGAGTCTCATTGAAGTTGAAACATCTATATTATTTTAAGGTCCTGAAACTATTTTTTAATAGAGCTGGTTATTGGCATAATTCTAGATCTCCTTTATCTGTAAATTACCTCTATATATACTAGAGACCCTCCTTAACATCCCGCGAAAATATCGACATACGCAGTACTAGCGCTACAGAAGAGCAAAATGTGTTACTTACTATACGTACTATCCGAACATTCAAATATTTTTTTTTGTTTGGTTGCTACTTCAAAATTTACAGTTTATTGAAATGAAATATAAAATAATATGTATATACTTGACTAGCACGTAAGTGATACATTTTGTTCTATTGTAACGTTAGTATTATTTTTATTTATTTATTTATTTATTATAATCATATTGACTGATTCTTTACGTATATTCATAAAATACATAACAAAAATATTTTACAATATGCATATATGCATGTGTAAGTACTATATGAATAGTAGATACATTTTTTATTCAAAAGAAGAATAGTGTTAAATGCCACTTCAGTAATTAGAAAAAATTCATTTTATATAGTTCAGGGCCGGTTTCACAGTGTTTAGTTAACCAATTAGTTACCTAACTAATGTCTATTAGTTAACTACCAAATTTATGTTGTTCAGTTTTACAGTCCATTGGTTAACTAATGATAATTTTTTGTACAAAATATGGCATCACTGCATAAATAATATGTTTTTAATTTGACATTTGATATTTTACGAAATTTATTTTGCTTAAAATGATTTTATTAGATATTTGCAAAGTGAGTATCAATGAGGCATCTCCTAAGGTGGTTCTTTGTGATTTGTTCACCGGCTCGGCGATTATGTGGTGTACTGAGTACATTAGTAACTGCATGATTTATTTCGTTTGAAAGAAGTGGCGCATCCTTCTCATTGTTGAGGCAGCAAATATTGTGTAAGACTGCCGTTGCAACAATTATGCTCTGAACTTTTTGCAAATGCATGCGTATTCCCAAGGAAAGCTCTGGGAATCGGCGCTTCCACACACCATATGATCTCTCCACACAATTTCGAGTTCTAATTATTGATTAATTGACTCCATACTTCTTCAATATCTGAATCACTATCAATTTCGCAATCCCAATCTGAATCCATATTTATGTAGGCATTTGCTTTGTTTTTTTAACAAAAAAAAAAATTTTTTTATTTCATATTATGAATTTGAATTGAATTTTTATTATTTTTATTTTTCGTTATGACAGCAATCAGCTGTTAGTTAACTAATAGTTAACCTGCCAGATTTTGTTGGTTAACTAATTGCTAAGTTTTGCTATGAAATTGAAATTGGAAGTTAACTTCAAATCTTTAGTTAACTAAACACTGTGAAACCGGCCCTTAGTGTCTGATGTTAATTGTGGGGTGTTCATCAATACTTTAAATTTATATTCAGAAAGTAAAAATAGGGGAGAAAAAAAAATTATTTACTTAACAAAAAGGATACCTCAAAAGGAGGAGGAGGAGACAAACAACGAAAAGAGAGAAAAAAAAGAAACAATAATTATATTCAATATATATATAGCACAAGGGAGCTAAAAAATCACTTCCTATTCTAGGAAATACTATGCATCAATTTCTCGATTTCATTTAAATTTTACGCCTCTCAGAAAAGCGTGGATCGATCTCGATGATCTTAGAAAATCTGGTAGCTTATTAAATATTCTACATGATAAAACTGGAAAACAATTCCGATAACTTATTGTACGAAATGAAGGGCCACAAACAAAAAATCCATGATTATCCCTCAGGTTGTAATTGTCTAAGTTCCTGCTATTGAGGTCACCACTTCTATTGAAAAAAATTTTTAAGACCTTGAAATAAAACAAATGTCTCAACGGAAAAATATTCAGGGAACTGAATAGCTCCATAGAGTGGTGTAAACGGTGTCTTCCACAGATTTTTCTTATTACACACTTCTGCAATGTCAGTAGTTGCTGTATTTTATTTCGATATGATCCGCCCCAGCTTGAAAAACTCCAAAGTAAAAAAATTTCATTATTTGCGCCGAACATAACTTTTTCAATGAGTAAAAACTTCGTAATGTTGACCGAAAGTATACCTTTAAACCAGAAATTTGCTCGGACCAGCTCATTTTACTATCGATTATAATGCCTAAATATTTAAAATTGTTTACTGTTTCAATCGCAAAGCAATTGACATAACAGTACTACGTATGTATATCAATATTTTCGTGGGAGGTATAGGAGGGTCTCTAGTATATATAGAGGTAATTAACGGATAAGGGACACTGCCTCAAAAGTGTCCATATTCCACCCAATTACTCAATTAAAACCGTAAATAGTTGAGTTTTAAGAAAAATGCTCTCAATTAAGAACAAACAGTTTTCGAGAGTTGGAACTTTTACCAAATGTAGTTTAAGCCATTCTGTGTTGATGAAAAAAATTTCGAGGAAAATAAATCTGATGCACTTAAAAATTAATTGATTTGAAAAAAATGCATCTGGCTTACCATACGAACAATATCTTCCACAAAACGTTTTATTTTTGGCTCACCGTCATTTTTTCACAAAATCCATCAACTTATGATAAGTTTAAAGAAAAGATTATGAAATTTCGTTATTTATTAAGGAAATATCGACAATTTGAAAAAAGCCTTTCACAATTTTTTTTTTATAATTTTAACAGACAAAGTTCAAATGACGATAACTTTGAAAATTGGGGCATTTCAGCGAAATAAAAAAAAACATGTGTGCAGTTCACACGAAGTTTGGTTAATTCTGTACACCTCATGACAAGTACCTCAGTAGCTCAAGTATTAGAGCGGCCGTCGCAAAATATGCAATTGCAATGCATGAACGGTCAGGGGTTCGAGTCCATGTACAGAATTAATCAAACTGGTCTGATGAGGCTATTGGTAATAGCCGAAACATGTCACCAATTACCAGACTAAAATTGTTCCATTTGTTATCTTTGTCAAGTTTGTTAAAAAATAGCATTGATCAATAAGTAAAAATTTACAATATTGGTCTTTGCTTAATGACTGTAAGTTCGATTAAATAATGTTTAATTAAAAATATTTATATATAAATAGAAGTTAAATGGCTAAAAAATATATTTAAAATTACATATGAGAAATTTGAAGTGTACATGGGGGAAAAGAAGAAATCGTCTGCAGATTCAAGAAATTGAAAAAAATTAATTGCTTATACTTTCTGGTATTAGACACACACTTTATGTCACGAGGTACTGAGTTCCACAGTCGAATTGTGCTAACAAAAAACAGTCTAGACGAGCTGAAATACTTAAATGCTGGAAGAATAAGGCTCATATTTCTGATTGATTGGCAAAAATTAATTTATTCATATAAATAGTGTGGAGTCCTAGTGAATACAATCTTATGCAAAAACAGCAAATTTCTCATGTCAAAGAAGTCTACTAAAGTGCAATTTGAAATACGCTTGTTAAAAGTTGACGTATAATCATATCTTTTAAGGCCATATACATACGGGTGACATTATTGTAGGCCACTTGTAGTTTATGAAGTGAGCGGGAGTCTAGCCTGCTGTATACAACTTCCGAGTAAGATATTATTGGAATTATCAACTGCGCTGCCAGGCGTTTTCTTATTTCTACAGGTACGAATATCGAAGTCATTCTCAAATTACGTAAAGTATAATAGACGTTGCTAATAGCAGAATTGACATGGTCTTCACAAGACAAGCTTCTGTTTAAAACAAACCCAAGGTTAGTAATCTTGCTAACAAATTTTAATTTGTTGCAGTTCAGGAAGATTCCTGGTAGGTTTTCAAAGGGATAGTAGTTTTAAGAAATTGGCAACACAAATGACTTCATTGGATTTAAGCTCAATTTATTCAGAACAGCCCATTTGCTAATACTTTCAAGATCTGTGTTCACCCTATAGCTGAGATCCTCAATAAGGCCAATTGGTCGAGATAGATAGAGTTGAAGGTCATCTGCATATGCATGCATAGAAACATTATCACAAATACAGAATATATCATTTAAAAATAAAGAAAATAGCAGGGGGCCAAGAACTGAACATTGGGGTACACCACAACTTAATGATTTAAATTTAGAGTACGAATTGCCAACCCTTACTCTTTGCATCCTACCATCCAAATAGCTTTTAAGAAATTTAGCAGAGGGTTCAGAAATACCAAAAAGTCGAAAAAGCTTACCACATAGAACTATGTGATCTACACTGTCAAAAGCCTTAGAAAAGTCTAATAAACAAAGCAGTGTTACATAATCTTTATCAAATGATATTCGTATATCATCTGTAATTTTTAAAACTGCAGTAGAACAACTGTGACCCGGACGGAATCCAGATTGAAATTCAGAAATTAGCTTACAATATCTATTTAGATGTGCAGAAATTTGCTCCGCCATCAACGACTCACAAACCTTTGAGAGGCTGATTGCCCTAAAATCACTTGGCTCACTCGCACTTGACGTTTCAGCAACTGGGATAATTGTTGCAACCTTCCACAAACCAGGGTAGCAGGAGCTTTTGATGCAGTGATTTATTATGTGGGTAAGAGGACTCATTATGAAAGGCAGTACTAACTTTATAAATTTTAAATGAATCTCATCTTCACCAATTGCATTTGATTTAATTTTTACTATATTTCTGGCAACGTCAGACTCACTCACAGCTGTAAACTCAAAATTGGTTAATATATTTGAGGATCCCGATTCCTTTTAAATTTCGCCAAAAAAAGTCTAGTTGGCAAAGAAGTGTTCAACTTAGACACATAAAAATTTTTTTTTGATAGCCTTACAGCAAAAGTGGATTGATTTCGAGCTATTCTATGTTCCTCCCAATTTCTAGCACAAGGATTTCTTTTCCACTTATTATAAGTTTTGTTTCGCTTGTTAATCGCCAAAACTACAGACCTAATGAACCACGGGCAAGAGGAATAAACTACTTGGGCTGTACCTAGAGGAACGTGAATATCAAAAATATTTATTATCGCATTACAAAAAAAAATCAACTTTTCATTTACTGTGCTCATGAACCAACAGTCACACCACTGTATATTGACTATATCATTGTTTAAACATTGAAAGTTTATGGACTTATAGTCACGATATGTAAAGTTTTCAGTACATCTAGCTGAGGTTAAATTAATGTTTAATGAACAAAATAACAAATCGTGATCTGATATGAAAGGTATTTGGTCAAACAACTGCACAATGGGAGGGTCAGACACAGCAAACAAATCAAGTAAGCTAGGCGTGGCATTACTCGCGAATCGGGTGGGCAGTTCTGAATTCACATTTGAAAGACCAACTTCAGAGAGATCATCATAAAGTTTTTTAGATAGAGAGTCATTCAACAGCAGATTGATGTTGAAATCCCCGCATATGATTATATGATTAAAATCAATAACATAATTGGATAAAGTTGTAAAAAAAGGATCTAGAATGAAATTTCTATTAGGATTGTAGATACACGAAATAAATACTTTTGTATTATTGTCAGAGATTTCAACGTTTAAAAATTCCACGTCAGACTCACTAAATTTGACCAATAGTTTAATGCTCAAACTATTTTTGCAGTATATGGCTACACCTCCACCCGTTCTGTTAGGCCTATCATTTCTAAACATTTTGTAATTCCTTAAACAATAATAAGAATCGTTTACATCATGATTGAACTAAGTCTCCGAAAAACATACCTCAAACAATCCAACTTGAAAGCATTCAAGCTTCTTGCATTGAAATGAACTACATTTAGAGCCGATTGTTGGTTACACAAAACATTTATCAGTGGTTTGTGATTTCGTTAGCACGTTCATTTGTGTTATTTAATGCTGACATTAAATACAGTAGTCGAGATATATATTTTGACAAATATGTGCGTTTTAGAGTTCTTCTGCATTGGCTAACTGTCAATGCTAACGGTACTATATACTTATGTAAAAACAATATCGTATGCTAGGCGTCAAAAAGAACAAAAAAGCTGCGTATTTTTTTGTTGATTTAAGTGCTGCAGTATATTTAAAAGATAAAAAACCATTTTGTAGGTGGCATAAGTATTTTGACACTCTTTATGGCATAAGTTTACTTTGGGAGTGCAGCTCATGTTTTAATAAAATCCTACTTTCTTACAAGGCTTTTAATACGGAACACGAACATGGAATCAAAAGTTGGGTGACGCGTCTAGATTCGGAGATATAGCCATCAGAAGTCGGGGATATAGTTTTTAATGAAATCATTGTCATAATTTGGGAACCCATGGATCGACATTCAAAATATGGATGTCAGATGAAAGATAATTTAATGAACTATAATATAAACTCATAAAAGTATGAATTTTCAACTAAAGGTTTTGAAAATTTTTGAGATATTACAATTTATCTAAGTTTCTGGCCAACTTTTTTTTTTTAAAAAGCGTTATTTTTTGGAAAAATTTTTATTTAGTAAACATATGAATTAATACAAAAGAAAGCTCATTTCATTACCTTTCAAATCAGCTGTTCTGTATTGTGCGAGCTGAATTATAAACATTTGGTTTATTTAGACTATTTTTATCATCCATTTTATTTTTTTGCGTTTATAGAACTAAATTTATTGTTCAACTGCATTCAATTTAAGATGTTTATTTATTGTCTGTACTTAGAACATCTAATTTTTGTTTCAGATACATGAAAAAAATTTTGACTTTTAGTTTTTGGGTAAGAAAAATGGTTTTATGCGTTCCCGTACTTTTTACATTTTTCCTCTCTCACAGAGCGCAATTTTCTTATTCTCTCGTGTTTGACAGTTTTACAGGATTTTACACAAAAAGTGCTGGAACGCACCTATTATTTTCTGACTCAATGCCAGCTGAACGCAGTTTTACTGCGGTCTTAACTCTGGTCCGATAATCACCAAAAGCTCTTAGTACACGATTGCAATCGTATGGAGTGTAAAACTTCACAATAACTACGGAGTTTGGATTATTAAGCCGCGGCTTGACACAGAAAACGTCAAAAACAAAAACATCAATTGAGTGGCATAACGAATTAAATATATTCTCTTTAAGTTTTCACCGTCAATGTATGTATGTAACACCAAAGAGCACAACATCGGCAGGAATGTCAATATTTACGTTATTGTTTGCACTAACGCACGTACAATTTTCAATACGAACTTCTAAAGTGTTAAGTTCATCACTGCGCTTAGTAAGTGCACTCAATTCATTTTCAAGAAAAATTATTCTTTTATCGAGTTCATCACATTTTATTCTCACAAGTCTGATTTCGTTTTCAATTTTAGCATCAATACTCATTAATTTATTAGTTAATTTCTCAATTAAGCTGTTGTTAATGAGACTCAAGCCATCTTCCATCTCTGTTAACTGCTCTTTAAGAAAGTTTGCAAAACTCATATTTTCAACTAATTTCGGAGTTGTGCGGTTAGGAGATAATGCGCCTTTTTTAATTGCTAAGTGTGAAGCTTGATGCTGCAGACGAGTTTTAATTTTGTCACTCATTTTCACTTATATTATTATTGTTTGTGTATTTAAATATGCTTTTTGTTTTTGTTTTGAATATGATTTTTGTTATAGTTGTTGGTTATTTTTTTGAATTGTCTCTATATTTTTTTAAGTTTTGTTTTAGCTTTAATTTAGTTTAAATTGATGGTGAATTCACTTTGATCTTGCTTCAAGCAATCAATTAAATGTTCACAATTTATTTTGACTAGTTTAGAGTATTATTGCACATTGAATACTTATAAGAAAAAAATCAGTATTTATGAGCGTTAACAAAAAACACGTCCGTTCACATTGGTAACAAAAATATTTATATAATCATAATATAATCAGTGAATTACTTGAAAAATTTAAGAAATAGCAAATCTTTCCACGCTTATGTCTCAGCTTTTGATTAACCAATCACGAAGCTGATAGTGCACTTAGCTCGATGAGTACTTTAATTTGATATATATTATATAGATATTCTAGATGTCAATTTTTATCATTTTAACCCTTTCGCCCCCAAAGTTGCTTATAAGCAACTTCAATACTTAGCATCGTTTAAATAGAAACAATCGCAATAAATTCTGTAAATTACACACCTTATTGATTGATCGTAATACTCAGAATAAAAAAACAACAAAAAAGCAACCGTTATGTTTAGATCAACAAAATAACGATACTTTTTTTAAAGTGAAGTCAAGTGAATGACATGTTCAGTAATTTCAATGCAAAATATAAAAATTAAATAAAAATATTTATAAAATATTTTTCAAAAAACAAAGTACGCAGTTTTTCGCTAAAAAGATGAAATAAAATATACAATTTAAAACATTTGAGAAATATTGCGTTGTTACACTTCTATAATTTTTTGTCCCACATAAAACCCCATGGTTTTATGTCCACCTGGAAAACGGTCACAATCCCCAAAATAATTTTGGGGATTATGGCCACTCATAACGGTGGACATAACACCCATGGGTGCTATGTCCACCTTTGTTCTGCTTGAAAATTTTAGAGAAATATAGATTTTTGTATGTCTAACAACGACTTAGCTAGCCACAGTAATTCTATATAAAGGATGGTAAAAGTGGGCGGCCTTCGGCCGCGAATCAGAATCTACATCCTCCAATAAGTCCAACACTGGCTCCGCGGCGGCCTTCGGTCGCGGTTCAACCTATGACCACTTGTAAAAACCAACATAATCTTCAAAAATAGGACATAAGGCCAAAAATAATTGTGAGCATTATGCCCATGGTAAAAGTGGACATAACACCCAAAGTTAACTGAAACATATCTCGCATACTACACTGACTTTTATGAAGAATTACTGTGGCTAGCGAAGTCGGTGTTGGACATACTATACTATAGCATAGTGTTATGTCCACTTTTACCGGGGGCATTATGCCCAAAATTATTTGGCCTCATGTCCGTTTTCACAAGTGGTCATAGTCCCAAAAAAAGGGGACCGAAAAAAACGTATCTTTTAATTTTTTCTACCCCCAAAATACTTCGTAAACTGCCCAAAGTTGCTTATTAGCAACTTCCTATACCTAGTGACCGGATTAGTCTAGAAAGCTAAAAACTTCCAAAATGACATACAGCTGCGAAAAAAAAAAAATAACACCAACGTAACCAACAATCTTTCCAAAGGCATTTTAAATCTATTTGTTATTTAGTTTTAACAACATATGAACATATTTTTTATAAGTAAAATAGCTTTATAAGAGAGTAAAAATATTGATGGTTTTATTTATCGTTTTAAAACTATTTAAACAAATCTTGTAAGAACATAAAAATAAGGCAAAAAAATAGCACCACAATTCCAAAGGTCAGTTAAATTAGAGAAAATGAATTTATTTTATTAGTTTGCCATAATTAGTTGTTCCAGCTGATGTCGTCCTTCAGTTTTAATATTTAGTTGCGTGACCTTTATTGGCAATAACGGCTGCACAACGTTTTGGCATTGATTAAACTAAGCTCTGGCATCGACTTAGCGAAATTTGGCTCCAGGACTCCTTAATCACGTTCCAGAGTGATTCGTTGTCTCTTAGATTGGAAGCAGCAACTGCTATTTTGACATCAGCCCACAAATTCTCAATAGGATTAAGATCTGGCGACTGCGCAGGCCACTCCTTGACGTTCACTGAATCCGCTCTGAACCATTTCTTCGCTTTCTTATAGTTGTGTTGGGGGTCGTTGTCTTGTTGAAAGACCCACAACAAAGGCATCTCGTACTCTGCATAAGGCAGCATAATTTTTTCAATTATTTCAACGTAAACGTGTTGGTCCATAATTGATTTTATCCAATGTATTGGGCCTACGTCGTAATACGAAAAGCAAGCCCACACCATTATATTTGACTCTCCATGTTTAATGGTTTTACATATGTATTTAAGATTGTATTCAGCATTCGGAGGGCGCGTGACGTATTAACGAGAGCCTTTTTCGCCATACAGAACAATTTTGCTCTCGTCTGTTCATAAGATGTTCCTCCATTTTTCAACAGGCCATTTCAGGTGTTCTTTTGCAAACGCAATACGTTTGGCTATATACTTAGGAGTGGAACTTTTCTTGGGCTACAGGGTTTTAAATTGTGATCTCTTAAACGATTACGAACTGTTTGCACCGTTGCAGCTATATTGAGTTCCTTTTTCAGTTCATTTGCTGGTTTAAAAGGCTCCTTCATGGACTCGCGGAATAACCGACTTTCAAGTAACCTCGATATGGCACGTTTCCGTCCTCGTGTTTCAGCTTTTTCGTGAAAAGTTATGGCATTGCGTATCATTTTGTTTCAACATATATGTAGCTATAAGTTTTGCCATCTGAAATAAGTTTTCGAATCAAATCTCGTTTTTCTCGGAAAGTGAACATGTTGTGTAACATATTTATCAGCAATGTACAAAAAAATTGAGACATGCATAAAACCAAAATTCGAAGCTCTTTGAACGCACGAAGTGTGTCGACTCTTGCACGATTTCCGATCAGTACTCGGTAAAACGAGCACTGCTTGACAAAATTGAAAAAATAGAAAATTTTTCCACGCTTATATCTCAGCTTTTGGTTACCCTATCTCAAAGCTAATAGTTTCAGCACACTCTGCTCGATGAGTACTTTGATATACATATAATTTATCAGTGTAGCTATTCTAGATCCTAATTAAAAAAAAGGCGTTTCATGTTTTGCGTTGCGTTACAAATTTTTCAAATGACCCCCACTAAAGAAGTTTCATTTTAAAAAAAATTTACCATTTTAAAAAACATCACAAAATATATGGGACTCATTAAAATCTGTTCAGGAATCTCCAAGTTATATTGATTTTTAGAAAACCTATTACCGCAACTTTACATGACTATTTTTAATATATTCTTTTTCAGAATTGCAAAAAACTCATTTAAAAACAAACACTTTAAAATAGAGTCAGTAAGGGTTATAGATAAAAATTTGGAAAAACTCGTAGAATTTTTTTATTCTCTTTCGAACTAATTGAGGGGACGTCCTCGTTTTTCCCCTAAGAACCAATAACTAAAAAAATATAAAAACTTGAAAAAAAATCCTAAAAATTTTTATCTTATTTCGAACCAATTGAGGTGGCGTCCCCAATTTTTCTTTTTTCCCAAGAGCCACCTTAGCATAAATACACGAAGTTTATTTATATTTTCAAACTTTACTCTATGGTGCTCAAAAGAAATGTATACTAGTCCGGGAGGCATCGTTGCATTTTTTGAAGCAATTTCCTCCCACTTATTTTTTTTTTGCAAATGAAAGTTTAAAAATGGCTGATAATCGAAATAAGCGTCAGCCACCAGAATAAAAGTGGGCCTGGTTGTGAGAGGCCGGCAAAAAAAAAATTTACGCAATAGCTCCGAAAGTAAGCCACAAGAAGAAAAATATTTTTGGACCAATGTTGTAGAGCAGATGAAAACACATTGATTTCATGCCTGAAAATTTCCGTATAGTGACCATCTCCATTTTCGAAAAAATACGGTTTTTTTGAACGTCTTAAATTAACATTACTTGTTTGAATCTGAAAACCGCATTTTTCACCCAAAACAACTATTTTTGCTCAAAATTACAGAATTTACCGGAAACTTTAAAACAGTGAAAAGTTTCTTTTCTGGCATTAAATCGATGTGCTTTTTTCTCCTCTACTTTCCGAGTTATTGCTCAACATTTTTTTAGTCAAATTCAACTTAGCACTTAAAAATTGGTTAAAACACACCGTAAACACTCATCAACAGAAATAAAAAATCACAAAACGAGTAATAGTTATGCATATAATAAATACAATCGACACTGACAAAGAGACGATGTCACCTAAATCTAAGGATAGGCCTTACTATCACCTAAAAAGCCAGAATAAGTCATGAAAAAAATAAACCACCTCTGAACAAAATCTTTAGATTTATAATATAAAAAAAAATTATTGCTACATTTAATTGTATTTACATTTAATTAGCTCTGTTTAAATCTTCTTTTTTCTTATCTTGTCTGCAAAGGATAATATTTCCATATGCTTGCCTATACTCCAAGGACATCAGCACATATATGAGAGGATTTATGCATGTTGTAAGATAAATAAGTAAATATCCACTTATGTTAACCAGATGTTGCTCCGTTGCACTTCTCCAAATTTTGGTAACTGTAATTGGTAGATAACAAATTACGAATGATACAAAAATAACTAATATTATTTTTAATAGACGGCGATCCTTTTGACTCATTCTGCCTGGGTATATAGATGACGCGTTTGATGTATTTCCTATTGACACATAATGACTCTTTCGGGATGTGATTTTGTTAAATGACGTCTTCAATGAAGTTTTAATAGGATTACCAAATCTAAGGAATAAATAGGAAAAAACAATGAATAATTACTTATTACTGCACGGCTGAAAAAATATGTATAAAGTTTTATACGAACATCAGTTTAAGGGTGGTATATATATGAATTAAGGTATAAATTTAATAACTGTTCAACTTGCTATGCGGACAGTTATTTATGTTTAATGTTGTCTAATAAAACATCAACATTTTGTAGCCGAGCTAGCTAAGAAACGGGGTCGCATTCAAAATATTCTAGAAATGAAGCAGGTTCAAATCTCAGTCGATTCAATTGTATTATTCAAATCATTTTATAAATAAAAATTGTTGACAAGAAGTATCTGTTCCAGGATTTAAAACCATGCGTATTGCGTCCCAAGCAAACGTTCTAGCAACAAATATACATTATTTCACTATCGTAAAAATTAAATATAAGTTCTTATTATAAAAAAGAACTTAAACGGCGACCTATAAACTTATCTACTATTATTAAACGAGCAATAATTGTATGTATTTATATATGTATATTAGCTATGGAATAGTGACATATGGAGATTATTAATATTTGTATTTCAAAACGCTGGGACCATTTATTTTGTAAGGTTTGATAAAAAAATGCGTGAGCCAAAAAATTAAGTGGATTGGAAAAGGCTAAATGGCGTCTCATCAAGGTCAAAGTTACAAAATTTGGGAGATTTTCAGACAAATCAGCCCATAGCTGCTAAGGAGTAGCCTATAGAGCAAAAAGTTGTATGACCGACCCTCAATTATTTTTCATGGCCAACATTTTTTCAAACATACTTATCCCCTCTCTCCACCCCTTTGGGAGGTTTCCATACAAAAGGGATGTTTTTATGAAATTTACTCCCAACGTTGCCAATGCTACCAGGGTGCCCTAGAAGATTCAAGTATATGCCCAACCCCCCCTAATTTATTCTTCCCAACATTTCTTCAGAACATAATAACCCCCTATCTCACCCCCTTAAGGGGTTCCCCATACAAAATTGAATTTCATACGGAATTTGGCTCTTTCCAACCCTCCAAGGGGGTAAATGGTTGGATATTATTATCAGTCCCCATTAATTTTTTTACACCTATAATTTTGTTATCAATTTATACCCCTTTCTGATAGGTTTCCTAAAAACCACTTTGGAACAAATTAACCTAATATATCCTTCTCTAAAAAATAGCACCCATTATTTTTTAAAGAAATGTAAGTTTGAATTAACATTCAATAAGAAACAATTATATTTAATCATACTAATTCATTTTTATTGTGCGAAGGATATTCTTTGCGGTTAGCGCTGACGACCTGAAGTAAAAATTGTTTTTCCTTTTCATTTCGGCACAGGGTTTTGTTGTATTCCTCTATTAATTTTACGCCTCTTTCGGCAACATCGTTGACAACATGTAATTTAGACACGATTTCTTGCGCATGCTGGTAGTCTTCACGGTTTACCCAAGTCTCTGGTGCGGAAGAAATGAATTCTTTCGGCAATTTGAAACGTTTAAAAAATGTCGATGTCTCAGACGTGACAAAATGGCTTAAATATTTTGAAGGCAGCTCCTTCTTCAATTGTTTCCAATCCAAGTTTACTCTTTTTACACCTTGATGGCAATGTGTTTTAGGTTTTTTGTAGATGTCTTGCCCGTCATCCTCACTCTTTTCATCAGATAATGTCTCACTCTCCTCCTCAGAAACTAAGTCTGTGCTTTCCTCTTTACCTATATCAAACGCACGAATTGCTTCAGTCATTTTCCGTTTGATATCGTAAGAGACGTTATGATCGAATAAAGCAAGAGCCACAGCTTCGCCACTGAGGTACCAAAGATGTCCACAGAATTTCGCCATCAATTTATTTGAAATAATCTGGTCAGTTTGTGCATACGCAGCAGCCTTATTCAAAAATTTTAAGTCTTGATTAGGGGCTCCTATAGCTCTGGTGCTGCCAAACCAAGCTTCCACGTACAGTATCACTATAAACATGCAAATATCGCGAAGCCCGCTAAGTTCTTTTTCTGTCAGACAAAAATACTTCCGAAATAAAAATATTTTTTGGCAGTATATCGCCTTTGCTATCCATCGAGACTAATGGCTCCTGGTGGTCTGACGCGGTAATTCGGAATGTTTTCGCCAAGGAACAAGAGAACGATTTCCAGAAATTCTTTGTAATCTTCTCTGGAATGTTTTTCGCTCAGTTGAGCCAAACAAAATGACTTAATTTTAAGTTGGACATGAACTGGTGTTTTGGCAGCGACCACATCGTCCTCAATGCCAGGACTGAAAACTTTGGATTTTAGATTGTCCCAATCATCTTTGAAACGTAAAAACATAAGCACTCCGGGGCCAGACGTTTTACCAAATTTGACTTCGAACACTTCTTTCAATACCAGTTCATAAATATGATGTCTGCATGGCATATACAAAAGATCGCGTTTCAAAAATTGCTCAAGCAACGGCGACGCACCTCTAAATGTACCTGTGTTTATTGACGTAGTGTCGAAAGAAATAGCTTGAACGCGTTCATCGATTTTCCACTCCCGCAACAGCTCGAATACCGCCTCTGCAATATGTTTGCCTTTTCCCTTACCTGCCGGTACCTTCGGCACGCCCAAGAGCTGTTCCTTTCCATCATAAGTGACGATAACGGGAAGTCGGTCAACTTTTTTTGTGCCTTGCAAATCCGGCAGCATTTTCCCATCCCAGTGCACGTTGAAAAATGTTGCTTCAGCCAACTAAGAATTATTTATATATCATAAGAGAGGTGCAGATCAGTGGTGCCAACTTTTCTAGGAGTTTCCCAATTTGCGGAGGATTTGAAATTGATCAGCATGAGAATTAGGGACTTTATATAAAATCGGGAAACGGTGCGAACCAGAAAAGCAGCTGAATAAAAAAGAAGAACAGAAGAGTATAATTTTACCTGTTGGTTTTCTTTTATGCATTCAGCTATCTTTTCTCGATTGTGTGAACGGCACTCTCGAAGGGATGCACGATTTATAATGTATTCTCTTGGGTCGAGTCCGAACGACCGTGCCGCAGAAATCAGTACTCGAACTGCTGCTACGTCGCTTATTTTACATCTGTCTAAAACAGATACTAGGTCCGGAGTAATGCACTTTATTTTGCCTCTTCTTCTCTGTTTCGATTTGCTCAGTTTCCGTTTCACTGGATTCAATATCACTCATGGATGAAAATTTCGAAACTTAAATTTCACATGTAAAAAACAATTTATAAATTTAGCACAAGGGAACAAATTAACTAAAAATCACATATAAGTGCATGGGCAAATTCGCTACTTTTCAAACACTGTTATTGAAGTATCGACTCATGCCTTTATGAAAGAACTCACCCACTGTTGCAATTTGAGTTGGAAATTTTGCGTGTTTTTTTCGTGCTTCATCTTGAGTTTCTCGTTCCGCTCGCCTTTTTTGTTTTTTACATTCAATCAAGTTAACACCTGCCATGCATCCCTGACGGCCCTTCATTCTCTGATGTCGCAAAAATTCCGCGTCTTGCGGGTTTGATATTAATTCCAGTGCTTGGGTGAGCGCTATATCAAATAAGTCATCCAAAATCTCGACAAAAGCTCTTTCATTTTTTTCTTGTGTTGCACTGCCTCTCTTCATATTCTTGTGCAACGCTTTCCATTCATCAAATAACGAAATAACTTTTTTTTTCACTTCGCTTCTGCATTTCGTTGGAATAAATGCTTGACGCCAAAAAATCATAACTGCATCAGTCACTAAGTATGCACTGTCGTCTGAACTCATTCCTCGATTTCGTGTTGCAAAAAAGAACATTTTGAGCACTTGCCAACGTGCAAGCATTAGTTTTTTTTAAATAGTTTTTTAAAGCTATTTTGGTGAAAAAATAAATTTTTTGACTTTATAAAGTGTCATTTCGATAGGAAATTTTATTCCCTACAAAAAACCTGGCAATCACTTTCTACCAAAAATGTATAGTTTCGGAGTTATAATTAAAAAAATAAAAATGGGATAAATATGCACCGTTCTCAAAAGCCCAAGCTTAAATTTAATAGTACTTTTGGATTTATCTTTTATAGGGTACAATTGAACAAATAAGACAATACAATATCTTTAACGGCTCAGTTCGTTATTTAAATACATAGTCATTAGGCTATATACGGTAGTGCATGAAAATATGGAAATCATCTATTTTCATTGATTTTGGCTTGGACCAAATTACACTTAAAATATTTGCAAAAGAATAGTCTTTCATTTTAAACCTTAAAAAAAATTTAAGCTAATTTTTTTGTATTCAAACGGAGCAATTGAAATTTTGTGGCTTGTAAAAAAGACCAAAAAAGTTATTTTTTTTGAACTTTGATCGCTTGTAACTCCGAAAAATCTTATTCGATTTACTCAAACAGCATATCATTATAAAGAAAACAAAAATATCTTTGCAATGGTGCATATTATATTTGAATAGAAAAGAACTTGATGGAGATATGGGCAAATAAATGAAAAAAGTGCCAAAAAACGGGTTTTTTGGGTATATCTCAAAAACGGTTCTTAAGATAAAAAAATGGTTGGCAGTTTTGGATTCTACTCCTCAAAATACTTCGTAAAAGTTTTATGAGAAACCAGATGTCGAGATGAAGCCCAAATTTGTAAACTAGTGTAATTGTAATTTTAATGTAATTACATGTAATTGAAATTAATGTAATTGAAAAACTTTAATTAAAATTACTTTTAATTTATTTTTTGAATTAAAAGTAATGATTACTTGTAATTGTAATTGAAAGAAATGTAATTCAAAAATACCCAAGTCTGGTTGTATATAAGGCTGTATCGAAAAATTAACACCCAATTCTAGGTCCAAATAATAAAATGGGAAGGAAAGACAAGTCAGGAAATATAATTTTTAAAATTTAAGATGAATTCCTAGGTCCCCAAATAGCTGTTATCAGGGTCGTACGCCAGTAAAATTTTGCCGCCCCAAAATTAAAAAAAAATTATAAGTAAATTTTTAGTAGTACAAACGCCTGACAACAAAAGCAACCTTAGGAATTTATTAGTTATATGCCATTCAAGTGAACCCCAAGTAACCTCAAGTAACCCCAGTAACCTCAGTAACCTTAAGCTATTTTTTTGAACTTTGAAACTGCAAACGAAAGTAACTGAAACGACCCGGCTTGTCCAATTTTTGGTTCTGAATATGCAATCCTAAGTAATCGAATCGACCCAGCTCGTGCATTTTTTTGATGTTTGAGAATACAATCGCAAGTAACCAAAGCGACCCATCTGAAGCTATTTTTTTGAACAACTGATGCATGCAAATTTTTAGCGAGATCGATCGATGTGCTGGAGCTTCAGCAAAGAAATAAAAAACGATTATTTTGAATCAGACGAATACCTTTTGCTCTGGAGCCCATCTAACGGACATTTTGCTGAAAAAATATTGCAGTAATCGATTCATCATCAAAAATTAGTCATCCACCCAAATTTGAGAGAGATCGAGCGACGTCAGCAAAGAAATAAATAACGTTTTTTTTTTTAATTGTGGCACATTATATTTCAAATTGATTAAGGCAGACCCCCAAAATTTCATCGATTTGCTTGAAATTTACAGATATTATTCTACGTTCAATTTTAGGGACACATATTTTTTTATTTTGCTGAAAAGCTCCATCCCATCGAAATTTTTATAGCTTATAATAATTGACATCCATGTACCAATTTTTATAAAGATTACTCTCATTGCACACTATCTATAGCATTAAACGTGTATTGCTTATATGGGAGGTGCCATGCTCATCGGTTCTATTGTGCCAAATTTTCGTAAGAAGATACCTTTTAGCAAGAATATCTGCCATACTAAACTTCATTACGATTACGTTGCTAGTTCTCTAATTAT
Organism: Meiosimyza platycephala; assembly: GCA_963662105.1. Classification (NCBI taxonomy): domain Eukaryota; kingdom Metazoa; phylum Arthropoda; class Insecta; order Diptera; family Lauxaniidae; genus Meiosimyza; species Meiosimyza platycephala. The sequence goes on from OY759208.1 coordinate 63,800,613, forward strand.
AATGTTTATAAATATTGTGGACTGTACCACGCCCTTCAACGAGTTTTTACAGTATACTGACGAAGCTTGTATTGATGACTGCTCTCAGTAGTATCATCCCTACAATTTTTATGAAAATCAAATGTGCCAATTTTAAATTATAAGAAATCAAAATTTTTAATTGTATCCGTGTACCAAATTTCATCACAATATCTTCCACGGTTTACGATTTATAGCGTTATAGAAGTTAAAATTTAGGGCTGTGCCACGCCCCTCTAAGAGCTTTTGCAAATTTAAAACTTAGCTCAATCCTAATTTTGTTCACATGTTTCCAAGTTTCATCAAAATCGCAGCAACTTTTTTCAAAATGGGCTGAGTTATATTTACATAGAGTATGGTCGGTTGGCGTGGTCGTGACCCGATTTCGCACATTTGCTAGCAGCTTGCAAAAAGGTGTGACCTGTGTGCCAAATTTCATTGAATTTGTTTGCTTAGTTATCTCATAAACATGATTTCAACAGACAGACCGACAGACAGACAGACAGACGGACATAGCTAAATCGACTCAGGTGGTGACGCTGATCAATAATATATACACTTTTCTATACCTGCCACGCCCCCTTCTATGCGTTACAAACGGAATGACAAAGCGAATATAGCCTCTGTGTAGGGTATAAAAAATTTTAAATTTTCTCGTTCTGACCAATTATTCGGACGAACTGACCAATTATGACCAATTCGTGACCTATTAGATGCACTTTTTTTTATCAAAATTCGTCAGATGGGGTGCCAGCGGGGTGGAGCCACTCTTTTGGGCCTAAAAACTAATGGAAAATAATTTTTATATATTTTTGTTTTATGGGTTTTAAATGTATTTTTAATAATAATGTTGACAAAGCAAAGCAAAATAAAAAATCTCTTTTTTAATGACTTATTCACAATTTATCGTAGAACGCATTTTCATCAATAATATCGGTAAAAGCGTTTACCTTAAAATGGTCATAAAACGAGTAAGTGATTAGGTACGATTTTGCGGATCATGTTTTTGGAATCTCCGAACACTAGATAATTATTGTGCATTTTCAGACTTGGTTGACAATTTTTACCGATTTTGATCTTGCTTGAAACGAACCAATTCGGCCAAAGTAAATCCTTAAAATGGCCATAAAACGAGTAAATGAACAGATCCGATTTCGCGTATTATGTATTTGGAATCTCAAGACACTATATAATAATTGTGCATTGTCAGATTTGGTTGACAATTTTATCGATCTTGATCTTGCTTCAAGCGACCCGTGAGGGGTGGTAAGTCTTGTCTCTTCCGTCGAGATGTATTCGATGTGAGGAGTAGGTTTCTAGCCAGCGTGTTTGGATGTTGGATGTTGCTGCAGTGCAGTTTTAGTTGATATGATCGCTTTTTGATTTCCTGTAGCTGCTTAATAAAAGGTATACCAAGGTCTTGGTGTATGTTTATACTCTTGACATACCAAGGTGCGCCGGAAATAATTCGAAGTATTTTGACTGAGACCTCTGCAATAGGTCTATATTTGATAAGCTTGCGATGCCCCACAGTTGGATTCCGTAGAACCATATACAGTGGCTCACAGCCTATTTGATACCTTTTTTAAAGTTCCAATCATTATATCTTCCAAACTGGAAAGTTTTTTGAAAAATTTCAAACGAAATTTAAATAATTTAAATATTTTACTTAAAATATGTTTTTTATTAATTTCATAAATTTGTTGTTTAACAATTAAAAAAGAAAAACTTAAAAACACAGATAAAATTCAGGTCACAGCCTATTTGATACAGTTCAGTCGAAACCTTAAATAAGTATTTTTTATTGCTTATTTCTATAAAACTAGTATTAGGTGTGGTAGTCCTCTTGGTTTAAAACAGCCTTCAGTCGGGTTTGCATAGATTGCACTAACTTTTGGGTGGTTTCTGGGGTGATATAACTCCATTCTTCCTGCAACGCGATGACAAGGTGCAGAATCGTCTTGAAATATGAATTTTGCTTTGGTCAAATGGGGGCAATAACAAAATGGGGGGTGGGAGAGATTCTTCTTCCGGAAGGTTATGTGAACTCCGCAGTTTATATTGATATCGTAAAAAACGGCGTTTTACCTAGCATCGACCGACTAAGCGAGCACGTAGCAAAAGTCATATTTCAAAACGATTCTGCACCTTGTCATCGGTCGGAATCGGTAAGTGTCCCACTCACAATAATTATTTTTTACATTTTTTTTTGATAGATTTATAATAATGAACTATTTATTTTTGCATAGGCAAAGGAATATAAGGACTTTTTGAGAATTGAGTCAGTCCATGGCCAGGTAACAGCCCCGACCTCAATCCCATTGTGAATGTTTGGGCCATTTTAAAACGCAAAGTGTGCCAACAAAACCCTAATAATATTCCAAAGTTAAAGGAAATAATTGAATCCACTTGGTACAACGATATTTTAATGGAATTTATACGGAAACTCTATGAGAGCATGCCTGTTCGAATGGAAAGCGTTATCAAGGCAAAAATAGGTCCTACGCGGTATTAAAATCAATTTTACCGTATTATTTAAAATAATTTAATAATAAATAATTAAAGAATATGTGAGAAATTAAAAATGCGTAAAAAAACTACAAAAAACAATGTATTTTTGTATGTATTTTTTCATTTTATTTTTTCAATTTTACCGTATTATTTAAAATAATTTAATAATAAATAATTAAAGAATATGTGAGAAATTAAAAATGCGTAAAAAAACTACAAAAAACAATGTATTTTTTCATATAAATAAGTTGTAATTTCTGATTATAAAACTAGCAATTATGTGTTTATTTGGAAAAGGTTCCTAGAATTTATTATTGTTAGGTGGACAGTTTTGAAAATACTCAAAACTTGTCCCTAGCAACAGTATCTAACAAACTTAAAACCGTTAACCTAGATTAGATATTATTTTACGCATCAAAATTTAAAACTTCTTGCAAAATTCAAATCGGCGTTTTTTTTGACCGTGAGTGTACAATAAAAATTTTTTTATTTTTTTTTTTTCTTCGTGAGCTTTGTAGTCAAAAATACTTTTTAAGTCCACAAAAGATAGTAAAAAAATTTTATTTTTTTACTAGTTTTTCGGCCGACAAAAAAAAAATTTTTTTTTTTGTATCGGTTTTTTTTCATGAAAAATGATGAATAACACAAAAGCGTTTACATATTTATAAAAATAAGTGATTTCATCGTGTTCAGCGACTCAAATTACATAAACAACAGTTATCATAGTATATTTTAAAATTTCGCTTGATCTTAAAAGCATTAAAAACTACACGGTTCGCTTCATAATTTTATTAAAATTATCTGTAAAATGGCCATAGAACCAGTAAATGACCAGGTATGATTTTACGGATCATGTTTTTGGAATCTCCGAACACTAAATAATAATTGTGCATTGTCAGATTTGGTTAACAATTTTTACAGATCTTGACTATGCTTGAAACGAACCGTGTCGGCTAACCTTAAAATGGCCATAAAACGAGTAAATGAGCAGAACTTATTTCGCGGATAATATATTTGGAATCGCAAAATACTATATAATAATTGAATAATTGTGTATTGTCAGATTTGGTTGACAATTTTATGGATCTTGATCTTGCTTCAATCGAACCGTGCACAGAAGTACAGTCAGTGAAATAGCTATATATGCGTACAATGATTTATATATTTCCCATAATAAAATGTTATTACGAAAATAACGGTGAAAAAAAAGTATGCAGAATGCAAGCAGGATTTGCAGAACGTATTTTGGAATGATGTTTTGTTATTTCCCAAGCAGCACAGTCCGGTCTTTGAAGTATGACTACATATTCCGACTTCTTTAAGACCTCGCAAAGACGTCGGCGTACGACTAGTTGATTTTAGTCATACTCTGACGTCGTAACGATGTCGATTCTGGTCGTCGATTGACCGTTTAAAATTAGTCATTTGGCGACGTCCTACCGAAGTCTTTTCTTCACAAACTAAGTTGGAGTGCGACTACTCATTTTAAAAGGTATTTTACGACCAAATGTGAACTTGAAACGACCTTGGCGACCGTATTTCTACGCCATACGACTATTTCTGGACTTATTTATTTTTATTAGGACGCTTACGTACAAAGCCGTATTATTTCATTATATTTTATTGAGTTGAAGTGAACAAGATTTTGAAAAATGATAAAAACAAGAAAACCATTTAAATGCTCCATGCCTTATTTTAGAAAAGTTAAAAAATATAAAAAAGGAATGAAAAATTACTATTTAATGTGCAGAATGGTCATGCATACACGAAAACTAAATTGATTGAAAATATTATTACTTCAAATAAAGCCACGGTCGGATTTTATCGTTTCTCAACCACATTATGTTGTCAAAAATTTCATCAGTCGCATTTTAGCGAAAACTGGTCGCCAAAGTGCCGTTAGTCGTTTTATGTACACATTTGGTCGGTATTTCCAAAAATGGTCAGTTTGTTTTCAAATACGCGACTATTAGTCGTTTTGGTTCAAAACTAGTCGTATGGTGAATTAATGGGTATCCGCCAATTTTATAAATAAAGAGATGAAGCAATGTATGGAAAAAAAGCAATTTTTAGAAAAACAATATTTTTTATGTAATTTTAAGAAAAGGGAATTTTTTGAGATATCGTATATAAATTTGTCAATAAAATTTTCAGAGTTTTCATTTTATTGTTTGAAATTTCCCATACTCTGTAAATAATTTTCATAAAAAATATTTAGTTTAGTCATCAGACTAATTTTAGAATCAAATAAGTCTTGAAAATGGAAAAGAATTGTAATAATTAAACAAATCCGACCGGTTATAGAATAAAATGAGTCGAAAAGTTTGGAAAGCTTTCTTAATTTTTCGGCGAGCTTTAGATCATTTACGACTATCGTCGTATTTAGTCGCAGTGAGTCGGGTCATAACTAGTTAATTTTTGGTCAGAAAAGTGGAAGTTGGCAATGTACACACTTGCAATTAAACGTTTTTTTCCCACATTGAGTTGTACCGTGGTCGTGTTGACGTCGGAAGTGTCATATAGTCAGCTTCCGACGTTCTAGCGACGTCTGCACGACCTTGTTGTGCTGCTTGGGTTGCTTTGAAAATAGTACCGTAGAGTGGCTTGGCAATGATGAAAAAAAAAGTTGACATTTTGATTTTATTGAAAAAAATCTCCTAACCTCAAATCTGTTTTAACAAGCTTTAAACTCATGTCATTTTTCTCTCATATAAGCTGGACGCTGCTAAAGAGAGGAATTTCTATGAATCTAGCAATACTACACGGATAGAAATCTTGGATTAAATTTTAATACAAGCGAAATATTACAAGGATTTTTAATACAATTTTGATTAAATTTAATACTTTTCAATAGATTTCAAAATTTTGTAATAAATTTTGTATTATATTTTAATGTATAAGTATTATATTCGAATTTTAAACCATGCTGTATTATATTTTAATACTTCAATATTGAACTTTCATTTTATGTTGTTGTCAATATAAATAAACTTTTAGCCAACTAATAAATAACACTACGGTGGCTGATGTCGTTAAGCTGCGCGTCCGTCAATTGAATTCTCAAGGAACCCGGTTCAAATCCCATTCGAAATGAAGTTTTTTTTTTTTTTAAATCTTAATAAAAACGAGTATTAAATTTTAATACAAAAGAGTATTAAAAATGAATTTTAATATTTAGGCAGTATTAAATTTTAATACAATTCTGGTGTAGTCATATATGTAAGCCCAAAAGTATTAAAATTTAATCCAAAATTTCTAACCGTGTACATTTCTACTGTACATACATATGTATATTAGGGTAGTTCAAAATGCAATACATGTTCCGATCTTAGGTGCTCAGGCCCGAAAATATGTCTTTAGCCCATGGAGCTATTGTACCAAAATTTCAACCAAATCGAACCATGTGAAGGCGTGTCAGTGGGCCGATTTGTATGATTTTTGTGCATTTTCGAGATGATTTTTTACTATTATTTCTTTTAATTAAAAAAAATTTCAACTTCGAGGTATATTCGTGGTTATCATTTTTTATGGACTCAGTATGATGTGAAATATGTGTGAAAATTATAAATCAGAAAATTGTCCCAAATTTGAGTTCTGATTCATTGATAAGAATCTGAAAAATGCTAAAAAATCTGCAATACGTCCACTTTGCTTGCCTGAAACCATACTTATTTTATATTTTTCGGCCGCGGCACTATGCGCAATCGATAGAGCATCCTTTTTTGCATTGAAGACGATATTTCAAAATTTTTTTGTATCTACGATGCGATCTGGAGAAATTTTCGATTAAAAAAAGAAAGCAAATTCGTTTTAAGAAAATAAAAACTTTTCATTCATTTTTGTTCAAGAAAAGTTAGTATTTCACATTTGGCGACCACTTTGAGTAATTTTTGAAACTGATCTTCGTCCTTCGTTATCTGTATGCTGAATTTTTACACAAGAGTGTTCGTTCTTTCTGCAGTGTCGTTCACAACATGTAATTTTTGGACCACAATCTTCGAATACAATATACTGACTGTTTGCCTTTGTAAAAAAAACTAATAAACAGGCTAAGCATACAAAGTCTTGGGCATTAGCATGAAAATTTGATTTGTCACTTCACAATTCGTCAAAACGTGTTCATTATGTGTAAAAAACGTGGAATTTTTTAATTGGTTCGACCGTTGATAATATTTCGGACCAATCTCTTCCAAGTGTTTTGAGCGTGTTGAAGCATTTCTTTCATTTCACAAATGTAAGAAAAAATTCGATAGCACAGAGTGCAAGTAAAACCATCGATGCCGTGATCGAAGTTTGGCGGTAATTTGGAAAACCTACACAAGAAAAAAGAAATGCTGTGCGAACTCTTTTAAACAAATACAACGAATACCGTAAGATCTCAAAATTCTAGGTACTTAAGAGTGTGAAGATAATTGCTAAGAAGAATCTATACCAAAGAAATTTGCAAGCTCTATTCGATGTATCTGCGAAAGTGTTCAAATGACTGTCTCATTTTAATTATTTTCGCAATCAAAGGCGGTTACATCAAAGCCTGGTTCCAAGCACCAGATGCCACCTCTGCGCCACAAAATGACATTAATTTTTTGAAGCAATTGATTAAATATCGAAACGAAAATAATGCCATAGCAAACATTGCCATCAACAAGTTCAGAGGTCATTTGTGGTATATCAGTGAAGCATTGGTTGGGCTGGCCTTTTTCGATGAAGCGATTTCAGTCAACGAAAAAAGGATAATGCTCTCGAACCTGAAAATTGCTTCTCGAGATGACTCAAGTCGCATAAATATCGATTTTCAGAAAATCGACAAAATTGAATTAAACGTAAGCGCCTTTGTAACATCACGCACGCTGCGTTTTTTCCAAATATTGAAATTGCCAATGGATTTTCTGGAAAAAGACCCCATTTGCTGGCCAAATGAAGAATCGTATAAGTATTCAAAGATTGTGGCCCAAAAATTACAAGTTGTGAACGACGTCGCAGAAAGAGCGATTGCACTTGTGCAAAATTTTAATAAACAGATTACAAAGGCCGAAGATCAGTTCCAAAAATTACTCAAAGCGGTCGCCGAAAACCGAAAAAAAATATCCAAAATGGACAAAAGCGAAATACTAGCGTTTCTTGAACAAAAATGAATAAAAACCTTTATTTATTAAAACGAATTTGCTTTCTTTTTTTAATCGAAAATTTCTCCAGAAAAAATTTTGACATATCGTCTTCAATGCAAAAGAGGATGCTCTATCGATTGCGCATAGTGCCGCGGCCGAAAAATATAAAATAAGTATGGTTTCAGGCAAGCAAAGTGGACGTATGTCAGATTTTTTAGCATTTTTCAGATTCTTATCAATGAATCAGAACTCAAATTTGGGACAATTTTCTGATTTATAATTTTCACACATATTTCACATCATACTGAGTCCATAAAAAATGATAACCACGAATATACCTGGAAGTTGAAATTTTTTTTAATTAAAAGAAATAATAGTAAAAAATCATCTCGAAAATGCACAAAAATCATGCAAATCGCCTTCCCATGGTCCGATTCGGGTGAAATTTTGGCACAAGGGCTTCATAGGCTCAATGTATGTTTTCAAGCCTAAGCACCAGAAATTTGACGGCGTTTAATTTTTCCATACGATTTTGAACCAGCCTAATGTATATTAGCTATGGAATAGTGCAGGATTTTTCGATTTCGATACGCTGGGAACTTTTTTTTTGTGAGGTTTGATAAAAAAATGCGTGAGCCAAAAAATTAAGTGGATAGGAAAAGGCTAAATGAGACGCCATTTTACATTACATTCTAACATAAGTGTAACATTAGTTTACACTCAAAATGTTCCATTGATAAGAAGTTACTTTTGTTATGTAGTTTTTCCTGCTGAATTCAGAAATAAAAATAAAAATTTTTTGAATGGCACAGTTTTCGAGATATTGTAGTTTTTTCATTTTTTCGACCTTCGTTCACTTTAAAATTCATATCTTCAGCTATAAATGTCCAGTTTCATAGTGCTTAGCACCAAATTAATGGTATTAAAATGACAAATAAACATGTATAATTGCATATTCTATTGAGTAAGAGGTGCACAAGATATCGATGAAAACAGGCCAGATTTAAAAAAAAAATCAAATTTTACATTTGATTCTATGGCCACGGAAATATAGAAATAAAGTAAACAAAAATAATTATGCTTCATGATTGTAGAGCTGATACATTTACACAAAAATTAAGATATACCAGAAGCAAATCGACCATAAAATTACAACGTTAGAAGCGATTGAATGAGAGAATCCAACGCCACATTTTCGATACAAAAAATTTTTTTAACAAAAGTAACTTCTTATCATTGGAACATTTTGAGTGTAAACTAGTGTTACACTTATGTTAGAATGTAATTTTTGCATGTTGACAGGGGTAACTACATATGTGGAAAAAAAGTTGGGGATGAAAAAATTTATGTGGGTCGGTGATACAAAGGAATCCGCTTAGGATACGCTGGAAGCGGTGGAAAGGTAAGAGTAGTCAGCCAAATTCCGTATGAAGTTCAATTTTGTATGGGGAACCCCTTAAGGGGTTGAGATAGGGGGTTAGTATTTTCTGAAGAAATGTTCGGAAGAATTAATTAGGGGGGGTTGGGCATATACTTGAATCTTCTAGGGACACCCTGGTAGCATTGGGAACGTTGGGAGTAAATTTCATAAAAACATCCCTTTTGTATGGTAACCTACCAAAGGGGTGGAGAGAGGGGATAAGTATGTTTGAAAAAATGTTGGCCATGAAAAATAATTGAGGGTCGGTCATACGACCTACTGCTCTATGGGCTACTCCTTAGCAGCTATGGGCTGATTTGTCTGAAAATCTCCCAAATTTTGTAACTTTGACCTTGATGAGACGCCATTTAGCCTTTTCCATTCCACTTAATTTTTTGGCTAACGCATTTTTTTATCAAACCTCTCACAAAAAAGTTCCCAGCGTATCGAAATCGAAAAATCAGGCACTATTCCATAGCTAATGTATATATATATTTTCAGACTTTATTTCGAAAACGGGTGCAGCGATTTTGATGAATCTTGGGGGTTAGGTACATATGTAAACGAAATTAGGATTGGGCTGGGTTTTAACTTATCAAAGACTCCTGGAGGGAGAATATATATATATATATTTATATATATATATAATTCTACTGTACGTGTGTATGTCACTGAACTCCTCCTAAACGGCTAGACTGATTTGAATGAATCTTTTTGTATGCGTTTGGGTGGCGCCCTGGATGTTTTAGATTCACAAATCATACCTCTATATAGGCAATTTAGGGTGGCCCTCATACAAAATATTTAAAAAATAGCATTTTCACAGAGAACACTTAATTGATTCACATGGAATTTACACCACGTGGATTTTATAGTAAGAGGCATATTTTAAGTTACAAAACTTTTGCTTAGAGCGGATATTTAGGGTGGCCCTCATACAAACATATTTTTAAAATATCATTTTCACAAAGACCAGTCAAACGATTCACATTGAATGTACTCCACGTATCATTACATATTATGAGGCATGGCTTAGGTTATAAGACTTTTACTTAGGGTGGCCCTTATACAAAAATATTTTTAAAATAGCCTTTTCACAAAGACCACTAAATCGATTCACATGGAATTTACACCAGGTGTCTTATTTATGATATTAAGCTTTTTTATGTAGGGTGCATATTTAGGGTGGCCCTCACACAAACATATTTCAAAAATAGCATTTTCACAAAGGTTTCATAATTATTTCTTAAATGTTTCTAATGGTCTAAGGAAGGTTTTTGCAAAGTTTGGTTTAGAAAAATGGGCAGTGACACACCCTCCAAAATCAAATTAATCATATCTCATCAAGTACGCAGATGAATGGGACTTGATATAAAAAGTCCTGACAAAATAAGTTACACTGGAAAAATGGGTTGTTTCGCTTATACATTAAATCGCATGAGTTGCAGAATAACGTCTGCCGGGACAGCTAGTATATATATATATTTTCAGACTTTATTTCGAAAACGGGTGCAGCGATTTTGATGAAACTTGGGGGTTAGGTACATATGTAAACAAAATTAGGATTGGGCTGGGTTTTAATTTATCAAAGACTCCTAGAGGGGCGTGGCATAGCCCCAAACTTTTATTTTCATAACGTCATATCTCGAAAACCCTACAAGATATTTTAATAAAATTTGGTACACAGATGCAGATCATATATATCTTACATTTTGCCAAAAGTGGGCGGAATCAGAAAAGTGGGCGTGGCACTTTTCAATAAATGAAAATTTTGATTCAAAATTACTCAAAAACGGCACTGACGATTTTCATAAAAATTTTATAGACAATAACTCTAAAAGCAGTCATCATAGCATAGTATGTCATTTACTGGCAAAACTCGTTGAAAGGCGTGGCCCCAAATATTTATAAAAGTTATAATAGGAGAACTAACAATGCAGTCGATATGAAATTTAGCATGGTAGGTAAACTTGCTATAAGGTATTTTTTTAACCAAAAATGGGTGCAATAGTACCAGTGGGCGTGGCACCTCCCATACAAGCAAAAAACGTTAAATGTTATATTTAATGTGCTATGAGAGTAATCTTTCTAAAATTTGGTGCTAAGATGTCGCTTACCATAAGCTTTAAAATTAATTGGATTTCGATTGGATTGCATCAGTGGACGCGGCACCTCCCATATAAGCAAAAAAAGTTTTGTGTAATATTTGGTGAACTATAAGAGTAATCCTAATGAAATTTGGTATGGAGGTGTCGGTTACTATAAGCTTTGAAATTAATTTGATTTCGACGGGATTTCATCAGAGGGCGTGGCACCTCCCATAGATGCAAAAAACGTTTTGTGCTATATTTGGTGAACTGTACGAGTAATCCAAATGAAATTTAGTATAGAGATGTCGGTTAGTAAAAACTCTGAAATTAAATGGACTCCGACGGGATTGCATCAGTGGGCGTGGTACTTCCTACTATAACAAAATGTTGCAAGTGGGTCATTTTGTGATTTATTTAAATATTTTTCGACTGTTTCAACTATTTTTAATCCCTTTCAACATTTTCCATATTTTTCCGACTTTGTCAAACTCATTCAACTTTTTTCGACCTCGTTCAATTTTTTTAGAGAAATTCAACTTTTTTCGAGATTTTCAACCTCTTTCAACTTTATTCAACCTCATTCAATTTTTTCGATTTTTCAACCATATTCAACTTTCTTCGACTTTTTGAACGTCATTCAACTTTTTTAGAATGATTCAACTTCTTTCATTTGTTTCAACATTTTTCAACCTCTTTCAACTTTTTTCAACATTTTCCGGCTTTGTCAACCTTATTCAAACTTTTTGACTTATTGAACCTCATTCAACTTATTTAGAGTTATTCAACTTTTTTCAACCGTTTCAACATTTTTCAACCTCTTTCAACTTTTTTCAACATTTTCCACCTTTGTTAACCTTATTCACCTTTTTTCGACTTTTTTAACCTCATTCAACTTTTTTCGAATTATTCAACTTCTTTCAGCTGTTTCAACATTTTTCAACCTCTTTCAACTTTTTCCATATTTTCCGACGTTCATTCAACTTTTTTAGAGTTATTCAACTTCATTCATTTGTTTCAACATTTTTCAACCTCTTTCAACTTTTTTCAACATTTTCCGACTTTGTCAACCTTATTCAACTTTTTTAACTTTTTGAACCTCATGTTACGCCTGGCATTTGGCAGGAAAAAGAAACTCACAAAAAAACTTTAGGTATCGACCACCGAAGTCATTCCCGGCTAGGGCGCGGTTTTCCCATTGCCATTTGTAGCGCAGCATAGAACATAAAAAAAAACTATCACAAATGGGGAGCAGAAAAACCCCAGGTCCCTTCCCTTAATCTACCTCGATGGCATCACGAATCCACCTACCCCGACATCTCCCCTAAATTCAAAGCCTAGCAAATTTCCATTACTAAATTAACAAATCGTAATTTTAAGTTCAATTCAAAAAAAATTTAATTTTTTAATTTCATTATTTTGGTTTTCTCTTCTTGTTTTTTTACAATATTTTTAATAGTGTACCTAATGCTACGGTGTTTATTAATTGTTGTAAATATATTTAAGATTTTTATGTTACTATTCATATGAAAGACAAAAGAATGAGAAGCCTTAAAGTAAATTAAATTATAAAGTAGGGATTCAGTTTAATTTGTAGTGCATGTATTATATATTTATACCTATAATATAATAAACATTATTACTAAAAAAAATAAACTTAACTGGTAGGTGTAGTTGTTTCCTTAATGGTAATTGTCGTAGCTGGTGTTGTTGTTGTCGTAGCAGGTGTTGTAGTTGTCGTAGCTGGTGTTGTTGTCCTAGCAGGTGTTGTAGTTATCGTTTTAATTTTATTTTATTAAGTACTTTTATTGTCTTTGTTTGCACTTTTTGCACCTTTTTATTGTAGGTTTATGTAGCTCTTGTTTAAAGCAGCTTTATTTCTTTTTATGAAATTTGTCAAAAATTGTTCAATTGTCTTTTTTTTGATTTTTATCTTATTTATTTCTTTAGTTTGCACGTGTTTTCTACAACCTTTCACTTTCACTTTTAATTTGCACTTTGTATTTTTTTTTTTTCTTTAGGAAATGTATTTTCTTTGGTTTCTACCAGGCAAGCACAGTTTTCCATTTGTATGAAAATTACTTTTGTTCATGAAAAATTATTGTAATTTGTTTTTAAATTTTCACTCGTTGGCTTTTCTTGTTTGCAAGTGCTCAGGCGATGAGCAGCTGCCGAGCAGCGACCACCGCTACCGTGGTTCGCGACAACCGCAAACGAACGTCCGCACTATCCACTGACCAGAAAACAACTGCCCTGTCTTTCTTTTTTGCTTTTGTCACTAGGCACGCCATCGTACATGTATCGTTTTCTCTTACTAATACATTTATATCTTCCTAACAGAAAATAAGTACATCAGTGCTGCCGTTTGTACTACCATAGTACTTTTGTACTACCCTTTAGCCACGCGTACTACTGTACTACCCAACGCTCAATTTGTACTACCTAAAATTTGCACCAACCAATCCGCAATTTGTACTACCCCACCGTTCTTTGATCTCTCATGATTCAATTACATTGGCATTATTTAAATCTTGAAGTGTCAAAATCATCGCTCGTTATTTTGGTTTACTTATTTTGACATAAAAAAATTTTAGCATCGCATCAGCCATTAAAATTTAACTATGAAAGATTCATACTTTTTAAACGCAGCCAATTTCGTTTGTAATAATTTTTTTTATGCGTAGTAATAGGGGCGCCGAAAGACCTGTTGCGTGTGTTGAGAATTCCACACGGGTGAGACTTTCCCATGTTGAATTCAACACGGGAAATTTTAATTCAAACCGCGAATTCTCAAGCGTATTGATTCCAATACAAAAGAAGGAAATCATATATTTCAGAATCCAAAAGGTTTGTATAGAAAAATTTATTATGATGTGTACGACCAAATTCTTTCGTCACTGAGAATCTGGTTTTGGACAGATTTAGCAAAGTTTCCAGATCCCTTGATGCTCTTGTACTTCGGAAAGATTGGGATGTTGATAAAATATTAATTTTTATAAAAACAATTTCAAAAAAGATAATTTACTTAGAGATCGAAACATTTTTGTTGAGCTGAAATGAAACTAAATTGAAAAGTTTAAGAGATATAGTAGATTTTTTACATAAACATCTATAGTATAAGGACCTCATTCCAGAATTCGTTAGATTCGTAAAATTGTTAATGTTTTTCGACTCTTAAGAGGCGTTCAACGATGGGTTAAAAACGTTTATACATATCACGTTCGGATTTTACACATGTACCACAAGTTGGCTGATAAAATAGACAAGGAAAGAATGAAGAGTTTCTGACAAAATAAACATTTTTTACTTACGCAATAATTAGTGAGAACTTTATTGTAGACATCCTATATTACTTCTTCATAATCATGATTCTGTAAGATTATCGTCAATTTAAAAATATCATCATTTTCGAACCTCCCCCTCACGCATTTCAACGAATTCCACACCCGCTTTTAAAACGTTATGGCGCCCTTGCGTAGTTATGTATGCAAAACTTGTCATAACATAATAAATGTTTTTCATGTAACAATATTCATACTATAATAAATGAATTTCAACAAATACTATGTATACTTTTATTAATACATAATTTATTTTTATCATATGAGTAAGTGTCAGTAATCATATATTAGTGTAGTACTACCCATTTTCACAAAAAAAAACACCCAAAAATTTAAAATTGAGCACTTAAATTTTTTTTTAAAACAACAGCACTGAAGTACATATACCTATTTGACTTTTCAATGTCAAAATACGTAAACCATATTTACTTTTTTTTCTTTTTTTGATTTTACTTTATACATGTATGTATATGCATTTGCATAACTGCAAGAGAAAACAGCATGAAGAGAAAGAAAAAATAATGAAATACCGAAGTGGCATGTTCATCTCGCTTTAACTGTCAATTTTTTTTTTCTTATACCTTCCTTGCAACAAGAAATCGAATGATGTCAAAACGGGACATTTGAATGTGCTTTGTCTTTCCATGCAATACATGGTGTTAGGCTAAATTCATTCAACTTTTCTAGAGTTATTCAACTTTTTTCAACCGTTTCAACATTTTTCAACCTCTTTCAACTGTTTTGTCCATTTTCCATATTTTTTCGACTTTGTCAGACTCATTCAACTTTTTTCGACCTCATTAAATTTTTTTAGAGATATTCCATTTTTTTCGAGTTTTTCAACCACTTTCAACTTTATTCAACCTCATTCAATTTTTTCGACTTTTTCAGCCATATTCAACTTTTTCAACCTCATCAAATTTTTTTTGAAATATTTCAATTTTTTTCGAGTTTTTTAAACTCTTCCAACTTTTTTTCAATCTCATTTAATTTTTTTCAACTGTTTCAACATTTTTCAACCTTATTCAACTTTCTTCGACTTTTTGAACCTCATTCAACTTTTTTCGAATTATTCAACTTCTTTCAACTGTTTCAACATTTTTCAACCTCTTTCAACTTTTTCAACATTTTCCGAGTTTGCCAACCTTATTCAATTTTTTTGACTTTTTGAACCTCATTCAACTTTTTTAGAGTTATTCAACTTTTTTCAACCGTTTCAACATTTTTTAACCTCTATCAACTTTTTTCAACATTTTCCGCCTTTGTCAACCTTATTCATTATTCAACTTCTTTTAACTGTTTCAACATTTTTCAACCTCTTTCAACTTTTTTCAACATTTTCCATATTTTTCCGACTTTTTGAACGTCATTCAGCTTCTTTCGACTTTTTCAACCTCTTTCAACTTTTTTTGAGTTATTCAGCTTCTTTCAACTGTTTCAACATTTTACAACCTCTTTTAATTTTTGTCAATATATTCCATATTTTTCCGACTTTGTCAACTTCATTTAACTTTTCTTGACTTTTTCAACGTCGTTCAACATTTTCAAGATTTTCAACTTTTTGGAGATTTTCAACCTCTTTCAACTTTTTCAACACTTTTCACTTTCACGCTTCAACTTCTCTCAACTTTTTTCATTTCAACCCATTTCTACATTGCCCATACTACTTTTTTAACCTTTAATGACGTTTTGCAACCTCTTACAACTTTCCTAATTTTTATTTTTGGCTTTTCAACTCTTTTCAATGTTTTTTAAATATTTCAACTTATTTAATCGATTTTTTCAACCTCAAAACGAAAAACCG
This sequence comes from Meiosimyza platycephala, assembly GCA_963662105.1. Classification (NCBI taxonomy): domain Eukaryota; kingdom Metazoa; phylum Arthropoda; class Insecta; order Diptera; family Lauxaniidae; genus Meiosimyza; species Meiosimyza platycephala. The sequence continues at coordinate 63,816,899 of OY759208.1, forward strand.
AATAGTGGTCGGTCTCCAGGTACTTATATTCTTATCAGAATAAAAAATATGATATTCATATAAAATGATATAACTTTGCAGCGTACGTATAGAATCTATTCGATGAGTCTATTACGCTACTTATTAATTTTAGGTTTCTAATTTTAAATATTTTAATGTACCGTACCGTAAGCTTAACAGTAAGATAGAAGCACCTCTTTATTCGTTTTCCATACATACCTAGGTTAGGTTAGGTTCATGTGGTAGTCAGTTTAAGAACCGACTCACTTAGACACAATGTTGATCCATTGTGATCTACAGGGTAGTTAACCAATCAGATTTCGTAATAAAACTAAGTACATATATAGCTGACCTATACTAATATGTCTGTGGTCATCCAGGTCATCAAATCGCTGGTCACTACGAAGACTATCGTAGCTCAAATTACACTAGTTTACAAATAATTAAAAAATTTATGAACTTTAGATGCCACTATTCATTTCTTATGTAAAATCGGCTGCTGATTCTGAAAATCAAAATTTTTTTTTTCACGTTGTTTTCGAGATATCGGTCACTTTCGGTTTTTGGACCAAAAAAAAAAGTTGGTTCAACTTAATTACAAATATCTCAAGAAAAAATACCTATATCTAAACAAGTTATATGTCAAATTAAAGGTAATTAAATTTCCTAGAAATAATTCTCATATTACTTTTTCGTTGGCATGATAGTTTCGGAGAAAAAAGTTGATTTATAAAAATTTTTTTTTTTTTTCGAAAAAATGAGAGAAAAGTAAAAATCAACTGCAAATTTTTAAAAGAAAAAAAAATTGGAAAAATCGTATTGGTTTTTTATATCATATTTTATATATTTATGAAGAAAATAAGGTACTATTTATGAAAATCGATTAAGAAATGGAAAAGTTATATAAAATTGGCCCAAATTCCCATTTTTGGCCATTTTGGGGAGTAGGGCCAGTTCCGAAAGAATTTTAAACACCGTCATCGTGCTAAGCATCCTCGAAAACGGGGGGTGACCAATATTTTACCGATAGAAGACGCGAAATATGCGATTTCGTCATTTTGGGGGCGGTTTGTCCATTTTGAGGGGTGGGGCCAACTCCATAAGAATTTTGAAATATGCTATCGTATTCAGCATCTTCGAAAACGGGGGATGACAAATGTTTTACTGATGGAGTATGCGATACCAACGTTTTTCTTTGGTCCAAAAACCGAAAGTGACCGATATCTCGAAAATAACGTGAAAGAAAAAAAATAATTTGATTTTCAGAATCAACAGCCGATTTTACATAAGAAATGAATAGTGGCACCTAAAGTTCATATTTTTTTTAATTATTTGTAATGTAGTGCTATTACTTTATTATAAGATTTTTATTAGCTTGTGGCCATTTTCATTCAATATTATATAACTTTTCCATTTCTGAATCGATTTTCTTAAATAGTATCTTATTTTCTTCATAGATATATAAACTATGATAAAAAAAAATATGATTTTTCCAATTTTTTTTCTTTTATAAATTTGCAGTTGATTTTGACATTTTTCTCATTTTTTCGAAAAAAAAAAAAAATATTTTTTTAGAAATCAATTTATTTCTCCGAAACTAACAAGCCAACCAAAAAGTAAAGTGGGAATTATTTATAGAAAATTTAATTACCTTTAATTTGACATACAGTGGCTCACAGCTTATTTGATACAGTGCATACTTTTAATTTCAATGCTCTGTAACTTGGAAACTAAGTGGAATATGAAAAAAAAATGTTTATTTATTGTAAAAAAATATTGCCTGGAATTTTTATAATAGAAAATCGAAATAAACTACTAAATTTCATGTCACAGCTTATTTGATACAGACATGTATAAATTGAAAAAACAATGTTCAAAATAATGATTTTGTAATTTTAAATATGTAGTATGGTAGCCTCTTTGGTCGACTACAGCTTAAAGATGGTTTGGCATCGAAGCTGCAAATTTTTTATTGGTCTTCAAAACATGTTATTTGGCGAAAATCAGACGGATAATCTCATTTTGAACTAATAAACGGCTTTTTGCGAACTACTCACAACTAAACACTTTTGGTTTGGGCTTGCATGTCAGCTTTTGGTACCGGAAATTTGGCTTTTATGGAAAATAACATGAGTATGGATATGTGTCTTCAGGTTATAAGTGTCAATTAGTTGCTTAGTGCCGAAAATCTGGGCATGCAGACAAATTTACGGTTTTACTAAGATAAAAACCCAAAATACAAAGCGGTTATAGCTCAATTCTGGTCAATATACAATTGCCCTTATTTGATGGCACCGCCAGCATAGGCACCTGACCAAAATGTGCTTGTAAATTTATGGGCGATTTTGGAAAATATCCGAATACACAACATTTCAAACAAAAACGACCTAAAAAGGCGGTCTATCACGTGACACACATTTCAAGCTGAAATCTCAAAACATAAAAATTTTTCTGAAAAAACTTGGGCCAAAGAAAAGGTGGCAACCCACATTTGGGTCGGGATCCGCAAAGCAACCCTATATATTTTATTAGAAAATATCAAGGTTTATCATTTGACACACATTTCAAGCTGAAATCTCATACCGTAAATATTTTTCTGAAAAAACTTGGGCCAAAAAAACAGGTGGCAACCCACTTTTGGGACTGGATTCGGCAAAGCAGCCTTATATATTTTATTAGAGATCATGAAGGTCTATCATTTGACACACATTTCAAGCTGAAATCTAAAAACATAAACATTTTTCTGAAAAAACTTGGGCCAAAAAAAAGGTGGCAACCCACATTTGGGACGGAATTCGGCAAAGCAACCCTACATATTTTATTAGAGATCATCAAGGTCTATCATTTGACACACATTTCAAGCTGAAATCTCAAACCATATACATTTTTCTGAAAAAAATTGGGCCAAAAAAAAAGTGGCAACCCACATTTGGGACGGGATTCGGCAAGGCAACCCTATATATTTTATTAGAGATCATCAAGGTCTATCACATGACACACATTTCAAGCTGAAATCTTAAACCATAAACATTTTTCTGAAAAAAATTGGGCCAAAAAAAAGGTGGAAACCCACATTTGGGACGGAATTCGGCAAAGCAACCCTATATATTTTATTAGAGATCATCAAGGTCTATCACATGACACACATTTCAAGCTAAAATCTCAAAACATAAACATTTTTCTGAAAAAAATTTGGCCAAAAATAAGGTGGCAACCCACATTTGGGACGGGATTCGGCAAGGCAACTCTATATATTTATTTGAGATCATCAAAGTCTATCATTTGGCATACATTTCAAGCTACGGTCTTAAACCATAAACTTTTTTCCAAAAAAAGTTTGCCCAAAAAACAGGTGGCAACCCAGACTTGGGACGGGATTCGACAAGATTACTCGAAATATTTTTTTTAAGACTCATCAAGATCTATCATTTGACATGCATATCGAGCTGAAATCTTGAACCATAAACATTTTTCTGAAAAATCTTGGCCCAAAAAACAGGTGGCCACCCATGTTTGGGACTATATTTGGCAAAGCAACTCTATATATTATATTTAGGCTCTACAGGCTCTATCATTTGACACACATTTTAAGCTGGAATCTTCTGTTTCTGAATCTGTTTTCTAAAAAATGTTGACCCAAAAAACGGGTGGCAACCCATATTTTGGACAGGCTTTGGCAAGGCAACCCTATATATTGTGTTTAGGCTCGTCGAGTTCTATCATTTGACATACATTTCATGCTGTAATCTTATACACTTTTTATTAAAAAAAATGGGCCAAAAAACGGGTGGCAACCCATATTTAGGACAGGCTTTGGCAAGGCAACCCTATATATTGTGTTTAGTCTCGTCGAGCTCTATCATTTGACATACATTTCATGCTGTAATCTTATACACTTTTTATTAAAAAAAAATGGCCCAAAAAAACTAAAAAACTATCGCAGTTCAGATTTTTGCGGCGAAGAGCATAGCGTATTTATAAATTATACATTAGAAAAGCTTAAAATTAAGTTATAATAAAAGAATATTCTACATTTTCGTTATGCGTTAAATTTTCATGTGAATTTTGTTTCTATAAAATTACACTGGTCAACAGTGGTTTTGTTGCCCTGGATGTCTCTGCCAGTTTTCTATAGTTTCTAGTACCCAGTTTACGAATATATTCATGAAAGTACTGAATTGGCTCTAGTTTTGAAGATATTGATGGATTTATCTATATATAAATGAAGCAAAATCGGGTTAGTTACACTCTGTATAACTCAAGAACCGCTGGACCGATATTAATGATCTTTAATTTCTTGGATTTTTCTCCGCCCCGAGAATGACATAGGCTATAAAAACTTTATCTAAGGTGCATATTTAGGGTGACCCTTATACAAAAATATTTTTAAAATAGCATTTTCACAAAGACCACGTAATCGATTCACACCGAATTTACACTACGTACCTTTTATATCAAGTGCCATAGCTTAGGCTATACAAATTTTATTTGGGGTGCATATTTAAGGTGGTTCTCATACAAAAATATTTTTAAAATAACATTTTTACAAATACAACGCAAACGATTCACATGAAATTAACACTGCGTGCCTTTTATATCAAGAAGCATATCTTAAGCTATAAAAGTTTTATATAGAATGCTTAAAAAAATAAAGATCATGTTGCCATCTCTATTCTTTCCTTAGGGTTTAATCTATCTCCAAACCAAAAATATTTTTTTATGAGGAGCACCCTAAATATGCACCATAAATAAAAATTGTATAGCCTAAGGTATGTATCTTGATATAAAAGACATGTGGTGTAATTTTCATGTGATTCGATCTCGTGGTCTTTGTGAAAATGTCATTTTAAAAATATTTTTGTATGAGAATCACCCTAAATATGCACCCGAAATAAAAGTTTTATAGTCTAAGCTATGTCACTTGATATAAAAGGTACGTAGTGTAAATTCGGTGTGAATCGATTACGTGGTCTTTGTGAAAATGCTATTTTAAAAATATTTTTGTATGAGAACCACCCTAAATATGCACCCTAAATAGAATTTTTATAGCATATGTTATTTTTCGGGTGAGGACAAATCCAACAAATTAAAGATCATTAAAATCGGTCCACCGGTTCTTGAGTTATACAGAGTGTAACTAACCCGATTTTGCTTCATTTATATGGGACAGTCTTTTACAAACCGAACGAATTTTGACAAAAATTGACCGACACATTTTTGATTTGGCTGAAATTTTTTTTATGGGTCCTGTATCGAAAAAGAAGAGATACGTTTTCGAAGATTTTTAAAAAAAAAATTTCTTTTCAAAATCGAGCGAATTCAAATTTAGAGAATTTCGTGATTTTTGACTTGGAAGCTCACTTTCAACAATTCATAACTCCGGTTTTGTTAGAGCTAGAAAATTGGTTTTGTTGTCATTTTAAATCTAAAAAAATTACCTTTAATAAAAAAATATATTTTTTAAAAATTATTAACAAATTAATATTGTTATAAATAATTAAATTGTCTAAATTGATTTTTAAGAATTTCTGGGAATTTATAGGGAAACTATGGAACAAGAAAACCCGAGCGCCGATAAGATGTGCCACACTACATAAATTAATTTTTTTCTAATAGTAAAAATAGTTTCCCCATTAAAAAAAAATGTTTTCGATAGGAAATTTGACGTAGAACACGATTCTGACATTAAAAGTTTGATACAGGATGGGAGCAATTGTTAAAAATTGATTTAAACATTTAAATTGCTTATAACAATATTAATTTGTTAATAATATTTAAAAAAAAATATTTTTTTATTTAAGATCATATTTTAAGCTTTACAATGAAATTAATTTAAATTTTATAGCTTTAACACAACCGGAGTTATGAATTTTTGAAATTGAGTCTCCAGGCCAAAAATCGCGAAATTCTCGAAATTCAAGAGAAATAATAGTTTGCCCATTAAAAAAATATACGTTTTCGATAAGAAATTTGACGTAAAATGCGATGGTCATATTAAAAATTTGATACAGGGTGGGGGAAATTCTTAAAAATCAATTTAAACAATTTAATTGTTTATAACAATATTAATTTGTTAATAATTTTTAAAAAAAATATTTTTTTATTAAAGGTAATTTTTTTAGATTTAAAATGACAATAAAACCAATTTTCTAACTCTAACAAAACCGGAGTTATGAATTTTTGAAAGTGAGCTTCCAAGCCAATAATCACGAAATTCTCAAAATTTGAATTCGCTCTATTTTGAAAAAAAATTTTTTTTTTTTAAAATCCTCGAATACGTATCTCTTCTTTTTCGATACAGAACCTATAAAAAAATTTCAGCCAAATCAAAAATGCGTCGTCCGAAAAGTGTTTGGTTTGTAAAAGACTATCCCATATATAGATAAATCCATTAATATCTTAAAAACTAGAGCCAACTCAGTACTTTCATCAATATATTCGTAAACTGGGTACCTGAAACTATAGAAAACCGCAGAGACATCCAGAGCAACAAAAAAAAAAGTTAATTTTGTTGAGCTGTGTTATCAAACTATGGGACTTACAAGTAACGAAGTAACTAGGTGGCATTAGACCGGTTCAAAAAAAAAAAAGTCTCTGAAATTTAGAGGCACCGGCAGTTTCCTATTCCCATAAGTGTCCCGAATGGGATGTGTTACCAATTTTTTCTAAATATTGCGCTCCTGATTAGCGATTTTCATATTACTCTTGAAACTTTCGTATAAAAAAAAAGTTCACCAACAACCTAAAAACGATGGTGGTTATCACTGATGTGAACTTTTTTCTTTTAATTCAGTCTCACATTCGGAGTAGTTTTGAATGGGGAATTCGAATTTTTCATTATTTTTTAAATATGTTGTTTTCTTCAGTGGTAAAAACTGAAAATAATCATGAAATTTTGTCAAAAATAGAACAACATGAACAAAGTCATGTGTTGGAATGAGTAGACGTGTTTTAAAATCGTCCGGCTATATTTAAATAAAAAAGTGGGTTTTTGTGCTTAATCCAATTTCTAACGTGGTGGACAAAAAAGATAAAAGTTTTATCTACTAGTTTATAAAAAAAAAAAAATCTGTCAAAAATCTATTTATAAGAAAAAACTATAAACAAAAACATTGAAATTTCTTTTTTACTTTGAAAGAAAAGAACATAAGCAATACAAAAAAACAAAACTCTCTTTTGTTCCCGCGATTATTTTTCTTTTTAACTAAAATATGAGTAATTACACAGTTAATACCAGAGCTACTAAATCTAAGACTCAGCCCTTCACCTTGACACCAACGCAAGGTGACTCACCGTCTATTTGCCCTAAGGTACCTGCTCTCACTACTCAAGTTCTTGATGATCGGCTTAGCAATTTAAGTGAAATGCTCCTAAACAACATTAAAACTGAGCTCAATAATATTCGAGAAGAGTTCAACAGAAAGATTGAAGAAATGGAGCGACACTACGCTACGAAACTAAATGATGTTTGTACTGCAGTATCAAATTCAGTTGAGCAAATAAAAAAAAATTGAGAGCAATTGTGCGGTGAAAATAAATAGTGCTAATGCCACTCTGAATAAAATTACAGAGCGTGTTGAAAAACTGGAGAGTGAGTCTTCAGAAAATGTGTTCAGAGAGGGCCTTGATAGACTTTATTCTCAAATTTCTGCGATAGAGCGGAGAGAAGTTGCAACTGATGCTGTTCTTTTTGGAGTTCCGGAGAGTAAAGATGAGAACATTGTGGAAGTTTATAAAAAGCTGTGTGCTTCTATCGGATGTAAGCCACCTACCTTGAGAAGTGTTTTTCGAGTGAAGAAAAACTTTACTAATATGAAAGCGCCCATAATAATGAAATTCAACAGCTCTTATGAGAGAGATTTTTTGCTTAGGTCTGCAGCTGCGTATCGAAGGAAGTATCACAAAGAGCTTTCGTTGAATGACGTTGGTCTAAAGTCCAATGCAAGTTGCTACTTAAACGAAAGTCTCTCCAAAAGCGGACGCCAACTTCTGCAGAGTGCAATTCGTCTTAAAAAAAGTAAAAAAGTGTTTTCTGCATATGCGAGAGGCGGAATGATTTATGTCAAAAAGTTTGAGAATGGTGAAAGCTGTGTAATTGAATACTTATCTCAACTTTCCGATATAGTTGCGGCTGATACACATGATGATAATGTTTAGGCAAATGTTATGTAAAGCTAAATCTTTATTATATGTTGTTATTGTAAGATTAATATATATTTTCCTTATACCTGTTAATCTTTCCTATCTGCTAACTTTTTTAACTATCTGCAAAGGGAACTGGTTACTAGTTAATTTTGAAATTGAGTGTTTTTCTATTTATTTATTTTTAAATATGTCTAAATTTTCTTATATACCTTTCTCTGTCAATGCTTTGCTCTAGAGATTCTGTTAATGGCGTTAGAGATAGTAACCTGGTGCAAATTCTATGTGCACAGAATTCTGGTCTAAAGGTGGTTCACTTCAATGCTAGAAGCCTTAATTTGAATAAGCTTGACCATTTAATATTTGTTTTTGAAAATTCTTCAGTTGACGTTATATGTGTTTCCGAAACGTGGTTCCATAGTGATGTTGAGGACTTCGTTTACAACTTAAATAATTTTAAACTTTTTAGGCATGATCGTATTGAACGTAAGGGTGGTGGAGTTGCCATATACTGTCGAAGTAACTTAAAAGTAAAAACTATTAACATGTCAACTTCAAGCAGCAATGTTGAGTATTTAAATTTATGTATATATGATGCTAATACCAAAGTTTTTCTTTCTTGCGTTTATAACCCTAGTAAGTGCAATAGTTTGGAACATTATTTTTCAGAACTTAATAACTTTTTAATTGATTTTGATTTTTTTGTGATCTGTGGAGACTTTAATATAAATCTTTTATGTCATGATATTGTATCAAAATCGTTTCATGAAAATATTGCATCTGTTGGAATGACGGTTGTTAATGATAAGGAGCCAACTCGTTTTTCATGTAATGCTAATCCAAGTATACTGGATTTTTTTATTTATTTTTTGATCAAATTTATTTTTTGTCTGATCATGATTTATTATTTTTTACTTTTAACCTTAATTTAAATCGAAATACTTGCTCAAATACAATATCGTACCGAGATTTTAAGTCAATAAATTCAGTTGAACTTTATAATGATCTCCATCTTACTTCTTGGGATGGGGCATGGTTTGGTGAAACAGTAAATGCGAAATTAGAAAGTTTTACGAACACCTTGACTACAATTTTTGAAAGGCATGTTCCAACTCGAACAGTTTTAATTAAAAATATGGCATGCCCGTTGTTTACTTCTCGCGTGAGAAACTCCATAAAAAAGCGTAATAAGCTACACAATATATGGAAAAAGAATCCTACAGCGGAAAATTGGGAAAATTTTAGAGTCTCTAGAAATGAGTCAGTCCGTATTACCAAACAATCAAAGATTATCTTTTGCTCTAAAAAGCTTAACTCGTTTCTTCCTTCCAAACTCCTGTGGAGAAATTTAAAATCATTTGGCATAGGTAAGAAAACTACTTCTGAGTGTAATGTTGCTCCTGATACGTTAAGCAATTATTTTCTTTCAGCCTCTTCCGCTTCTAATAATAGTACATATACTAATACTTTTCGAAATTCTGTTGGTGAGACTTTTCAATTCCATGCAGTCAGTGAAGATGATGTTAGCAAGTGTATTATGAGAATTAAGTCGCATGCTATTGGTGAAGATGGAATATCATTGAAGTTTATTAAACTTATTATTGCTCATATTATTAGTCCATTCACGCAGATAGTAAACCATTGCTTTACATCATCTTCTTTTCCTGACGCTTGGAAAGTTGCTCTTGTCATTCCTGTGCCTAAGAAAGCTGCAGCAAGTGAGCCGAATGATTTCAGGCCTATCAGTATTTTATCTTGCTTGGCTAAAGTGTGTGAGGCCCTCATTGCCAATCAAATAATTAAATTTGTAAATGAAAAAAATCTTTTATCTCCGCTTCAATCAGGCTTTAGAGCTGGACATAGCTGCTCTACGGCTACTGTGAAATTATTTGAAGATATAAGGCCACACTACGATAATGGGTCAATAACGTTACTTTGTATGCTTGACTTTTCCAAAGCTTTTGACAATGTAAATCATTTTTTACTGTGTCAAAAATTAAAAAATTTGTATGGCTTCAGTGACAGTGCGGTACAACTCCTGATAAGCTATTTGTCAAACAGACTTCAAAGGGTTAAGGTTGACGACAAATACTCCCAGTACAGAGTAGTCCCAAATGGAGTACCTCAGGGATCAGTGCTCGGCCCGCTGCTATTCGTAATTTTTATCAACGACATTTTTTTAATCTGCAAGCATGCTTCTATGCTTGCATATGCAGATGATATTCAATTACATCTGTCTAGCCGGATTGGCCTTCTTGATGACCTGTGCTACCGAATGAATAAGGATCTAGACTTTATTAGCGAATGGGCTACAAATAATTGTCTTCAGCTAAATGCAAATAAATCCTATGTTCTACCTATTTCTAAGGATAGAATTTACTTGGAAGACATACCAAAACTATGTTTAGATGGAAAAAATCTTAAACTTATAAATAAAGCCCTCAATCTAGGTTTTCACCTAAATTCTTCGCTAACATGTGTTGATCATGTAAATAGTATTGTAAGAAAAATTTATTTCACGTTACGTAGTCTCAGAATGTCAGCTGATTTTACGCCTACTGATACAAAACGTAAACTTGTTATTCAGCTAATAGTCCCTATTATAACATATTCAGAGGTAGTATACAGTAAGCTTGACTCAGGTTCGAAACTCAAACTAAAAGTTGCATTTAATCATGCCACACGATACGTATATGGTCTACATAGATACGATCACATATCTAATTTTAATAAAAGGATACTTGGGTGTGATGTAATTTCTTATCTCAGTTTTAGAAACTGCTTGTTTCTTCACAAGCTCATACATTCAAAAGCGCCATCTTATTTGTTTGACAAATTGCAGTTCAGCCAGTCGCACAGGAGCAATTCTCTAATTATACCAAGATTTAATTATTTGAATTCATCCAGGTTATTTTTCGTTAATGCCATCAGACTCTGGAACTCATTGCCAAGCCACTTTAAATCTATTAGTGATATAAGAAAGTTTAGACAGTCCATATTTAACTACTTTTCTCAGTGATAAAATGAAAAATTAAATGTACGTAACCATTTCTTTTTAAGTTTATAAATTTTTTTTTATTTTGTTAAGGGGTTTCTAACTAAATCTATCTCGTTATTGATTTTTATTTCCAATTATTGAATATTATTCTATCTAGCTTCCTTTTTATAATGAATTAGTTATTAAGCTTTTATATATTTAATATGTAATTTATATGCATAAATGTAATCTACTCTCTTTATTATTATATGCTTTGTATTATAAAAGAACTAGTTCTTATTATACGTAAATTTAATAGAAATAAAAAAATTTAAATCTTTTTTTTAAAACGAAAAATCAGGCATAAATTTTTGGATTTTTTTTGCTTTTATTATTTTGAATAATTCATTTATTTCTCCTCTATCTGATGGTGGTAACCGCAAATTTTTATTATTTTTGTACTTAAAAATATAAATATAAATATAATTGAACAAAGGATTTTTTTCATATTAAAGCTATGTTTTAACAGGGAATATAAATTTTAATGTGGAAATTTGTTTCGAAAAATATGAAATATATTTATATTTAAATCCTTTTTTCAATTTTTGACAAAATTTCATGACTATTTTCAGTTTTTACCACTGAAGAAAACAACATAAATAAAAAATAATGAGAAATTCGAATTCCCCATTCAAAACTACTCCGAATGTGAGACTGAATTAAAAGAAAAAAGTTCACCTCAGCGATAACCACCATCGTTTTTAGGTTGTTGGTGAACTTTTTTTTTATGCGAAAGTTTCAATAGTAAAATGAAAATCGCTAATCAGGAGCGCAATATTTAGAAAAAATTGGTAACACATCCCACTCGGGACACTTATGGGAAGGAAACTGCCGGTGCCTCTAAATTTCAGAGACTTTTTTTTTTTGAACCGGTCTAAGGTGGCATGTCTGATAGTTTTCTGTTAGTTTATTGTCAAAAAAAGAAAAAGGTGTGCAAGCATAAAAAATGAAAAAAAAAATAAAAAAATTTTAATAGATTTTGTGCCTGTGTGTGGCATTTTTGTGTTTAAATTTAAAATTCGAATTACTTTTCATGTAAAAATACAAAAGCAGTTGTTACGGTCGGATTAACGAAACAAAACAAAAATGATGCCTTCACAGTTAAAAGTTTTACCGAATTCCTAACTAACGATTTATCAAATTAACGAAGCCGGTGTGAATACCACTATTGTATAATATTCACATTTAATCGCAATTATTTGCAAATTTTCGGAAGATTTTCCAAATAAAACTAAAAATGAAATTTTCCATCACTTTATAGATATGGGATATAAGAGGTCGACCATATATAATAAAACTATTGAAGGATAAAAAAGCGTAAAAAAACTTGGTTCTGGCAGAAAATGTGGGCTTCAAGACAGCAAAGTACCGGCAACTAGGAAAAAATAAAATATAGATAAAAATACTATATAAAAGTATTTAGAGAACATTGGAGTTCAAATTAAAAAAAGAAAAACTAAGCCAACTACTACAGAAAAGCAGTCAATAGAACTCAAATCAAGGTTAATTGCGATTTCCTAAAAAAATTTCGCTACATTTTCACCGTATATTTGCGGGATGGATGGCGAGAGTTATTCTACTGTGGGAGGAAATGAAGGGCAGTTTAAACATTACTTTGAAACTGCTACCCACAATCCACCTGACAACACCAAATATATCCAGAAAACCAAGTTCCCTGGAAAGGTTTTCTGATTGACAATCAGTGAGCGTAGCGTCCGTGAACCAGTATTTTTGAAAGGTAGCTTAGCTTTCACTTCCAAGACTTACAGGGAAAGATGCATTCCTGAACTCCACAAATTTATGCATCATATATCATATCATCTTATATCATCGACGTGATAAAGTAAAGTAAAGTGGCCGGATTTGGCTTCATTACTTTACGCGAGGGATGCATTGGATGATTTGAAATTGCGAGGCATCGAAATTGTACCTTAAGATTTTAACCCACCAACCGTGCAACAATTGACCAGGTCTGCGTCTTCAGAACCCTGCAGTGCCAATCACTGACTGGTCGGTCACTAAGACGGAAGCACCGCAGGGCAACAGTATTTCTGTGTTGCTGCTTATTAACGACGTGTGCATAGCGGCGCTCGAGAAATTGGATTACAGAATTTGTCAGGCATGCCGAAATTAAAATTTTCCGTCCTTCAAATATTGATGTCCACACGGACGAGGTTGACGACGCCAACAAGCGGCTTGGCGTTTTGAGCATTGATGAAGAGGAGCCAGTCGTCGATTCCAATGTTAAGGATCGCCCAAATTAACTCACCTTGGCTCCCTAGAAAGCGCTCTGCAGGTAGCTTAAAAAACAGCATGTCCTATAAGACGCGAGCGTGAAAAAAGTATCCCCACTGGTGAAATAAAGACCTAAGTGACCTCAGACAGGCTACTAGGAAGGTCTTTAATTAATGCTACCAGCAGAAATCATTGCAACCATATAGAGATTCTCTAAAAAGTTATTAGAAAGCTCTCAAGGACGCCAAAAAGCAGTCCTGGGAGAATTTTTAGGAATCCGTAGACAATATTAAGGACTCGACTTGGCTTGGCAGAATCCTCTCAAGTCCATCCTTTGTCAAAGATTTAGATGGAGCATGGACAGAACCAACAAAGAAAGCACTAGAGCTGTTAACTCAAACCCACTTCCCTGGCTGTGAAAACTTTCAAGCATAGCCCAGAATTGTAAATTCACATGTGAGTCCATCACCAGATTTACTTAGCTCAATAATCACCAGGGCCTGACAGCATTCTGCCAATAATGCTGCAAAAGCTACAGGACGTATTAGCTCCTTTGCTCATACAAATTTTTAAAAATAACATCACTTTTAACCACATTTCTTTAAGTTGGGGGAAAGTTAATGTGATTTTTATTTCCAAGGTGGGTAGAAGCGGCTATGAATCAGTTAAAGATTTTCGGCCAATCAGTTTGTACTCTGTATTAAAGGCACTAGAACGAATTTTAGATGAAACACTGGACAGCACATCCATTTTTTCCTCGCAGCATGCGTACCTTTAGGGTAGATCTACCGAAACTGCTCTTCATGAGGTAATTAGGTACGATTGAGTGGCCTTTATACTTCCGTCAATTCACGCTAGCAGCCTTTATTGATATCAAAGGTTCTGTTTAGTTTTACTCATTCAATTATAATCTTATAATCTCACATACATATTTTACACATATGCGGCCCCTTAAGCATATCATAATGCTTAGTATTGACAAAATGCAAAACATTGTAATTTATTTAAGGTCAATGTTTGATTTTGCTTTATTGACAAAATGCAAACATTGCAACTTATTTAAAGTCAATGCTCGCTTTTGTTTTGTTTATGGTGGCTGCATTTAAGTAGGTCACAATTTTAAATTATTGAAATTATGATTAGGTACACGATTTGTAATTATTGACTAAGTATATAATAGACATAAACTAAATAAAACTTTGCCATTACATAGCAACACAATAAGAAAGCAACACCTATTTTATATTAAATGTTTTCTTTGCCGTTTTCTTGATATTTAGTGGCCAACATAGCAAGACACCCCCGACCACTGCCTTGCTTTCATTTAAACACTGTTATTGTGGGTTTATGTGCCTGCAATAACAACCAAACAACCTAAATAGTACTGGCTCAAGTGTCAGGACTATTTTAGCGTTATAGGCAGGTAAATTAACCTTTGCCGCAAGATATTGGTGACCCCGACGTGATTCCAGCATAAGGTGAACACAGCAACCGTTTGATCATACAATAGTCAGCATAAGGTGGACACAGCAGCCATCTGCTTATTCAACAGTCAGCATAAGGTGGACACAGCAGCCATTTGATCATTCAACAGTCAGCATAAGGTGGACACAGCAGCCATCTGATCATTCAACAGTCAGCATAAGGTGGACATAGCAGCCATCTGATCATTCAACAGTCATCAGTAAAACACATTTGACACATTTTGGCCATCAGGACTTTCCAGCCTAACTAATCAAAAACACACATGGACACAGCAGCCATCTACTCATTCAGTAAATATCAACCAGTAAACAACTCTTTTTCATCTATTCATGATGGTGTTCAACGGCTTGGCAAAGATCCAACAATCCCTTGGAGAAGAAATCCAAAGCGTGGTGAGGAACTTTAAAAAGGATTCCTCAGAACGGAAAGGGACATCAGACTACTTTCAAGAGCGTTTACGGCGACTAAGCCAAGCATGGGAAAAGTTTGAGGAAACAGATACAAAAACCCGCATATTAAACGACCTCCCAATGGAACACGACTACTTTTCAAAGGACTATTACACACAAATAGCCGAAGTAGTCGCAACTTACACAAAAATCTTCGAGGAAACAGCTGCAAAGATAGACGCAACTAACTCAGTGAAATCGGTGATTCCACAAATGTCTGCAGTCAGTCAGCAACATACGCAAATTGAATCCTCGGCCATCCAAGGTTCAGATAACACACGTACAGATGATGCTCACCAGCGGCAAAGGGGGCTTATTCGAAAATTCGAAGCCCAAATGTCAACATTAAAAAGACACTTGGCCAACGCTGAATCTACACGAACAAACCATTCACGTATCTTCAGTGAGTTGAGATTAAACACGATCAAACAGCTTTGGGGAAAAATAGAACAAATCAAAGATAAAATCTGGCAGCAAATGGAAGACCCATCATCCAAAGGATACGACCTGTCCACGTTCATCCAATTGGAAGAAGAGGTAGCACAAAAGATAATCTCTCTAACTGACGATCTGGAAAACTACCAAGGGGGCAATACAGATACAATGCAAGTCAGCACAGCAAGCCAGCAGGGAGCTCTACCACTGCCAAAGGTTGTTCTGCCAAAATTTGATGGTGATTACATGAAGTGGCGTCAATTTTTTGATTTATTTCTTCAAATGATTCACAACCAAGCACTACCAAATATGCAGAAGATGTGGTATTTGAAGTCAAACGTCACTGGAGAAGCAGAATAGCTAATTCGACATCTCTCATTGAGTGAGGCGAATTATACAACAGCCTGGACGTTACTTCAAGTTCGGTACAACAACCAAAGAGTCCTAACAAACACTCTTGTATCAAAATTATTGAAGCATCCAACCTTATCAGCAGCGACATCCAAAACAATCAAGGAGTTGCATGATACAACACAAGAATGCTTGTTAGCATTGGAGAATCTCGGAGTAGTAACGAACTCATGGGATCCGCTTTTACTTCCAATTTTAATAAAAAAGTTGGATCGCGAAACTCATATTTTATATGAGCAAACTATCGCAAACCATAAAGAAATTCCAAAATTAAACGAATTTCTTTCTTGGAAGCCCAGTTCCAAACGATGTAGGCCATTGGGACCAAACAAAGACCTATGAGAGTGCTAACAACAACAGTACATCGAAAATGTAAATTCTGTCATGAAAAAGAAGACTTTTTGTTTACATGTGCCAAATTTTTGAAGGCTTCAGTTAAGGACAGGATGAATCATGCGATCAAAAATCGACTCTGTAGAAACTGTCTCAGAAGTGGGCACAACACCTCTAATTGTCATAGCAGATCATGCACCAGATGTCAGAAAAAATACAATACATTGTTACATCAGGAAAAAGACGGTCAACACATAATTGCCCCATCTTTTAATGAACAGAATTAAAACTCTCCTGTTAGCCTTACAACCTACAACAACACCCAAAAAAAAAGGCTACGTGCTACTTAGCACAGCTCTAATTAAGGTAAATACAGCCAATGGAAAAATGATAACCTGCAGAGTACTGTTGGACTCTGGTTCCCAGATCAACATTATAACTAGCAGGCTTGCAAAAGTCTTGGTGTCTCAGGTCAGATGACCTCAATGTCCATAGAAGGAATTGGAAGGAAAAAATAAGTTTCAACCTAGTGGGCCTACATTAATATTCAGTCCAGTATAAATGGACACCAAAAACCATTGGAAGCATACGATCTGCCACAAATTACTACATTCCAAAAAATATTGAACTAGCAGACCCTTACTTCAACCAAGCGGCGAATATTGACATCCTTTTGGGAGCAGAGTTCTATCATCAATTGCTGACCATTGGACAAATCAAACTATCAAGTGATCTACCTGTACTTCAAAATACCGTGTTTGGATGGATTTTTTTCAGGAAAAGTAGGCGACTCCAACCTTTCTAACTGGAACGAGTGTGCCGCAACGTGTGGCATATGTACATAAACTGAGGAAGATCTAGACGAAATGATTCAACGATTGTGGCAGATGGATGATTCGGAACCCAAAAATTCAAAGTTAACTATGGCAGAAGAATTATGCGAGACACATTTTCAAAACACACTCAAAGGGACTCATTGGGATGCTTCTTGGTAAGGCTACCATTTCAACAAGATCCTGAGAACCTGAAAGATTCAGAAACAATAGCAATGACCAGATTCTTTTCCCTTGAGAAAAGAATATCTAAGGATCAAAACCTCAGAGAACAGTACGTCAAATTTATGAACGAGTATGAAGAATTGGGACACATGGAGCAGATAACCACTTAAAACGAATCAGCACCACATTATGTTATCCCGCATCACTGTGTACTGAAACCAGATAGCAGCAGTACAAAACTTAGAGTAGTGTTTGACGCCTCATGTAAAACTAGTTCTGACATATCACTGAATGACATTTTATTTACTGGGCCAACAATGCTGAGTGAACTGTTTTCGATCCTTCTGCGTTTCCGATTACCAAGATTTGTTTTTTGCACCGATATTCAAAAAATGTATCGACAAATTTCAGTGCATCCAGCGGATAGGAAATTTCAAACTATTTTTTGGAGGAATCATCCTGGTGAGCCTGTCCGCCATTATCAGTTAGACACAGTGACATATGGTACCAGATCCGCCCCATACTTAGCAACAAGATGCCTGCAACAGCTTGCAGAAGAAAATACAGAAAAATTTGAACTGGGAGCACAAGTCTTAAAAAATTATTTTTACGTAGATGACTGTCTCAGGGGATCCAATAAACTGTCAACGGTATTGGAGTTGCAGAGTCAACTCAAACGCATATTAAAACCTGTTGGTTTTAAACATCGCAAGTGGTGTGCAAACGACCCACATATACATTATACATTACATTATTATTTGAAACTATTTTTCGCAATTTCCTATCAAAAGCCCATAGTTTAATGCTCAAACATTAAATACGTAACCAAAAATTATTATTAAAACTAATAAATAAATTTTTCTTTGTAGAAAACAAAATGTATAAAAATTTATATAAGCCAATTGTATGCGTCTGAAAATTGACGGTTGTCATTGTAAGAGTTATGTTTTGATTAACAAATAATAAATAATTTAATTTCGAAACATATGATGTCGTTTTTTCCGAAACTAAGAAAAATATTGAAAAAAAAGGGTCGAAAATTGACTAAATTTGAATCGCAAATGTCTCGAGATTTTGATCTGATTGGGAAAAACTGAGTATGCCACTACACTCTACGACCGAAAAATAAGTTGACGGGTTTCGGCGTTTTTGTGTGTCTTTTCAAAAGTTGGAAATTTACCTACAGTGTAATAAAAGAAATAATGATAATAATAAAAATTTCCATAATCGGACTAAAGCCCCATATGCTGCATCTGACATATCTTCACTACGTTATATTCAGGTATAAAAAGGCACGGTGGTCATTAAAAAATTTAAATTTTTCGAAACACCACCCGCGATTTTTTTCGGGGATAATGTTGGGGGACCCTTCCAGTGTCAAAATCCGCGAACCGCGAAATCGAACGTACAGCCGATTTTTTGAGTATATCTCTGTGTTTATATACATTAGAGCGGTTCAAAATAAAAACTTTTTGATTTTTTGTGTCATTGGATTACAATAGCCCTATATGTGTGGACAAAACAACCCATAAGGATTTTCATCAATTTTGAAAACTGGATTGCCACCGCCTGTTTTAAGTTGCCTACCCATTTTCGAAAATATTAGCCGTGTTTTATTCGCTTTGGTTAAACCTTAAAGTGAATAAAACGCAAAAGTTTAAACTTTTTTAATTCTGGTACTGACCACTAGGTGGCATGACAGTGTTCTGTTTTAAAATCAGAGCCGTTCTGATAGCCGGCAAACTCGTATGGTTGAAAGGGGCCTAGCACGGTAAGGGGCCTCACGCGTCATTACATATTTTTCTTTATTTCAAGAAATTGGTACCAATTGCTTTTGGACTGATCTATAGCGTCGCAGACGCTTATACCAATGTTTTTCTTTCGTTTTCCGAGGATAGAAAAAAATCGACGATAAAAGATGAAGAACAAATCTATTTGACGTTATGTATATTAAAAAGGAAAAATGAAAGCAGAATCAAAGCAGCGATTAATGACTGTTGATTCATCTTTGTTTTTGTTTTTATTATGTGATTTTATTTTAATATTTGGGCCCAGCACTTACCGCATGCATAAGGCCCAGCGTGTCCTAAAACCGTAACTGCAAAATTCAAGCAATGCTGCCAAAACAATTTTATTATTTTAGGTTTGTGTCTAGAACTACTTGCTATGTGCGACATCTATTTTTCGAATTCAGCATAGCATAGCATAGACAAAAAAAGTTCAATCAATTGAACTAGAAATTGAGCTGGTTCACGCAGTTGTATGGAATTTTGGTATAACCAAAACGAATAAAACACGGCTATTGATTTAAAAAATGGCGCAAGCTAAAGAGGTTATCAAATTTTGCAATAAGGTATGCTTTTCGAACTATTATCAATCGAGGAATTCGAATCCGTGATTAGTTTTTCTTCTTCTTCTTTTTTTCTTATAAAAAAATGGAAAATTGCCTGACCAAAATTAAGAAATGCCGGTTTTCTACTTTCTAGTTGCAAAATCTTGATATAATATTTTACCGCCGATCTAGCGGTACATTATTTTTAATGTACCTTTATTTTCGATTCGGCGTTGACATATATACATATTAAGCTGATTCAAAATTTTTTTTTGTTCTAAACAGCTATTATCATTCAAGGAACTTCAATCCGTGATGAGTTTTTCTTCTTCTTCTTTTTTCTTATAAAAAATTTATGTTAATTTATGTTAATTTAGAAAAATGTAGATATCTTGGTTTTGATATTCGGTTCACGGCATTCTTTTAAGCAAATAAAAATACATTAAAAATATTGTACAACGGGATCAGTGGTAAAACAATATTGGGCGATTTTGCAACTTGAAAGCAGAATATCGGTATTTTTTGTTTTTTTTCCGGTTATTTCAATACAAATGAATTAATAAGAGCATTTCATAAAAGTCAGTATTTTTTGTTCCTTCTAAAACTACAATAGGAAAAAATTGTGAAAAAAGCAGCTGAATTTTTGTCCATTAGATAAGCATACTTTCTCACATTACATATAAAAAAATTTCCTAAATCCGGAGATATACTGTTTTTTCTGTCAAAGTTAGCAAATTTTCAACTTTTATCATTTTTCAATATAATTTTTGAAAAATCCGTACAATTCATATAAAGGCGATAAAAGAAAATTAAATTGATTTTTATTAAGTAAAAACAATTTTCTTTCCGCCAATAAGCAACTGGCGTCAACGTTGGCAACAAAATGTCGAAACTTAGTTTCATCTGCAGTTATACGTGCTATCGAAAAAATTTATTCGATTTGTAAAAACCATACGCGTGGATTTTTGGGCCAGAATGGTGGAAATTTCTGCAAACTGGTTGCATGAATTGTTGGCTCTGAAAATAGTACGTTACTATTTGTTGCATTTTCAGCATTTAAATTTGTTGGAGAAGAATTATTCTCCATATCATCTGATGTTGTCCTCGTTAGGGTCCGTTGCGTCATCCTCTAATCGGGGTCACCAATTTTAGTGTATTTTTACTAAATTCAAATATTTTTTTAATAAATTTAATTTTATTTATTTAACGTATGAAACACAACTAACTCAATATAATAATTTTTTTTTTTTTTTGTGAAAATAGAATTTAATAGAACTACGATTTAAAGAACACAGTTTCTTATGTTAAAGTGTATTCTCCTACAGTTTCTTTCAGTCCCTAAGCATTCTCTGACGACTACCTTAAAAATTTTTTCAATCCCGAGCACTTTCAAATTCTTCCTATTTATGGCCACAAAAATCCATTGTGCGTCGTAGCTGCCATAACGAAAAAAAAGTTCCAAATTTCTAAAAAAATAATACATTGATCGACAAAAAAATCTTCAACTAAGAGCAATCTATAAGCATTCTGGAAATATGTGGAAATTTGAATGAACAGCATGCACGGAAACTTGAAGTTTTATTCTAAAAATTTACAACTTTAGTTTTATGAAATTCAATATCTCAATCAATATAAAAATGAACACTACCGTGAATTCTATTCAATAGAACTGCAATTGAAACAACACCTTATATTGAATTCACACATTTAAAAATTTTTTATTTAAATTTTAACGAGTTTAATGAATTTCAGGTTGTTGACAACCCATCTTCAGCAACACGAATGAAAATATTTTAAATACAATAAAATAAACAAAGTGTAAGACTTGCCATACTTAAATAATTGACACAAACATAGTCTTATTAGAAAGAGAGAAACAAAGTTTTATAACTGTGCACAATATTTTAAACAAAAGGAGAGACATTAATTTAATACCAATATAATCAAATCGTAAATGTGTGAGATTAGAATAGTAACAATAAGAGACGAACAAAAGTAACTTTAAAAAATTGAGTAACTAATTTAAACATTTAATTTGTACCAACATAGTCAAGTGCCAAATAGTTAAGATCTGTATTAATAAGTTTTACATAAATATTTTTTGTTCTTTTTATATAAAAATACCGTTATATAAACTGAAATTTAAATACAATCAAATAGAGTTGATATTATATTTCCTTTATCAAGGTTCATAGTATAATTACACTGGTCAACACTAGTTTTGGTGCCGAGAAGCTGTACCTTTTTTTTAACTGATTACATTATTAGCAAAAATTTTGATATCCTACGTGTAGTTTTCTAGATTTTGCCTTGTAAAAAAAAGAACAAGTTTACATAAAAAACAACATTTTTTTCATTATTATTTAAATTAAAACTTTCTTTTACGTGACTTTCGTGATTGAGGTGTAGTGGGACTATCACGTTACATCCCCCAGCAATAGTCAGCCATCATAAGCCTTGGTATATTTCTTCCATAGTTCTTAGGTCCTGGTGAAACCGTTCTCTCGTTCGCTATAAGATCCAAGATTGTCTGGGAATTGGTCAAGATGACTGTGAAGGTAGTGCACTTTGATGGACATATTACATCTTAAGTTCTTAAAGTTTTCTAGCATGTTATTTACAATTTTAGAGTAGTTACTTGACTTGTGATTTCCGAGAAAGTTTTCAGTAACTTCAACAAACGAAGTCTTGCTCTTTCTCGATAGAACGTCACTTTTGTACCTGACTCCAACAAGTTTTTTTCTTTTAATTTAAAAGCCAAACCCTCTGCAGTTTCTTTACATAGTTCAAGATCCCTTATCAAGTCATTTAATTCTTCTTGGGTAAAAGGTTTTGGCTCCGTAGATGGTATTCCTTCGAAATCGTTGTGGCTACTCACTTCATTACTAATTTCTTCAAATCATGATTCACGAATAGAACAAAATGCTGGAACAGGTACTTCCTCTGAATGTGGTAAGGTTCTTCTAGCAGAATCTAAGTCTGGATAGTCATTTTTATAACGTTAACACCAGTCAAATTAATACAGGAGAAGTAATAGTCATCAAAGTTATCTTTTTGTTCTTTCCATTGCATTGGCACTCCGAACCACCATTGGCTTCTTCGACCACTTATACACTGTTTAAGTGTTCATAGCACATTTTACAAACAATTTGGGATATCTACGGCATGTAATCATCCACAATTTCCGACTTAAAGTATGCAAAATAAGCACGTTTTATAAAATCTGTTATAGGTTTTCTGAAATTTTTCACTGTGTGTTCACCACAAATGTAACAAAACACATTTGGATCATTGAGACAACTGCTTCGCGATGAAGACATGATATAAAAAGCAATTTATTTATAGAAATCTGTCCATAAAATAGCAAATCTTGCACTCGGAAGTACTGATAACAGCGAATATTCAAAACTGACGGTTAATCAAAAATGACACGTAGGAAAAAAAATTAAAAATATTTTTAATGTTACCAGGGCACTCCTAATACAAAACCACTAACGATATCTTGGCACCAAAAATTTTTCTTTGATTTGTTGACCTGTGTTATCTTTCTGAATATAAATGCTTTCGTAGGCGTCAAGTTTGTTGTGGTCATTAATTTGTTTTTTCAATTTCATATTATTAATTGAAACATTAAAATGTGAATTATAAAGAACGTGGTTCGCAAACGCCGATTTCTTTGGTTGATTTTTATGAATATAGCCTTCGTGTTCTTTATAACGTTTCCCAACACCACGCCGAGTTTGACCATAGTATTTTTGGTCACAGTCACCACACTAAATCACATATATTCCGGACTTTTCTAAAACAGGAATATTTTCATTCGTGTTGCTGAAGATGGGTTGTCAAGAACCCGAACTTCATCAAACTCGTTAAAATTTAAATAACAAATTTTTAAATGTGTTAATTCAATATCTCAAGTTTTGCTGTTATTATCTCCAAAACCATTCAGTCAATTTACAAACATATACACCTTTTTTGAAAAATTTGGAGTTTCTGTTTTCTAAAAATAGTATTTTTCAGAACATTGAAGAATTAGTTTGGCTTCAAGGTCAGCTACAAGAAAACTTCTTTAAGAAAAAGAAATTTGCAAAAATTGAGAAAGTTTAACAGAGGGAAACAAAAAAACGTAGTCTTCGATTTTGCTTAAACTTCTGTATAATAATAATACATTCAATACAAATAGATGACAAAAATATACAATTGCACTTTTGCGTTATATGTATGAAATTCAATAATATCTTACACCACTTTTTCGCAGAAAAATGTCCGAAATATGCGATTGGAGTGAATTATGCGAATGTTTGGTGAGTAATTTCGGATATTTGTTTTCACTGATGTAGATCATGTTATATATTTTTTAAAAATATGAAAAAATAGTTTTCCAAATCTGTAAAGTTTGCTTAATTCCGTTGAATAGTTTAAAAGCAATTGTGCATTTAAAAACCTGTTTCGATGTTCTAGATATATAGTAAAGTGAGTAAGACTGGAAATGTTTCCTAACTTTAAGTGTGAATAGCAAAAAAACATTGTCTTCGATTTTGCTTAAACATCCGTATAGTAATTATAAGTTCAATAAAAATAGGTGACAAAAGAATAGACATGCACTTTTTTGTTATATGTACAAAATTCAATAATTACTTATAACACTTTTTTCAAGAAAATTGCCTTCAAAATGAGCTGGTTATTTCGTCAATGAACTGCATAAATCAGATGTCGAAATAATTATTTTTTCTCCGAAAATTTTTTTGGCAATGCACAATAATTAATCCGCAAGCGAGCTTTAGGTATAGTTAATAAATTTCGTTTAGAAAGGCATTTTTTACCTAAAATTCAACCCCTGAAATAAGAAATCATATAGAACGTAAACAGCAAAACGAGCAAGCATTTTTCTCAGTGATTGCGGCTTTTGTCATTTCCCTCTCTTTTGAGCATAAGAAAAATTTGATATTTACGCTCTGCCGACCACTGCCTTAAATGAACACATAAAAACGGATAAATTGCTTTAAATTATACAAAAATTAATTGAATGACTTGAAATTATTCACATACTTATAATTTGATTATAGTTGTGAACTCTCACTTTTAGTTGTATCAAATTCGAACAAAAACCACGCCTACCGCCCATACAAAGTGACCACATAAATATGGTAAATTCTATTTAAAATCCATACAAATTTTATGTTAAGTTTAAGAAGTTCAAATTTTGTACATCAGCCGGGGAAAATTCGAATCGTGATCTTATTGTTTCACTTTTAATTAATTCTGACCCTTCATTTCTCCGAATAGAAATATTTTCAAAAAGAAAGAAAACAGTGGTTTGAGTGATTTGTTTCCATACATTGAGGAATATATTGAGGACGAAGAGACTGACAGCTTTCTGGCTGGAATTAATATAGGTGATTTAGTGTCCAATGACTCATCAGATTCAGACACAACATAATGTCTATTGAATGCTTTATTTTAATATATTTTTATTTAAAATATTTTATTTAAATATGAATTATAATCATATATCTATCGTTTCACATTTATGTATATATGGGACGATCCATGTCAACGGGATCGGAGTGCAATGAATGTTGCCATCTGGCCTTAACATCGCCGCCCGCCTTGCAGTATGGCTGCAATTAAAATCTATCTATATAAAATTGATTTGAAATTCATAAACTTATGTATAGGATTTGGAAAATTCATTTTTAATTTTTTCTTAAATAATTATGAAATATATAAATATAAGTGAGTACAATATTTAATATATATATACGTTTGCATTTTTGAAAAATTAATTCTTGAGAGTATATTGTGCGTGTCTTTTTAAATTCATTTTAGGATTGATTACTGTATGGATTTGTAAAAAAAAGAATTAAATAGATGTTATTACGCTGCGCAGGATCCGGATAGGATATATCCGAATACGGTATTTTGGGCTACTGGAAGACCCCCTGAACTGGAAATGACCCCCGGACGAATTATTTTTTGGTACAAATCAGCACCCAAAACCAAGGATATGGAGGCTGATCTGTCAAAATCTGGATCCGCCAAAACTACATTGGAAAATTTCTCCTTTATACCGACGTCCAAGGATTTGGACGGTGTCTTAAGGGGAATTCGATTTACGACCTCTAGTGTAGCTTCCATTTTAACATGTGGATCAGAATGCGCACGGATGATGATGGAGCACACTTTTTTATCACCTATCTCAGTGACTGGTATGCGAAGACTGTTTACCAGATTTGTGGATATGCGACTATGAGTTATACAAGGATCCAGGAGTGATCTTGCATAGTGCATCCGCCCGTCAACTTGTATGCGTATCAATGCAGTTGGAAACAGAGCGACAACATGTTGCGAAATTATGGAGGATACCGTTACAGGCTGTGATGGTTTTGAACTGGATGGTATCAGTGTTTCACTAGTGCGCAGGCGTTCATGCATATGTAGCATTGTGTGATGGTCCTGCTTGCAATAGTAACATCCAAGTTTGCTACGGCAGGAGTTCCCTGAGTGCTGATGTGCCAAACAATTGGAACAATATTTATGGAGCAACACTGCACGCATTCGCTGTTCTGTGTTCATCTTCTGAAATTTAAGACATGCTCGGAGTGCATGATATAGATGACAAATACGACACTCAAATTTTTTGGTGACCTTAGCAGGACGGCGCCATACGGAAAGACGTTCCTGGACTGAACTCCGAGGAACATTGTTGTTATTTTTGACGATTCTTGGCATGACAAAACTAAAATGGAATTAAAAGATAAGGATTTGGACTTTTCTGTGTTAAAGGAAAGCTAGTTTCTTGGTAGGAGAACCAGTTTTACTATTGGACGCGTAATTTGACCTCGCTCGGTGATAATATCGGCGACGCGAACTAAATTGTCCTTACCGTAATGGACCTTTGAAACACGACCTAGCCGCCATTCTTGCGGAGGAAGATTTTCGTCGCGTATCACAACAATCGAATTTACTTCTATATTTTCTTGAGGGTTTTTCCATTTATTGCGTTTATGGAGTTCTTTAAGGTACTCGTTTTTCCAACGCGTACAAAAGTGTTGCTGGAGGGCCGTGAGCCTTTGCCATCTCTTAACAATAGAGATAGGCTTTTCATGAATTTGTGGCTCAATTGGTGCTAAAAGAGAACCACCTACAAGGAAGTGTCCTGGAGTCAAAGCTGCAAATTCGGCTGGATTCTCAGACATTGGAGAAATTGGTCGAGAATTAAGGCAAGCTTCAATCTTTGATAACAACGTAGAAAGTTCCTCAAATGTGTACTTAAAGGACCCAGCAATTTTTTTAAAATGCGTCTTAAAACTTTTGACGCCAGCTTCCCATAAGCCTCCCATATGGGGGGCACCTGGAGGAATAAAATGCCATTTTAAATTTAGATGACTGAAGTTGGATGCTATGGCGGACCTAGAAACTTGAAAAAATTCCTTTTCTAAAACTTTTGATGCTCCAACAAAAGTTTTCCCGTTGTCCGAATACAGGTGTAAAGGACACCCACGACGCGAAACAAAGCGGTTAAAGGCAGCAAGGAAAGCAGGAGTTGATAGCGTGCTTGTTGCTTCTAGGTGAATGGCTTTTGTGGCAAAGCACACAAAAACGCACACATAACCCTTGGTTATTAAACAAGCTCTGCCGGTATAATTTTTGACATCAAAAGGCCCAGCAAAATCAAGGCCAGTGTGCTCGAATGGGCGAGTCAGAACTGTTCGTTCAGAAGGTAAAGCTCCCATTAGTTGCGTTTGAACATTTTTTCGTTGAAGAATGCAAGCCTTACAATGATGAATTGTGGTTTTTATAAGGTTTTTAACCTTGGGTATCCAGAATTGCATCCGAATCAATCTTAGCATCAGTTGATTTCCTCCATGCAGCGAGATTTGGTGGGTAAACTGAATGAGCAGACGGGTAAAGGAAGAGTTATACGGAAGAATTATTGGATGACGCTCATCATACGTCAGAGAAGGTGAAGAAACTAATCTTCCGCAAACGCGCAGAATTCCATCTGCATCCAGGAAAGGGTTCAAGTTCAGCAGACTACTGGAAGATAGAATAGGCTGTTTGAGTGACAAGTTTTTATATTCCGTCGGATACACAACTTTTTGACTTAGAATTATTAAACGATTTTTAACGCTATTTATTTCAGCGCTACAAATATTTTTTGAGTCGTATTTAAAACTATTACGGTGCACCGGATGAGTGCCATGGAAAAATCGAATTATGTACGCAATTACTCGCATTGCTTTTGAAAATGATGAAAAACGATCAAGGATATCATCAAATTTCTGGAAGAAAACAAAATTTGACTTGAACGCCTTTTTCTCAAGATCCGTTTCATGTTCGAAGTTTCTAAAGGAATTTGGCCAATAACTTGGATCATGATTGAGCCATCTCGGGCCATGCCACCAAAGATCGTTGTCAACGAGTTCATGTGGATTGACGCCCCGACTTGCAAGGTCTGCTGGATTAGCTTGAGAATTCACATGGAACCAATTTGCCGGACCGACACTTTGGACAATTTTGGAGACTCGATTGGCTACAAAAGTCTGCCATTGACACGGTGGCTTTTGTCATAATCACGGATGTCATCTTGTGGTGAGTTACGGAATAAAATTCTTTGAAAAGGAGAGTGGGTCGGATCCACGAGAATTTGCCTGTACATCTTCTCAATATCGCTGTTGAACACAAAACGATAGAAACGCCATTTAAGAATCAAAAGTGTTAAGTCAGACTGTAACACTGGGCCAGTATGTAAGATGTCATTTAAACTTACACCGTTGGATGCAGGACTTGAAGCATTAAACACTACACGTATTTTCGTAGTGCTACTATCGGGTTTTACTACTGCGTGATGCGGCAAGTAGTAATGGTTCGGAAAATGTGAATATTGAGGGGAAGAAACAGGTTTCATATGATTCAAATCAATATATTCCTGTATAACATCATCGTATTTTATTTTGAAGTCCGGATTTTTACAAAGTCGAATTTCGTTTCTTAAGAATTGTGCATTTGCGATTGCACGAGAGTGACCGATTTTGAGGCTTTCAGGATACCCCTCTTTAAATGGAAGTGAAACAACATATCTTCCATTTTGGTCTCGTCTTGTGGTTTTTACAAACAATTCTTCGCAAAAACGCTCGGAAGGAGTAATCGGACGTTTTTGAGGAAGATCCTCCACCTCCCAAAAACGAGAAATTTCTTCATTCAATGCAATTTCATTAAAGTATGAAACGTATGTTGCTGACGAAGATATCGTGTTCATGACAGGACCCGTCAAAATCCATCCAAATATGGTTTCTTGCGCTATCAATGAGCCACAAACATTTCGTTGAATACCGTCGAGCAAAATCATTGGAAGCAGATCGCCACCGATTAAAAGATCGATATGCGAACTCCTATAGAATTCCACATCAGCCAATTTAATGTTTGGAAGTTTTCTGATAATTTCAGAATTCAGAGTATGTGTAGGAAGGCTGCCAGTAAGATGGGGGAGGACTAGGGCTGATGTTTCAATTTGAATTGCAGCATTTACTGGAGATCGAAGCACAAATGAGCATAGTTTTTGTGCTTTAGCTGAAATTACATTATTTAATCCAGACACTTGAGCCTGAATGGAATGAGAAGGAAGCTTTAAAAGTTTGAAAAGTTTTTCTGAAACAAACGTTGCTTCAGATCCAGGATCAATCAAAGCTCGAGCTGAATATGTTATGCCTAAATGACATACATGCACTATTGCAGTACCCAAAAGAACGCTTCTGGAGCTAGACGCAAAACATGTTTGCACTGTATCGGACACAATAGCAGATTCAGTGGACTGTATTTGAACTGCATGAGACCTTTGAGCATTTGAAGTGTGTCTATAAGGCGGTGAATTTGGATTCAAGGAGGTTGAATTTTTCTCAAGGATCTCATGATGTAGAAGAGTATTGTGCCTCTTATTACATTTGAAGCAATTGTGGATACTTTTGCAATCTTTAACAGAATGCGATCGAGCAAAACAGTTAATGCAAAGTCCAAATTTTTTTATAGAAATCATTCGCTCATTTGAACTCATCCTTAAAAATTGTGGACAATTTCGGATGGTGTGTTGTTCCTTGGAACAAATCTTGCAATTTGGGACCGCTGTATTTGCATGGTATGTACTTACTTTTCGTACAGTACCACGGTTGTTGGAGTTGGCGTTGGAAGTACTTGGCTTCTGAGAAGTGAGCTTAGGATTAAGTGTGCATTTGATGTCAGAAACTGTTTCAAGTGTCTGGTATCTGCTGGTCAAAAATAAATCTAATTCTTCCCAGGATGGAATAGCAGTTTTGCTTTTTAATGACTGTTCCCACAGAGCCAGGGTAGCGTCTGGTAAACGACTTGAACAGAGGAAAACAAAAATCGGATTCCAGTTTTGAATCTTGATATCGTATAACCGGAGCGCAGATATACAACTTTGTATATCGCGTTGAAGTTTTTTAAGCGCAGTACCAGACTCTGTGGTAACTGGAGTAAGGCTAAACAAAATCCTGAGCTGGCTATTCACAAGAATTCTTTTGTTTTCAAACCTATCTTGGAGATTTTTCCATGCCAAAAGGAACCCATCGTTGGTTAATGGCGACTTTTTTACAATATCTCGTGCCTCGCCCCGCGTTTTTTGGTTTAAGTGGAACAGCTTCTCTACGGAACTCAACCTAGAATTATTAACGTAGATGGCGGTGAACATGTCACGAAAGGACGGCCAAGAAAGATAGTCGCCATTGAATACCTCCATGTCACAGGGTGGCAAACGGAAATTGCTGCTCGTGTTTTCCATTGGTCTAGTGTCGTTTGATGTTGGTGGCGTTGTGTTGAGTTGCTGGATTAGTTCCCCTATTTTTCCAGCGCTGCGAACATAAGTATGGTAGCATTTCCGATAACGAGTTTTAATCGATTCCAGATCCGGATCCTCGTCATTTTCATCTTTTTTGGAAGACAGTTCTTTCAAACAAGAATTGAAAGCCACTTTCACGTTGCTCCAAATAGACTTAAATTCTTCCCGATGAACCTCCAACGAATGCGTCGTAAGCTCCTGGGATGGCAGCTCCGAAAAGTCATTTTCGAACTCGACCAAATTGTCGGTCAAAAGAATGAAAGAATCCAGTGATGACATGGCGGATCCTGATTTCACCGATCCAGATTTTGGCATGTTTCTTATTATTTTTGAAAAAAAAGGAACGTAGAGAAATTCAAAAACAAACAAAAATCCTGATGGGGAAAAACAAATCGATAAAAAATCGAAAAAAGCTAGCAAAAATCCTTGACTTGTTTCACAGGAGGTACCGGAAGAGGTGGTATGAAAACACAACGTGACTATGTATAAAAATCTTTGAATAAAAAATTTCTTTCGGTGAAAATAATCGGAACCAAATGTATTCTAAAACAATACACAATTTCTCAAGATACACAATCAGTCAATGTTCGGATGAAACCCGTTGACGAAAACTGTGATAAAATTTCACGCGAAACGAAAATTTATGAAATCTTAATTATGGAAATGTCCCGGAAAAAAATACCCGAAAATTATCGTAAATATCATTCACGTACGTTGTGAATCGGATAGATTAAACGAATATACTGAAAGCAATCACTGCAATTTACAATTTATTAATATTGCAACTTTGATTGTTTCAGTGTTCAAAAGAATTGGAAAAAATTCACTGGTTTTATTTAAAAAAAGGATTATATTATTATTTGGAATGGAAGTTTTGTTCAAAAATATTTGGAAATTATTTTTTGCTGGAACTGAACAACCAAAAAAAATTTAAAAAATCCTTTCGCTTTTTTAAACAAAAAAAACCAATTCACCAAATATCAAAAACAAATTTATTTTTTTACCGGAAAAGAATTGGATGAAATTCACTGAATCTATTTAAAAAAATGATTATCTTATTATTTGGAGTATAATTTTATTCAAAAATATTTGAAAATGGTTTTTGACTTGGAATTTCAAAAACCTTTCACCCTTTTAAATAAAAAAACCAATTGACAACGTATCAAAACAAATTCAGTTTTATTCACCGAAAAAAAAATGCCAACAATCAGCCCTTAATATCTTTCACTGTAAGCAAATTTTATTTGGAAAATTTTAATTTTTTTGCACAAACTTTTTTTTTGTTTTTCAAAATTTTTCTTAACAAAATTAAGGACCAATTATCTGCTTTTCTTTACTTATTTCTTTTTTTGAAAAACCAAAAACAAATCACTTTTTTTTTATAACATTTTTATTAATCTTTTCACTTTTGCTATTTTGCTATGTTTTAGGATATGTATGTATATAAAATTTTAAAATTCCATAAAGTTTCTATTTGTTTTTGATTTTTTTTGTTTTATAACTTTTACAACGAAAATTTTAAAATCAGGCAACAATTGGATAATGTTGCATCGGAAATTGAAACGAAGTGGAATATGAGTAATTACTTTTATGTAAAAAGTTCACTGACTTTTGAGTTATTTTGTATAGGAACAAGAACGAAAAAAAAAAAAAAAACGAAAAAATCTTAAGTTGAGCACAGTTGAGAGTTTTAAAGCAGAGCTTTGGAACAGCGGTGTTGAAACACTTGAGTAAGCCAGTGTCTAAACTGCAGAAGAGCACAAAGACACAATTTCGAAACAAAATGTTGCGGATACAAGTAAAAAAGAGCAATTGGAAATGTGGCTGTAAAATAAGCAGAGCTTTGGAACAGCGGTGCTATAAAAAGTTGAGTAAACAAGTGTCTAAGCTGAAGAGCACAAAGACACAGTTTCGAAAAAAAGATGTTGCGGAAAATGTATGTATATGAGAGGAATACTCTCACAGACAATGTTGCCAGCAACAAATATTACAAAAAAATATTTGAAATCAGCACAAATGAAATATGTAAATATGTATATATGTATTTAGAAAAAATTTAAGCAAAGCAAAAAAAAATTTAGCGGGAAAAATGCAGCTTGTTTTTTATATATGAACACCCAAATCTTTTTCTTATATTTTATTTTTAATATTTTTTAAGACTTTAAAATAATTACTTTTAAATTAAAAAAATTATCACTTTAACTTTTCCTTATTTAAGAAAAAAAACTGCATTTTTCGCACTGGTTTTCTTAAAATACCTTTTTTCTTCTTTTTTAGATTAAATGCAGCAAAAATTTTCCGCCTTACTTTTATTGTTTTTTATGATTTTACAACACTTTTCATTTCTACTCAAATTTCTTTTCACAATTTCTACCAAAATTTTTTTTTTTATTTTTTCCTCGAAGTCTTTTGCTATTAAATTTTCACCTTTTTTCACGTTTTTTTTGTTCGGAATTTTTTAATTTTAATTTTCTTTCTTTTTACGCACGTTTTGGCATTATTTTTACGGGATTTTTTTTTTTTTAATGTTAATTTTCTTTCTTTTTGCGCGCTTTTTTCTTAACGCGACCTAAGTACTTTAACGTACGCACTGTCTCTCAAGAACTAACTAGTTAAGTAGGAAAAAAATGCAAACGTACCTTTGTTCGAAATTCGGATGATCGCTGCAATTTGAAGAGAATGAATTTCTTTTTGATGAGAGATGAATGTGATTTTGATTATGATGATTTTATAGCTGAATTATAAGGAGATTGATTGATTGATGCATCAAAAAAACCAGTTTTTTTGAAATCCTCTTCTGGCTATCTGGCTCGAAATGGGACCAAATGAAAATGTGGAAATTAGGAATTTTCTATTTTCCTGCAGAAACCCAGTCGCTAAAAGAGGCCTTTGAAATATTTGATGGAAAACCGATTTTAATATATTCTGAAATAGAATAAAATTTCCAACTCGGAAAAGTTTGAAATTTTATGCAAATGAAATAAAAAACGAATAGTTAGGAAATTTGGAATATAAGTATTTATTAATTCAGCAGGATAGCGGTGATCTTACCAATTTAAGTCGTAGCTGCAAAGTGAACTAGAGGTCACTTTGCCAAAGTTTAAAAGGTTACGAAAAATTACATTTTACTTGCACAACTACTAACGAAGAAAAAAAACGTTAATTGTTATACAAAACAGCTGGCGAAATTTCGGAGTGCAATGAATGTTGCCATCTGGCCTTAACAGTCAGAAATTTAAAATTCA
Organism: Meiosimyza platycephala; assembly: GCA_963662105.1. Classification (NCBI taxonomy): domain Eukaryota; kingdom Metazoa; phylum Arthropoda; class Insecta; order Diptera; family Lauxaniidae; genus Meiosimyza; species Meiosimyza platycephala. Next base: position 63,850,856 of record OY759208.1, read on the forward strand.
AGACGGCGGACCCAATATGGCGGATTAGGGTATTGAGTTTCCGCCATATTCGGTCCGCTATATAGAATTTTAAATTTCTGACCTTGGATTCGTATTTAGCGACCCCAGAAATGCCCGTATATATGTATATTTTTCAAAAAAATAACAAAAATACGTGAAAGCTGTTAACTGGTTTTAAATGGTTTTTTATTTCCTCTTAAAGAAGGTCAAAACTTGACCACATTTTTTCAGCCTTATTTTTAAAGAAGAAAGAAACCTACTTGTAAAAACAAAAATTAAAAAAAAAATTTTTTTTTTTTGCATGGGAGCTATGCTTGATTATGAACTGCTTTTATTCATTTTCACAAAATTTCTTAATCTTTACAAAAAAACAGTCCATGCCAAATTTCATTACTGTACGACAACTCCTTATCGTTTTTGCCGCAGCTTATAAGAAAGTGTTACACTGTGCGTCGTATCTGGCCATCAATTCACCATTTAAAATTGGTCATTTGGCGACGTCCTAACGACGTCTTATCTTATCGTTGAATGACTTCACAAAACAAGTCGGAGTGCGACTATTCATTTTGTCGTGTACGACCAAAAGTGAACTTGAAACGACTTTAACGACTATTAATCGTTTTTGGTTCAAAATTAGTTGTATGGTTAATTAATGTATATCCGCCATTTTGTTTCTAAGAAAATCATGAAATTTTTAGAAAAACATTATTTTTTTTTGTAATTTTAAGAGAAGGGCATTGTAATTTTTCGAGGTTGCGCATATAAATTTATCAATAAAACTTTCAGCGTTTTCATTTTATTGTTTGGACTTTCGCATACTCTGTAAAAAATTTTCATAAGAAAAATATTAAGTTCAGCAAAAGAAAATAAATAGATATTATTTATAAGAAAGTTGATTTTAGCGACTGATTATTTTATAATTAAACATTATTTAATTGAACTTGCAGTCATTAAGCAAAGATCAATATTGTAAATTTTTAATGATCAATGCTATTTTTCAACAAACATGTCAAAGACAACAAATGGAACAATTTTAACCTGGTAATTGGTGACATGTTTCGGCTATTACCAGTAAGTAAGTAAAAATTTACAATATTGATCTTTGCTTAATGACTGCAAGTTCAATTAAATAATGTTTAATGATATTATTTATAAAAATATAATCAGACTTATTTTAGAATCAAATAAGTCTTGAAAATGGAAAAGAATTGTAATAATTAAACAAATCCGACCGGTTATAGAAAAAAATCAGTCGCGAAGTTTGAAAAGCTTTCAACATTTTCGGCGAGCTTTAGATCATTTACGACTATCGTCGTATTTAGTCGCAATGAGTCGGGTCATAACTAGTCCATTTTTAGGCAGAAAAGTGGAAGTCGGCAAAGAACACACTTGTAATTAAACGCTTTTTTCCAACATTGAGTTGTGCCGTGGTCGTGTTGACGTCGGAAGGGTCGGATATAGTCAGCTTCCGACGTTGTAACGACGTCTGCACGACCTTGTTGTGCTGCTGTGGTATTGAGGAAGCACTTGTTGGCCTCGGGGTAGATGAGTGTTTTATCGCCTGGATAGTATCCATGCTTGAGTACAGAATCATTCAAGCTGGGTGGCAGTCAGGTGCTAAAATCTGTTAGCTGGGGTACACCTCAGGGTGGTGTACTATCGCCTCTGCTGTGGCTAGCTGTAACAAACACAATCCTTACTCAGCTTAATAAAAACGGGGTAAAGGTCGTTGCGTATGCGGATGATATGGTTTTACTTGTATAAGCTCTGTTTCCTGACGTGATTAGCAAAATCATGGAAGGAGCTCTGGCTAAGTTGGCCACTGGGTGTGGCCTAGAAATTAACTCAGCCAAAAAGGATCTGATGCTTTTCACCACAAAAACCAAAATACCCAATTTTAGCCTTCCCCGACTTAAAAGGCAGACTCTTTCACCTGCTAAGTCAGTCAAGTATCTGAGAGTCATAATAGATGCAAAGCTTAATTCGAAAGTCAATATTGAACATTTGTATGCGTGTAAGAAAACTTTTTGTAAAAAATGGGGTCTTCAACCAAAAATGATACTGTGGATGAACACAGCTGCAGTTCGTCTGATCCTCACATACGGTGCCTTACCCAAGCAGCACAGTCCGACTTTAAGTGTACTTTGTTGGTCGGATTTAGTAAGAACTTGTTACAATTTTAGTCGGAGCAGTCGGATTTGCTTCATTTTGATTACATTTCTGGTCTATGAAGTATGATTACATATTCCGACTTCTTTAAGACTACGCAAAGACGTCAGCGTACGACTAGTTGATTTTAGTCATACTCTGACGTCGTATCTGGTCGTCGATTGACCGTTTAAAATTAGTCATTTGGCGACGTCCTACCGACGTCTTATCTAGTCATTGAATGTTTTCACAAAATAAGTCAGAGTGCGACTATTCATTTTACCATTTACGACCAAAAGTGAACTTGAAACGACCTTGGCGACCGTATTTCTACGCCATACGACTATTTCTGGACTTTTTATTCATATTTATTTTTATTAGGACGCTTACGTACAAAGCCGTAGTATTTCATTATATTTTATTGAGTTGAAGTGAAAAAGATTTTGAAAAATGATAAAAACTAAAAAACCATTTAAATATTCCATGCCTTGTTATAGAAAAGTTAAAAAATATAAAAAAGGAATGAAAAATTACTATTTAATGTGCATAATGGTCATGCATACACGAAAACTAAATTGATTGAAAATATTATTACTTCAAATAAAGCCACGGTCGGATTTTGTCGTTTCTCAACCACATTTTGTTGTCAAAAATTTCATCAGTCGCATTTTAGCGAAAACTGGTCGCCAAAGTGCCGTTAGTCGTTTTATGTACACAATTGGTCGGTATTTCCAAAAATGGTCAGTTTGTTTTCAAATACGAGACTATAAGTCGTTTTTGGTTCAAAATTAGTCGTATGGTTAATTAATGGGTATCCGCCAATTTTATAAATAAAGAGATGAAGCAATGTATGGAAAAAAAGCAATTTTTAGAAAAAAAAATTTTTTCTGTAATTTTAAGAAAAGGGCATTGTCATTTTTCGAGGTAGCGCATATAAATTTATCAATAAAATTTTCAGAGTTTTCATTTTATTGTTTGAAATTTCCCATACTCTGTAAATAATTTTCATAAAAAATATTTAGTTTAGTTATCAGACTAATTTTAGAATCAAATAAGTCTTGAAAATGGAAAAGAATTGTAATAATTAAACAAATCCGACCGGTTATAAAATAAAATGAGATGCAAAGTTTGGAAAGCTTTCTTCATTTTTCGGCGAACTTTAAATCATTTACGACTATCGTCGTACTTAGTCGCAGTGAGTCGGGTCATAACTAGTCCATTTTTGGTCAGAAAAGTGGAAGTCGGCAAAGAACACACTTGCAATTAAACGTTTTTTTCCCACATTGAGTTGCACCATGGTCGTGTTGACGTCGGAAGGGTCGGATATAGTCAGCTTCCGACGTTTTGTGCTGCTTGGGTAGTCTGGTGGCCAGTTATTAGAATGGCTACAACCAGTTAAAGCTGAAGAGAGTGCAAAGGACGGTTTGTATCGGTGGGACGGGGGCTTTGAGATCATGTCCTACGGCAGCCTCCCAATTCCTTTATTTAAGCAGCTGCTGAGTGCAGTGCGCTTAGGCTTAGGGAAGCTGGTAACTGGTTTTCGAAGCAATATGGTCATTTCTCTATACTCGACAACTTACCAATCGAACTTTCAAATTCCCCAACGGACTATATCTGTCCTACGCTAAGCTTTGAGAAAAATTTTCAGGTGAAAATTCCGGAGCGAGTTCAGTGGTAAGAGGGCACTCTCAACTTAAATTTTGAAACCACTATATTCACCGATGGGTCCAACATGAGCTGTGGAGTAGGCGCAGGAGTCTACTCAAAAGACCCAGAAATCTCTTAATATTTCCATTTATCTGATTGAGCTATCGTTTTCCATTCTGAAGTTTTTGCCATTCTTGTAGCCTGCAGATTAGTGGGCTGTATTAGTTCAGAAAAGAAGATAGCAATTCTCTCCGATAGCCAAGCCGCAATCAAAGTTTTGAGCTCGGCACATATAAAATCGAAGCTAGCAGAACAATGCAAAAAAGAACTTGTCAGGATAGGACATCGATTTCACATTACTCTCATATGGGCTCCAGGTCACAGGAACATTGGACTGATGAACTAGCAAGGCACGGTTCCTCTCTTCATGAAACCGCACCGGAATGTGTTTTCGCGAGGATTTGAGAATTTTCTATCTGTAGCCGGAAACCACTGGAAGTTTTTGCACAACTGTAACACAGCCAGATAAATCTGATACCCTTACAATAAACTTAGAACCACCTACATACTGTCTAGGAGCCGGTCTGACATCGCAAGAATCACCGCGGCCTGCACTGGACACTGGGCAATCGGCAAGCACGCTGAAAGATTAGATTAGCTTGAACGCAAGTGAGATTGAATCACTCGAGCGCTTTCTTTGTAGCTGTCCAGCTTTAACAAGAATCAGGCTAAGATATCTTGGCAAACCTTTCTTCAATGACCTCAGCAAATTCGCTGAAATTGAAATTGGATCTCTGCTCTACTGCCTTAATAAAGCTAACTGGATATAGTTATATTCACATCCATCAATTCGCCGGGTCACGTAATGTGGTATAAAAACGGCACAATCAGTGCTACTTAAGGCTTCAAGCTTGTTTGCTAAGCCACCACTCTAACATAACCACAAGCACAAAATCGAGTTTTAAGTTATCAAACATGAATCTGTATTTACGTTATCGTTTCAAATCGACTTTGGTGTTGTTCCCTTTAGTGAAAATTTTTTGACAGGTTGCCCAATTACAGAATTGAGCAAAATCGTTAGTTTTGACAGCGGACGACGTTCTCCTGAAAATTTTGCTGTGGGATTATAAGATAGGTAGGTGCCAGGTTCCAGATCGTATCACAAGTTTTAAATGTGCTGCTATAAATTTTTATTTTTTCATGTTAGCAAAGCGATATCTAAGGGTGAGAGTTAAGCTCTCCAGAAATCTCTGTCGTCGAAAATAAGAGTGTCATGCAATTAGTCCTAAGTTGAAAAAAATAAAAGCTACGCGTTTAAGTTCAAATACCAATTAAAATTGGTATTGCCGGGGCAGGTGCTGGAGAGATTAATTTTTGTTTGTACATACATTCAGATTTTAAAGACTTACGATGACTTCTCGCCAGATGCCGCTTTCACCACTTCATTCTTTGGAGAGTCTACGTCCGGAACGACCTGCTTAAAATAAAGAAACAAAATTAATTAAATAATGGTTAAATTCTTTACAATTTTGCAAGTGTTCTTATAACCCACAGGCCAAAAGTTTTATTCCCAGTTTCGGTATCGTCTTACAATTCCCCTTTCATTAATTTTTCTATCTGTGTAATAACAAATTTTCCCAATAAACTGTTGTATCGAAAAACATTGATGGAAATGCGACTGCATTCCGTCTTTTCATTTATTTTTTCAAACATTATTAATTTATAGTAACAACTCGCTTGGAGACTAACAATAAGTATATATGTATACAGATCTTAAAAAACTATTGAAGAGTTGAACTTTTCTAAGCCATTGCTAAGAAATGTGGTTCTTTTTTCAAACCAAACTCTGTCTTGAGTTGTTGAAGGAGTTGCCAGTATTCGTGTACATAATAGCTACAGGGCACGGTTCGATTGAAGCAAGATCAGGATCCATAAAATTGTCAACCAAATCTGACAATGCACAATTATTATATAGTGTTATTCAATTCCAAATATATAATCCGCGAAATTGGATCTGCTTATTTACTCGTTTTATAGCCATTTTATGGTAAACGCTTTTACAGATAATTTTAATAAAATTTTGAAGCGAACCGTGTAGTTTTTGATGCTTTTAAGATCAAGCGAAATTTTAAAATATACTATGATAACTGTTGTTTATGTAATTTGAGTCGCTGAACACGATAAATCACTTATTTTTGCAAATATGTAAACGCTTTTGTGTTATTCACCATTTTTCATGGAAAAAAACCGATACAAAAAAAAGTTTTTTTTTTTGTCGGTCGAAAAACTAGTGAAAAATAAAATTTTTTTACTATCTTTTGTGGACTTAAAAAGAATTTTTGACTACAAAGCTCACGAAGAAAAAAAAAATTTTTATTGTATATGGTATGTTATTTATCATTTTCCATGGAAAAGAAGTGAAAATTTAAAAAAAAAATTCTTTTGGGGTAGTGAAAAATATTTTAAATTATAATCTTGTTTTATGGATTTTTGAGGTATTTTTGACTACACGGTTAGAAATTTTGGATCTAATTTTAATACTTTTGGACTTACATATATGACTACACCAGAATTGTATTAAAATTTAATACTGCCTAAATATTAAAATTCATTTTTAATACTTTTTTGTATTAAAATTTAATACTCGTTTTTATTAAGATATAAAAAAAACAATTTTCATTTGGAATGGGATTCGAACCGGGTTCCTTGTGAATTCAATTGATGCACGACCACCTTAACGACATCAGCCACCGTAGTGTTATTTATTGGTTGGCTAAAAGTTTATTTATATTGACTACAACATAAAATGAAAGTTCAATATTGAAGTATTAAAATATAATGCAGCATGGTTTAAAATTCGAATATAATACTTATACATTAAAATTTAATACAAAATTTATTACAAAATTTTGTAATCTATTGAAAAGTCCTAAATTTAATCAAAATTGTATTAAAAATCCTTGTAATATTTCGCTTGTATTAAAATTTAATCCAAGATTTCTAACCGTGTACAAAGCTCACCAAAAAACAATAAATAAAAAAACTTTTATATTTGTTGTGTTATTCACCGTTTTTCATGAAAAAAAAACTAAAAAAAATTTTAAAACTCTTTTGGGCTCCACCCCGCTGGCACCCCATCTGACGAATTTTGATAAAAAAAGTGCATCTAATAGGTCACTAATTGGTCATAATTGGTCAGTTAGTTCGAGTAATTGGTCAGCAAGAGTACATTTTTTAAAGCGTTATGAAAATTTTCAAGGTCATCTGCATATTTTGGCACCCCATCTAGCGAATTTTGAAATAAAAACATATGCATCTAATAGGTCACTAATTGGTCATAATTGGTCAGTTAGTCCGAATAATTGGTCAGCAAGAGTACATTTTTTAAAGCGTTATGAAAAATTTCAAGGACATCTGCATATTTTGGCACCCCATCAGTCGAATATTAATAAAAAAAAAGTACATCTAATAGGTCACTAATTGGTCATAATTAGTCAGTTCGTCCGAATAATTGGTCAGAACGAGAAAATTTAAAATTTTTTATACCCTACACAGAGGCTATATTCGCTTTGTCATTCCGTTTGTAACGCATAGAAAGGGGCGTGGCAGGTATAGAAAAGCATATATATTATTGATCAGCGTCACCACCTGAGTCGATATAGCTATGTCCGTCTGTCTGTCTGTTGAAATCACGTTTATGAGATAACTAAGCAAACAAATTCAATGGAATTTGGCACATAGGTCACACCTTTTTGCAAGCTGCTAGCAAATGTGCGAAATCGGGTCACGACCACGCCAACCGACCATACTCTATGTAAATATAACTCAGCCCATTTTGAAAAAAGTTTCTGCGATTTTGATGAAACTTGGAAACATGTGAACAAAATTAGGATTGAGCTAAGTTTTAAATTTGCAAAGGCTCTTAGAGGGGCGTGGCACAGCCCTAAATTTTAACTTCTATAACGCTATAACTCGTAAGCCGTGGAAGATATTGTGATGAAATTTGGTACACGGATACAATTAAAAATTTTGATTTCTTATAATTTAAAATTGGCACATTTGATTTTCATGAAAATTGTAGGGATGATACTACTGAGAGCAGTCCAATACAAGCTTCATCAGTATACTGTAAAAACTCGTTGAAGGGCGTGGCACAGTCCACAATATTTATAAACATTATAATTAGCGAACTAGCAACGTAATCGTTATGAAGCTTAGTATGGCAGATATTCTTGCTAAAAGGTATCTTCTTACGAAAATTTGGCACAATAGAACCGATGGGCATGGCACCTCCCATATAATACACGATTAATGCTATAGATGGTGTGCAATGAGAGTAATCTTTATAAAATTTGGTGCATGGATGTCAATTATTATAAGCTATAAAATTAAATAAATTTCGATGGGGTTTCATCAGTGGGCGTGGCACCTCCCATATTAACATAAAGTTGGAAGCGATATTTTAAGAGAACTATTGCAGCAATTGGCATGAAATTTGATGCAAGTGGTTTAGTTGCTATAATTTATGTCAGCATCTAAAGCGGACGAAATAGCACCACTGGGCTGGCACCTCCCATACAAGTAAAATACCTTAAGTAGCATATCGATCGAAATATTTGAGCAATCATACTGAAATTTGGTACATATATAAGGTTTGCTTATGGAAAGTTATTTCTGGATCAGAATCAGTCTCGATTGTATCAGTGGGTGTGTCACCGCCCTAAATTTTATGGTTAATTACGGCATATATCGCAAACTATACAAGCTATTTTGCTAAAATTTAGTATGTGGATGTCAATGACGAATATAATTTATTGAACCAAAAGTGGGCGGAATTGGAGAAGTGGGCGTGGCATATTTGGTTTTCTGCATTTCTATTCTATTTTTCTCAATATTTCCCACATTCTTTTGCCTTTTCGAACTATTTAACTTTTCCCAACATATTCCATATGTATGTATATTTTCCACTTTTTCAACCTCATTCAACTTGATTCGACATTTTCTTTATTTTTTCGACTTTTTCATGAATTTTGAAATGTTTCAACATTTTTCAACTTATTGCAACTATTTTTGAGTTTTTAACCACTTTCAACATTTTCCACATTTTTTCGACTTTCTCAATTTCTTTTAACTTTCTTCAATGGATTCCATATATTTTAGACTTTTAGAGTTTTTTTGAACTGTTTCAACACTTTTCAACCTTGAACCAGTGATGGCATTTTCGGTATATTTGTACTTTTTTCGGTACATTTACGTCCTGAAAAATCGTTGTCAGTACATTCGCCAAATTTTTAGCACATTTTCAGTACATTTTCGGTACATTTGGACAATTTATAATATTTACCTTTTTTTTAGAAAATGAAAATAACAGCAATGAGTAGATTTATAGTAATTACCTGTATATAATATAATTACCCTATTACATATAGACCAAATCCATTTCAAACCATGCAGTCGGAGTGACTTCAAATTACGGAATTGGTTCCCGATTAAATATGTTGTTTTTCAAAGTAATTAAGGAAATATACCCTTCCCCGATTTCTTTGAAAATTATTTTTTACGAAGTTATGCCCATTTAAAGTTTTAGTGTCAGAGCTTGAAAAACCGTTGAAAATTGGTTCAAAATTGTCGCATTTTCATCCAAATCAAAATAATTAATTTTTGTCTTTTGATTCTAATAGAACTTCTGATTCTCTGTCAGAATTTTAAGAAATTTTGAAAATTGGCGGAGTTATAGCGCTTTTCATGAAAAAAAAAACCAGGCTGATTTTCTCAAAAACCCCAATTTATTTTTCTCTTAAAATTTTACTGTGGATCTGTATTAATATGATAAAGAAATGACATGAGTTTAATGCTTGTTAACCCACATTTGAGATCAGGAGATTTTTTTCCCCAAAATGAAAATGTCAATTTTTTTTTCATCATTGGCAAGCCACTCTACGGTACAATTTTCAAAGCAAATAACAACAACAACAAACCAAATTACTTTCTGCAAATCCTGCTTACATTCCGCATACTTTTTTTCACCGTTATTTTCGTAATAACATTTTATTATGGGAAATATATAAAAACATTGTACGCAAATATAGCTATTTCACTGACTGTACTTCTGTGGGTTTTGAATGTTTTGTTTGCTTGAAATGAGTTCATGTTTCATTAAAGCAAGTCAACGTTTTAGTAAAACTTTCCTTTGAAATAGTAAATTTTTCTTTGGGAAGAATTTTTGAGGACAACTTGTTCCTTATTTGAGTAAAAACTTCCTCAATCTAATGGAATGTTTTGTTTAAGGAAAATCGTACTCAGTTTTAGTTAGTTTCTTCAAAAAATTTACTATAACGTAGGAAAATTTTCCTTAATAAATGAGTGGCAACACTCGCTGCTTTACTCGCTGAAATTAATATCTATTCTTCTGGTAAGTATTCTGTTTTTGTCTATATATTTTTAGTTCTCTACTTGTTTTTTAAATAAAAAATAAAAAAAAAAATTATGTCGTCGCCGGGATTTGAACCGAAGCTTTCCTGATCAGACAATGGTTGTTACAGGCGCAGTTTAACAACATCATTTTAGTATGTCTTAAAAATGCTGTCGGTGGCTGAGTTGGGTAAGATGAACATCTTTGAACAGTGGCATGGCGCAGAACACAGGTTCAATTCTCTGATAGGGTGACAGGTAAAAAAAATTTAAGTTCTTCTTTGAAGTTTTAAAAACGTATTACAATTAAAATAAGAATGACTGACAATAAGTAACCAACAAATAAGAAAATAGAGGAAATAGAAAATTAACAATTTTTTTTTGAAATCAACGAATTTATTTTAAGTAAATTTCTTTCATTTAAGGATACCTTCATCCTTAGAAAAAGTAAAATTTTCCTGAATCTTATAACCTTGTCCTAACATTGAGTAAACTTTTCTTTATTTCAAAGCAGCAACATTTACTTGTACTAAGGAATCTAACTTACTTATTTTGAGGAACCCATGGCTTTAGCTCGTATTGAAGGACATTTTTTCCTTACATTTAGGCATTTTTCCTTAAACGGAGTAAGTTTTTTTTTCGGTGTAGTTACGTTTTTTTTTGTTTTTTTTTTTTTGTAAATGAAAATAATTTCGTAATGTGTAGATTTTGTAATTAATTTAATGTGAAATACATATATCTAATGTTGCTAGGGTTTTTTGAGATGGGAAAAGTGAGGACCTTTTTTTTTTTTTGATATTAAATTTTAGAAGAATTTCGTGCATTTTAGGAAAATTGGGTGTTCAAGACAAAAAAGTACATTCGGGCTCTAAAAAGTACATCATTTGAAGTCTCGATTCAGTACATTTTCACAAAACCCAAATGCCATCACTGCCTTGATTCTTATTACATTATTTCCGATTTTTTCAACCTTTTCAACGTCTTTTTAACATTTATTTGGAAAGTACTTTCAGTGCAGTGTAGGGCTTGTGAGTTTCGGCCTGGCCGAAGATAGCACCTTTACTAGTTTATATTAAATTTTAAGGTCATCTGAAGACTTTCGCAGCTCATCTGGCGAATTTCGAAATAAAAAATTATAAATCTAATAGGTCATGATTGGCCAGTTGGTCGGATTAATTGGTCACCAAGAGAAAATTTATTAAAAATATCAAGGTCATCTAAAAACTTTGACACCTCATATTATTATCAAAAAAAAAAGGAAGTAAATAAGTCGATAGAGTTTTTAATGCTCTCAGCTATAATTAATAGTTGGTCACGCGTAGAAAATTTTTAAAAATTTATAAGTACTTTTCAGTACAGCACAGTACAGCGCATGCGCGGAACCTCGACTGTTATGACAGATTGTCATGTAAATCAATTAATTTGTAATTTCAATAAAATATTGTAATGTTTGATGCAGGCATTGAAATAAGGTGCAGTAATGCCCTATTTCTGCAGTAATGACTTTAAATTTGCCATAATGATTTCAGAATATTGCAAAAAATCGTAGTAATGATTTTCAGCCAAATTCATAATACTTTGTTGTGCATTAATCTTTGAAACGAAATACACATTTTATTTCCTATATATACGTTGTTTTAGTTGTTAGTTGTAAATGGAAGAGAAATGAAATATAGTGAAGATGAAGATGAATTTGGAGAAAATTTCCCTATTAATTTTCAATTTTGATTTAGACTCGGTGTTTGCCATAATCATATCTGTTAAATCTCTGTCCGTTGAATCCTTTTTTGTCGTGAAATTTGTTATTTAACATTAATTACTTAAATAAGCTCTTAAAAAAATTGGTTGAAAAATAGCCAATAAAAAAAAATGTTTGAAGTAATGATTTATTCTTATTTCAACCTCTGGTTTGATCATTTATTGAATAATATATAAATTAAAAATAAAAATATCACGAATGAGATAGTTGTATACAGACTTGTGCGTAATCAATTACATTTGGTAATTAATTATTCATGCAATTAAAATTACTTGTAATTTGTAATTGAAATTTTTCAATTACAATTACATGTTATAGTAATTGAAAATTTCGAAAATATTTCAATTACAATTACTTATAATTGTAAATGAAAAATTTTCAATTGAAATTACTGTAATCCAAAATATGTAGTTGAAAAGCAAAGTAATTGAACGATATTTGTAATGGATTACTTTTAGTTGTAATTTCCAATTTTTTAAGTAATCAATTACAAGATATACAAACACAAATGCATAAATACATATCCAGAGATACACATTTGGTATCAGGTTCAATCAAATAAAACTTTTTATTTTTGATTAATAAATTTTCGTAGTTTATATTTTGAAGATTTTTTTAATAATGAATTTTTAATTTTCTTACAAATAAAACAAAATTTTCAATTCTTAAAAATTTTCAATAATAACTTAAACATTATTATAAGTTGTTTTTATGTATAGTGCCTCTTGTGTGTTGTTGTTTATTTATGTTGGTGTTAAGTCACCACATTATTCCCCCTCCTCCCTTTCTGAAATTTTGTAGTGTTGGCTAGTAAATTGAAGTGTACTCTTTTGGTAGAATTGTTTGGAAGGGAGAGTGTTTGTGTATTTTCTTCATTTAGAAAAGCTGGTTTAAGTCTGTCTATGTTGATTGTAGTTGTAGTATTGTTTTTTTATTATTTTAAAGAATTTTGGTGATTTTTCGATGACTCTGAATGGTCCATCGTATGGGTATTGTAATGAGTATCGTATTGTATCGTTTCGTACAAAAACGAATTTGCAGTCTTTTAATGTTTGTGGAACATGTTGTTGGAATTTTGTGTTATGATGTGAAATTTTTGATTGTATGTTGTTTATGTTTTCTTTAAGTTTGGACAAAGTCTCTAATGGTTTGAATGGTTCTATTTTCTGAACTGTTAGTTGTTGTGGTAGTCTAAGTGTTTGACCAAAAACCATTTCAGCTGGTGATGTTTTAATGTCTTCTTTAACAGCTGATCTGAGACCTAATAGAATTAGGGGAAGTTCCGAATACCAGTTTTTCTGATTATTAGAGGCTATTAAGGAAGCTTTAAGTGTTCTGTAGAATCTTTCTATTATTGTTTAAATATGTGAGAGGTGTACTGAGGTCCTCGATCAGAAGTGATCTCGAGTGGGACTCCGAAACGTGAAATGAATTCTCTGTTGAAGGTTTCAACAATTGTGGTGGCATCAGTATCTTTTATTGGGTATACTTCGGGCCAACGTGTATTTCTGTCTATGGCAGTGAGTAGATATCTATAATTATTTGATATTGGTAAAGGACCGACTAGATCGATGTGGATATGTTCAAATCGACCGTGTGGGATATGTATTTTATGAGGTAGTGTTTTTGTGTGTCTGTGTACTTTTGCTCGTTGACAGTTTACACATTCCTGGGACCATTTGTTGATTTGTGAATTCATGTTGGGCCAGAAGTATCGTGGTGTTATCAGTCGTCTGGTAGCTCTAGTTCCGGGATGAGAAATGTTGTGTATCTGTTCGAATATTTTTTTACGAAGTGTTTGTGGTATGTATGGACGGGTATCTTTTGTCGAGTGTTCACACCAAATTTTTATGTTAAGGAATGGAATATCGATTTGTTTAAATTTGTATATGTTTTCGTTCATTATGTCGTTTAGTTCTGAATCGTTTGTTTGTTCGATGTGTAATTGTTTTAGATTGAGGTCTGGTGTTTTTAGTTCTTCTACCTCGTATCTCGATAGAGCATCTGCAACAGTGTTCTCTGTACCTTTAATATGTAGTATTGTGTTGGTAAACTGTGATGTATTCTAGGTGACGTGTTTGTCTTGGACTACGTTCTGTTTTCGAGTTAAGTGCGTTAATTAGTGGTTTGTGATCGGTGTATACTGTGAGTGTGTTGCCTTCTAAATGGTGTCTAAAATGTCTAATGGTTAAGTATATGGCGAGTAGTTCACGATCGAATGTGCTGTATTTTGTTTCAGTGGGTAAAAGTTTTTTAGAAAATAATGCTAGTGGTTCTAATTTGTTATTGTGTTCTTGTTGCAGGACTCCACCGACTGCTGTGTTAGATGCATCTACAGCAATTGATAGTTTCGCTTTACTGTTAACATGGTTAAGCAGTGTTTGCTTAGCGAAGCTATCTTTTATTGAAGTAAATGCATTTATAGTGTCTTTTGTCCATTGTAATTGTTTGTTTTTGGTTTTTGATGCGTTGGTTACCATTTGATATATTGGTCCTAGTGTGTGTGCAAGTTTAGGAATGCACCTGTGGTAGTTGTGGATAGTCTTGAATGTACTGTATTCGTTCTGTGGATGGTTGTATACCTTGTTTTGAAATGTTGTAACTTAGGAATGTTATGTTATCGACTCCGAAAACGCATTTATTTGGTTTGATGTTGAGTCCGTAGCTATTGAGCCGTGTGAAAACTTGTGTAAGATGTTGTAAATGTTGTTCTTCTGTTTCGCTGGCAATAAGAATGTCGTCTAAGTATACGAAAATGAAGTCTAACCCGTTTAGAACTTCGTTTATGAATCTTTGGAATGTTTTCGCTGAGTTCCTCAAGCCGAAGGGCATTCGGAGGAACTCGAACATTCCGAAAGGTGTAGCTATTGCTGTTTTATGAATGTCTTCAGGAGCCATTGGTATTTGGTGATAGGCTCGTATTAGATCTAATTTTGAGTAAATGGTTGCGATGTGTAAGTTTATTGAAAAATCGTGTATGTGTGGTAATGGGTAGCGGTCCGGTACAGTTACTGTGTTAAGTCTTCTGTAATCTCCGCATGGTCTCCAGTCGTTTGCTTCACGTTTAGGAACTAAGTGTAATGGAGATGCTGTCATGGAGCTAGACGGTCTGCATATGCCAGCTTTGACTAAGAAGTCAAATTCTTGTTTGGCTATTTTCATTTTTGGTAGATCTAGTCGTCGAGGTTTGTTGTAAGGTAATTGTCCTTGTGTTGTAACATGGTGTACTGTTTTGTGTTTGATTGGTGCAGTATAATCTGGTTCTGTTGTGAGTGCTGGGAATTTTCTGAGTAACTGAGTGTATTTGTTGTTGATTGAGAATAATTTTGGTAATGGTGTTTCTGTGTACGCTGAAATGGCGTTTAAGGATAGTTTTGTCAGTGGATCAATGAGACGTTTGTGTTTTAAGTCGATGAGTAATCCGTATTTTTTTGAAAAATCTGCGCCTAAAATTGGTTTCGAAATGTCCGCAATTAAAAAGGTAAATGGTAAGTCACGTCTTAGTTTTAGATTTAGTGTTAGTAACTTTTTACCGTAAGTTGCTATTGAGGTGCCATTGGCGGCTGTCAAAATAATGTCGCACTTTTGTTTGTGATTTTTGAATTTGGATGATGGGAGTACAGAAACTTCTGCTCCACTATCGACGAGAAATTTTAAGTTGTTTGTGTTGTCGTGAATGAAAAGACGGCGTGTAAGTGTTGTGAGACTTCCGTCATCAGCCGTCGCGATGATGGAGTCTTTTAGTTTAATGTATTGTGTTGGACGAATGAACATGGTTGTTCGCATCGTCTGGCGTTTTTACCAAATTTATAATGGTATTGACATAAAGGGATTGGGGAATGTTGATGAGAGTTGTTTTGGAAGTTATATCTGTTTCTAGAGAAACCTCTTGATCGAGAGTTTGAACGTTGGTATGATCTGTTGGTATGTTCTGATTTAATTGATTCTACTTCTAATGTTAATTTGTTGACTTTATCAAGAAGTTGTGAGGTTGTTTGTGTTAATGATTGCATTGCTATTGTTAAATCATTTTGTGTGTGGTTTGGTAAATTTGGATTTTTGTGTATTTCGGAAATTTCGTTTTCGGAAATAATTTCCCATAATCTATCTGCTAATTTCAGGAGTTCATTCAATTCATTATTATTTGCAGTCGTCAAAGCTATTTTTAGGTTCTTCGGTCCATAATTTTTGTAGAAATTCTGGATCTACCGAAGAACCTGCTAAAAGAAGTAGCGATCTGTAGAACTGAGATGGTTTTAGGTCACCAATCTCAGTGTCAGAAAATAATTTATCGAGATGCTTGTTCAATAAGTACTTGTTTTAGTCCTTCATACAGATTATCTATTGGAGGTTTCTGTATGAAGTCTAAAACTGTAATTATTACTTCTTGTGGAAGTGCAGTGATTAAGTATTCGTATTTTGTTTTGTCTGTTGTAATGTTTTTTGTGTTGAATTGCATATCCGCTTGTATAAACCATGCTTCTGGACAATTGGTCCAGAATTGTGGTAACTTAACCGAAGTGGCATTGATTTCCAAGGGAGTATCGAAGGGGTTGTGTAGTGTGTCTCCGTCTCCATGGTGAGAGGAGTGGTTGGAATGGGTTGGGGTTTGTCCAGAGTGAGGGGGTGTACGACTTAAACTCATTGTAGTGTGAGGAGGGGTTGGTTGTTGTGATAATTTTATTTGAAAATGTATGTGTAAATTTTTAATATGTATCTAACAATATTGTGTACCTATGTGAAGTGTAGTGCCTACGAGATGCAAACGATAAGTTTCTTCCCTCCCTATCGTTTGACATTCGTTTTAAGAAACTAAATACTTATTCTGTTGTTGCTGCTGTCTTGGTGTCACCGATTGTGGTTGTTGTGATCTGCTGTTGTTGACGTTGCTGTTGATGTTGCTGTTGTTGACGCTGTTGTTGATGTTGTTGATGTTCACTTCGGGCTAAATTAGTTAGTGACAATGCCGGCGATGTGTTGTTAACGTTACGTGATGATGAACGTCGTACGTTGTTTTTAGTTGACGCTAGACTATTATTACTTTTTGAGCGTTTTATTGTCTCTTTAGTTATGGTTGCTGCCGTTGTTACTTTTGGCTCTAAGTTTTGTTCCAATGGCTTTGGTGATGAACTACTAGTAAAATTGTTGCGTATGTTGTTGTTGTTATTATTATTGGTGGTAGTGGTATTATTTGTGGTGGCCCTGTTATATTTGTAGGGTTGATTGTATTTGCTGCTTTTTGAGGGTTTTTTTTTTTTAAATGTTGCCTGGTGGGATCACCAGTTTTGGTATCAGGTTCAATCAAATAAAACTTTTTATTTTTGATTAATAAATTTTCGTAGTTTATATTTTGAAGATTTTTTTAATAATGAATTTTTAATTTTCTTACAAATAAAACAAAATTTTCAATTTTTAAAAATTTTCAATAATAACTTAAACATTATTATAAGTTGTTTTTATGTATAATGTCTCTTGTGTGTTGTTGTTTATTTATGTTGGTGTTAAGTCACCACACACATATGGGTATTTCTACAGTTACGGACGTGACAAAGTTCAAAGAAATCTGTGTTGTAAAATTGGCTCATTGTGTAGTTCTAGGGGAGGACTATATTTTGGAAAAATAACAGGCTCGACCGAGCATTCTTCTAGGATATTAGCCTAAAAATGGCAAAATAAAACTGAATAAGATAGCTGTTCGAGCAACTTTTGTATATAGGACATACGAAAACCAATGAAATTTTTGAATTCATGGGATATTCTGAATATTTTTCCATTTTTCAATCAAGTGTGGTGAAAAGTTTAAGCAAACTGTAATAAGGTCATTTATACATGTCCAACAAGCATTAAACTTGGTGAAAGGCTAGAGCTCAAGTTCTTCTTTTACATTCCCATATAAATCATATGCAATAACATAAATTTTTTTTGTGATTTTTATCACTTGAACGAAATTTTTTTCAAATTTTAATAAATGTAATTGCTGAAAAATGTGTGATCAATTACATTTTCGTTTCAAATTACTTGGCAAAAGTAATAGATTACAACTTTCTAAAAGATTACATTTTCATGCATTATTAATCCAATTACAAAAGTAATTAGAATTGCATATAACACTAGTTTACACAAAAAAAGATCTGGTTTCTCATAAAACTTTTACGATGTCTTTTGAGGAGTAGAATCCAAAACTGCCAACCATTTTTTTTTCTTAAGAACCGTTTTTGAGATATCCCCAAAAAACCCGTTTTTTGGCACTTTTTTCATTTATTTGCCCATATCTTCATCAAGTTCTTTTCTACTCAAATATTATGTGCACCATTGCAAAGATATTTTTGTTTTCTTTATAATGATATGCGGTTTGAGTAAATCGAAGAAGATTTTTCGGAGTTACAAGCGATCAAAGTTCAAAAAAAGTAACTTTTTTGGTCTTTTTTAAAAGCCACAAAATTTCAATTGCTCCGCTTGAATACAAAAAAATTAGCTTAAATTTTTTTTAAGGTTTAAAATGAAAGACTATTCTTTTGCAAATATTTTAAGTGTAATTTGGTCCAAGTCGGACAAAAACTGTGGGTGCTATTCTAAAATCAATGAAAATAGAAAATTTCCATATTTTCATGCACTACCGTATATAGCCTAATGACTATGTATTTAAATAACGAACTGAGTCGTTAAAGATATTGTATTGTCTTATATGTTCAATTGTACCCTATAAAAGATAAATCCAAATAAATTTAAGCTTGGACTTTTGACAACGGTGCATATTTATTCCATTTTTATTTTTTTAATTATAACTCAGAAGCTATACATTTTTGGTAGAAAGTGATTACCAGATTTTTTGTAGGGAATAAAGTTTCCTATCAAAATGGCATTTTATAAAGTCAAAAATCTTAAATTTTGAACAAAACAACCTTAAAAAACTGATCTAAAAAATCCGAAAAACATAAATTTTTTGAAGATTTTTCATATCTATGATCATATATTTTATATCGAAATTTTGAATAAATACCTTCATCATTATCATTGATAAGCTGAAAATAACTTTTTGATTGTATAAAAAATAGTTTTGTGTGTAAAAAATGAAACTAGCATGGTGTAAAGGTAAAAATTTGTAAAATCACACAAAAGTAGGCAACTTTGAACGACTTTATTTCAGCCAATTTTCATCAGAAATTACTTTTATTTATCACCATTTTGACGAAAATGACGTCAGCTTTCTTTTTTGTGCTAAAAAGACCACTAGTTTCATTCAGAAAAAATAATATTCCCAAATATTAAAAAATATTAAATTTTTTCGGTTTTTTTTATATAATTTTTTAAAGCTATTTTGGTGAAAAAATAAATTTTTTGACTTTATAAAGTGTCATTTCGATAGGAAATTTTATTCCCTACAAAAAACCTGGCAATCACTTTCTACCAAAAATGTATAGTTTCGGAGTTATAATTAAAAAAATAAAAATGGGATAAATATGCACCGTTCTCAAAAGCCCAAGCTTAAATTTAATAGTACTTTTGGATTTATCTTTTATAGGGTACAATTGAACAAATAAGACAATACAATATCTTTAACGGCTCAGTTCGTTATTTAAATACATAGTCATTAGGCTATATACGGTAGTGCATGAAAATATGGAAATCATCTATTTTCATTGATTTTGGAATAGCACCCACAGTTTTTGTCCGGCTTGGACCAAATTTTTTTTTTTACACTTAAAATATTTGCAAAAGAATAGTCTTTCATTTTAAACCTTAAAAAAAATTTAAGCTAATTTTTTTGTATTCAAACGGAGCAATTGAAATTTTGTGGCTTGTAAAAAAGACCAAAAAAGTTACTTTTTTTGAACTTTGATCGCTTGTAACTCCGAAAAATCTTATTCGATTTACTCAAACAGCATATCATTATAAAGAAAACAAAAATATCTTTGCAATGGTGCATATTATATTTGAATAGAAAAGAACTTGATGGAGATATGGGCAAATAAATGAAAAAAGTGCCAAAAAACGGTTTTTTTGGGTATATCTCAAAAACGGTTCTTAAGATAAAAAAATGGTTGGCAGTTTTGGATTCTACTCCTCAAAATACTTCGTAAAAGTTTTATGAGAAACCAGATGTCGAGATGAAGCCCAAATTTGTAAACTAGAGTAATTGTAATTTTAAATTACATGTAATTGAAATTAATGTAATTGAAAAATTTCAATTAAAATTACTTTTAATTTATTTAATTTATGACCAATTAGTGACCTATTAGATGCACTTTTTTTTATCAAAATTCGTCAGATGGGGTGCCAGCGGGGTGGAGCCACTCTTTTGGGCCTAAAAACTAATGAAAAATAATTTTTATATATTTTTGTTCACAAAGCAAAGCAAAATAAAAAATCTCTTTTTTAATGACTTATTCACAATTTATCGTAGAACGCATTTTCATCAATAATATCGGTAAAAGCGTTTACCTTAAAATGGTCATAAAACGAGTAAGTGATTAGGTACGATTTTGCGGATCATGTTTTTGGAATCTCCGAACACTAGATAATTATTGTGCATTTTCAGACTTGGTTGACAATTTTTACCGATTTTGATCTTGCTTGAAACGAACCAATTCGGCCAAAGTAAATCCTTAAAATGGCCATAAAACGAGTAAATGAACAGATCCGATTTCGCGGATTATGTATTTGGAATCTCAAGACACTATATAATAATTGTGCATTGTCAGATTTGGTTGACAATTTTATCGATCTTGATCTTGCTTCAAGCGACCCGTGAGGGGTGGTAAGTCTTGTCTCTTCCGTCGAGATGTATTCGATGTGAGGAGTAGGTTTCTAGCCAGCGTGTTTGGATGTTGGATGTTGCTGCAGTGCAGTTTTAGTTGATATGATCGCTTTTTGATTTCCTGTAGCTGCTTAATAAAAGGTATACCAAGGTCTTGGTGTATGTTTATACTCTTGACATACCAAGGTGCGCCGGAAATAATTCGAAGTATTTTGACTGAGACCTCTGCAATAGTTCTATATTTGGTAAGCTTGCGATGCCCCACAGTTGGATTCCGTAGAACCATATACAGTGGCTCACAGCCTATTTGATGCAATACCTTTTTTAAAGTTCCAATCATTATATCTTCCAAACTGGAAAGTTTTTTGAAAAATTTCAAACGAAATTTAAATAATTTAAATATTTTACTTAAAATATGTTTTTTATTAATTTCATAAATTTGTTGTTTAACAATTAAAAAAGAAAAACTTAAAAACACAGATAAAATTCAGGTCACAGCCTATTTGATACAGTTCAGTCGAAACCTTAAATAAGTATTTTTTATTGCTTATTTCTATAAAACTAGTATTAGGTGTGGTAGTCCTCTTGGTTTAAAACAGCCTTCAGTCGGGTTTGCATAGATTGCACTAACTTTTGGGTGGTTTCTGGGGTGATATAACTCCATTCTTCCTGCAACGCGATGACAAGGTGCAGAATCGTCTTGAAATATGAATTTTGCTTTGGTCAAATGGGGGCAATAACAAAATGGGGGGTGGGAGAGATTCTTCTTCCGGAAGGTTATGTGAACTCCGCAGTTTATATTGATATCGTAAAAAACGGCGTTTTACCTAGCATCGACCGACTAAGCGAGCACGTAGCAAAAGTCATATTTCAAAACGATTCTGCACCTTGTCATCGGTCGGAATCGGTAAGTGTCCCACTCACAATAATTATTTTTTACATTTTTTTTTGATAGATTTATAATAATGAACTATTTATTTTTGCATAGGCAAAGGAATATAAGGACTTTTTGAGAATTGAGTCAGTCCATGGCCAGGTAACAGCCCCGACCTCAATCCCATTGTGAATGTTTGGGCCATTTTAAAACGCAAAGTGTGCCAACAAAACCCTAATAATATTCCAAAGTTAAAGGAAATAATTGAATCCACTTGGTACAACGATATTTTAATGGAATTTATACGGAAACTCTATGAGAGCATGCCTGTTCGAATGGAAAGCGTTATCAAGGCAAAAATAGGTCCTACGCGGTATTAAAATCAATTTTACCGTATTATTTAAAATAATTTAATAATAAATAATTAAAGAATATGTGAGAAATTAAAAATGCGTAAAAAAACTACAAAAAACAATGTATTTTTGTATGTATTTTTTCATTTTATTTTTTCAATTTTACCGTATTATTTAAAATAATTTAATAATAAATAATTAAAGAATATGTGAGAAATTAAAAATGCGTAAAAAAACTACAAAAAACAATGTATTTTTTCATATAAATAAGTTGTAATTTCTGATTATAAAACTAGCAATTATGTGTTTATTTGGAAAAGGTTCCTAGAATTTATTATTGTTAGGTGGACAGTTTTGAAAATACTCAAAACTTGTCCCTAGCAACAGTATCTAACAAACTTAAAACCGTTAACCTAGATTAGATATTATTTTACGCATCAAAATTTAAAACTTCTTGCAAATTTCAAATCGGCGTTTTTTTGACCGTGAGTGTACAATAAAAATTTTTTTATTTTTTTTTTTTCTTCGTGAGCTTTGTAGTCAAAAATACTTTTTAAGTCCACAAAAGATAGTAAAAAAATTTTATTTTTTTACTAGTTTTTCGGCCGACAAAAAAAAAATTTTTTTTTTGTATCGGTTTTTTTTCATGAAAAATGATGAATAACACAAAAGCGTTTACATATTTATAAAAATAAGTGATTTCATCGTGTTCAGCGACTCAAATTACATAAACAACAGTTATCATAGTATATTTTAAAATTTCGCTTGATCTTAAAAGCATTAAAAACTACACGGTTCGCTTCATAATTTTATTAAAATTATCTGTAAAATGGCCATAGAACCAGTAAATGACCAGGTATGATTTTACGGATCATGTTTTTGGAATCTCCGAACACTAAATAATAATTGTGCATTGTCAGATTTGGTTAACAATTTTTACAGATCTTGACTATGCTTGAAACGAACCGTGTCGGCTAACCTTAAAATGGCCATAAAACGAGTAAATGAGCAGAACTTATTTCGCGGATAATATATTTGGAATCGCAAAATACTATATAATAATTGAATAATTGTGTATTGTCAGATTTGGTTGACAATTTTATGGATCTTGATCTTGCTTCAATCGAACCGTGCACAGAAGTACAGTCAGTGAAATAGCTATATATGCGTACAATGATTTATATATTTCCCATAATAAAATGTTATTACGAAAATAACGGTGAAAAAAAAGTATGCAGAATGCAAGCAGGATTTGCAGAACGTATTTTGGAATGATGTTTTGTTATTTCCCAAGCAGCACAGTCCGACTTTAAGTGTACTTTGTCGGTCGGATTTAGTAAGAACTTGTTACAATTTTAGTCGGAGCAGTCGGATTTGCTTCATTTTTATTTCATTTCTGGTCTTTGAAGTATGACTACATATTCCGACTTCTTTAAGACCTCGCAAAGACGTCGGCGTACGACTAGTTGATTTTAGTCATACTCTGACGTCGTAACGATGTCGATTCTGGTCGTCGATTGACCGTTTAAAATTAGTCATTTGGCGACGTCCTACCGAAGTCTTTTCTTCACAAACTAAGTTGGAGTGCGACTACTCATTTTAAAAGGTATTTTACGACCAAATGTGAACTTGAAACGACCTTGGCGACCGTATTTCTACGCCATACGACTATTTCTGGACTTATTTATTTTTATTAGGACGCTTACGTACAAAGCCGTATTATTTCATTATATTTTATTGAGTTGAAGTGAACAAGATTTTGAAAAATGATAAAAACAAGAAAACCATTTAAATGCTCCATGCCTTATTTTAGAAAAGTTAAAAAATATAAAAAAGGAATGAAAAATTACTATTTAATGTGCAGAATGGTCATGCATACACGAAAACTAAATTGATTGAAAATATTATTACTTCAAATAAAGCCACGGTCGGATTTTATCGTTTCTCAACCACATTTTGTTGTCAAAAATTTCATCAGTCGCATTTTAGCGAAAACTGGTCGCCAAAGTGCCGTTAGTCGTTTTATGTACACATTTGGTCGGTATTTCCAAAAATGGTCAGTTTGTTTTCAAATACGCGACTATTAGTCGTTTTGGTTCAAAACTAGTCGTATGGTGAATTAATGGGTATCCGCCAATTTTATAAATAAAGAGATGAAGCAATGTATGGAAAAAAAGCAATTTTTAGAAAAACAATATTTTTTATGTAATTTTAAGAAAAGGGAATTTTTTGAGAAATCGTATATAAATTTGTCAATAAAATTTTCAGAGTTTTCATTTTATTGTTTGAAATTTCCCATACTCTGTAAATAATTTTCATAAAAAATATTTAGTTTAGTCATCAGACTAATTTTAGAATCAAATAAGTCTTGAAAATGGAAAAGAATTGTAATAATTAAACAAATCCGACCGGTTATAGAATAAAATGAGTCGAAAAGTTTGGAAAGCTTTCTTAATTTTTCGGCGAGCTTTAGATCATTTACGACTATCGTCGTATTTAGTCGCAGTGAGTCGGGTCATAACTAGTTCATTTTTGGTCAGAAAAGTGGAAGTTGGCAATGTACACACTTGCAATTAAACGTTTTTTTCCCACATTGAGTTGTACCGTGGTCGTGTTGACGTCGGAAGGGTCATATAGTCAGCTTCCGACGTTCTAGCGACGTCTGCACGACCTTGTTGTGCTGCTTGGGTTGCTTTGAAAATAGTACCGTAGAGTGGCTTGGCAATGATGAAAAAAAAAGTTGACATTTTGATTTTATTGAAAAAAATCTCCTGACCTCAAATCTGTTTTAACAAGCTTTAAACTCATGTCATTTTTCTCTCATATAAGCTGGACGCTGCTAAAGAGAGGAATTTCTATGAATCTAGCAATACTACACGGATAGAAATCTTGGATTAAATTTTAATACAAGCGAAATATTACAAGGATTTTTAATACAATTTTGATTAAATTTAATACTTTTCAATAGATTTCAAAATTTTGTAATAAATTTTGTATTATATTTTAATGTATAAGTATTATATTCGAATTTTAAACCATGCTGTATTATATTTTAATACTTCAATATTGAACTTTCATTTTATGTTGTTGTCAATATAAATAAACTTTTAGCCAACTAATAAATAACACTACGGTGGCTGATGTCGTTAAGCTGCGCGTCCGTCAATTGAATTCTCAAGGAACCCGGTTCAAATCCCATTCGAAATGAAGTTTTTTTTTTTTTTTAAATCTTAATAAAAACGAGTATTAAATTTTAATACAAAAGAGTATTAAAAATGAATTTTAATATTTAGGCAGTATTAAACTTTAATACAATTCTGGTGTAGTCATATATGTAAGCCCAAAAGTATTAAAATTTAATCCAAAACTTCTAACCGTGTACATTTCTACTGTACATACATATGTATATTAGGGTAGTTCAAAATGCAATACATGTTCCGATCTTAGGTGCTCAGGCCCGAAAATATGTCTTTAGCCCATGTGCATTTTCGAGATGATTTTTTACTATTATTTCTTTTAATTAAAAAAAATTTCAACTTCGAGGTATATTCGTGGTTATCATTTTTTATGGACTCAGTATGATGTGAAATATGTGTGAAAATTATAAATCAGAAAATTGTCCCAAATTTGAGTTCTGATTCATTGATAAGAATCTGAAAAATGCTAAAAAATCTGCAATACGTCCACTTTGCTTGCCTGAAACCATACTTATTTTATATTTTTCGGCCGCGGCACTATGCGCAATCGATAGAGCATCCTTTTTTGCATTGAAGACGATATTTCAAAATTTTTTTGTATCTACGATGCGATCTGGAGAAATTTTCGATTAAAAAAAGAAAGCAAATTCGTTTTAAGAAAATAAAAAATTTCATTCATTTTTGTTCAAGAAAAGTTAGTATTTCTTATTTGGCGACCACTTTGAGTAATTTTTGAAACTGATCTTCGTCCTTCGTTATCTGTATGCTGAATTTTTACACAAGAGTGTTCGTTCTTTCTGCAGTGTCGTTCACAACATGTAATTTTTGGACCACAATCTTCGAATACAATATACTGACTGTTTGCCTTTGTAAAAAAAACTAATAAACAGGCTAAGCATACAAAGTCTTGGGCATTAGCATGAAAATTTGATTTGTCACTTCACAATTCGTCAAAACGTGTTCATTATGTGTAAAAAACGTGGAATTTTTTAATTGGTTCGACCGTTGATAATATTTCGGACCAATCTCTTCCAAGTGTTTTGAGCGTGTTGAAGCATTTCTTTCATTTCACAAATGTAAGAAAAAATTCGATAGCACAGAGTGCAAGTAAAACCATCGATGCCGTGATCGAAGTTTGGCGGTAATTTGGAAAACCTACACAAAAAAAAAGAAATGCTGTGCGAACTCTTTTAAACAAATACAAGGAATACCGTAAGATCTCAAAATTCTAGGTACTTAAGAGTGTGAAGATAATTGCTAAGAAGAATCTATACCAAAGAAATTTGCAAGCTCTATTCGATGTATCTGCGAAAGTGTTCAAATGACTGTCTCATCTTAATTATTTTCGCAATCAAAGGCGGTTACATCAAAGCCTGGTTCCAAGCACCAGATGCCACCTCTGCGCCACAAAATGACATTAATTTTTTGAAGCAATTGATTAAATATCGAAACGAAAATAATGCCATAGCAAACATTGCCATCAACAAGTTCAGAGGTCATTTGTGGTATATCAGTGAAGCATTGGTTGGGCTGGCCTTTTTCGATGAAGCGATTTCAGTCAACGAAAAAAGGATAATGCTCTCGAACCTGAAAATTGCTTCTCGAGATGACTCAAGTCGCATAAATATCGATTTTCAGAAAATCGACAAAATTGAATTAAACGTAAGCGCCTTTGTAACATCACGCACGCTGCGTTTTTTCCAAATATTGAAATTGCCAATGGATTTTCTGGAAAAAGACCCCATTTGCTGGCCAAATAAGTATTCAAAGATTGTGGCCCAAAAATTACAGGTTGTGAACGACGTCGCAGAAAGAGCGATTGCACTTGTGCAAAATTTTAATAAACAGATTACAAAGGCCGAAGATCAGTTCCAAAAATTACTCAAAGCGGTCGCCGAAAACCGAAAAAAAATATCCAAAATGGACAAAAGCGAAATACTAGCGTTTCTTGAACAAAAATGAATAAAAACCTTTATTTATTAAAACGAATTTGCTTTCTTTTTTTAATCGAAAATTTCTCCAGAAAAAATTTTGACATATCGTCTTCAATGCAAAAGAGGATGCTCTATCGATTGCGCATAGTGCCGCGGCCGAAAAATATAAAATAAGTATGGTTTCAGGCAAGCAAAGTGGACGTATGTCAGATTTTTTAGCATTTTTCAGATTCTTATCAATGAATCAGAACTCAAATTTGGGACAATTTTCTGATTTATAATTTTCACACATATTTCACATCATACTGAGTCCATAAAAAATGATAACCACGAATATACCTCGAAGTTGAAATTTTTTTTAATTAAAAGAAATAATAGTAAAAAATCATCTCGAAAATGCACAAAAATCATGCAAATCGCTTTCCCATGGTCCGATTCGGGTGAAATTTTGGCACAAGGGCTACATAAAAATTTTTTGAAAGGCACAGTTTTCGAGATATTGTAGTTTTTTCATTTTTTCGACCTTCGTTCACTTTAAAATTCATATCTTCAGCTATAAATGTCCAATTTCATAGTGCTTAGCACCAAATTAATGGTATTAAAATGACAAATAAACATGTATAATTGCATATTCTATTGAGTAAGAGGTGCACAAGATATCGATGAAAACAGGCCAGATTTAAAAAAAAAATCAAATTTTACATTTGATTCTATGGCCACGGAAATATAGAAATAAAATAAACAAAAAAAATTATGCTTCATGCTTGTAGAGCTGATACATTTACACAAAAATTAAGATATACCAGAAGCAAATCGACCATAAAATTACAACGTTAGAAGCGATTGAATGAGAGAATCCAATGCCACATTTTCGATACAAAAATTTTTTTAACAAAAGTAACTTCTTATCATTGGAACATTTTGAGTGTAAACTAGTGTTACACTTATGTTAGAATGTAATTTTTGCATGTTGACAGGGGTAACTACATATGTGGAAAAAAAAGTTGGGGATGAAAAAATTTATGTGGGTCGGTGATACAAAGGAATCCGCTTAGGACACGCTGGAAGCGGTGGAAAGGTAAGAGTAGTCAGCCAAATTCCGTATGAAGTTCAATTTTGTATGGGGAACCCCTTAAGGGGTTGAGATAGGGGGTTAGTATTTTCTGAAGAAATGTTCGGAAGAATTAATTAGGGGGGGTTGGGCATATACTTGAATCTTCTAGGGGCACCCTGGTAGCATTGGCAACGTTGGGAGTAAATTTCATAAAAACATCCCTTTTGTATGGAAACCTCCCAAAGGGGTGGAGAGAGGGGATAAGTATGTTTGAAAAAATGTTGGCCATGAAAAATAATTGAGGGTCGGTCATACAACTTTTTGCTCTATGGGCTACTCCTTAGCAGCTATGGGCTGATTTGTCTGAAAATCTCGCAAATTTTGTAACTTTGACCTTGATGAGACGCCATTTAGCCTTTTCCAATCCACTTAATTTTTTGGCTCACGCATTTTTTTATCAAACCTCACAAAATAAATGGTCCCAGCGTTTTGAAAAACAAATATTAATAATCTCCATATGTCACTATTCCATAGCTAATGTATATAGTATAATACGAACGACAAGCGAAATTTCAGCGCCGTTTCTCGCATTAACTATATATAGTTAATTCATATAGTGAATTCGCATTCACTATATATAGAGACTCCTAATTCAGCTTCTTGTATGAAAAATCAACTTGCTGCTCGGATCCGGTTTGAACGTACACAGTGGATGCACACAAACGTTTCTGATTGGAACTTGAACAGCAAAATTAATTTTTAACTTTGTATGAACAAACTGAAAAATTACACATCTCTGACATTACTAGACACTTCAAAATTTTCTCTTTGTTTCTCAGATGTTGAATAGTTTTTTTAAAATTGTG
This sequence comes from Meiosimyza platycephala, assembly GCA_963662105.1. Classification (NCBI taxonomy): domain Eukaryota; kingdom Metazoa; phylum Arthropoda; class Insecta; order Diptera; family Lauxaniidae; genus Meiosimyza; species Meiosimyza platycephala. The sequence goes on from OY759208.1 coordinate 63,879,857, forward strand.
AAGTTCTCTAGTGTATTGTTGAGTGCGTTTGGGGGGGGGTGGCGGATTCGCTTCCCCCCCCGTGGATCCGCCCTTGTAGTCAATAGACTATTAGTAGGACAAGTAAAAATAAAATCAAAAATATCGAAAATCAACAAATTGCACATTTTCTTTGAATGAAGCAATTTAAAGACGGTCAAAAATAAATGGCTTACTTACTTAGTTAAGCACGAAGGTAGCAGGCTATACAACAATAAAAAAATATTTTGAAAATTTTTTTCTCGGAAATATTTAAGGCTAAATTTGGAATTTCAGAAATAAAATCTAAAACTACATGTTTTAAGTGTTGTAAAATAGAATTGAAACAATTTTAAAAGTTTGTAACCTTAAGAACTGGTTAATAAGACTAAACATAGGAAAACAGCATTATTTTATTTTGAAATATTTTCTAAAATAAAAGTTATTTATGTGTTTCTGAGGGAACCTTTTAAAATTCAGATTTTTTTTTATGCAAATCTTATTTTAATTCATAGACCTTTCAGATAAGCTTCAGCCCATTAAAAAATTCATATTTCGTAAATTTCTGGACAGGTCTAGTATATATGTACATGTGAATGTTGCCAGGCTGGCTCTCTGGCTCCTGTGTGTGGCGCACTAACGCAGGCTGATAAAGGAATTTTAGGGCAAATATAGGAATATGGGAAATTAAAGTTTATGTTTATTTAGTCTTTAGAATACATGTTCTTTACAGACTAGATATAGAAGTAAAAATAACTTAAGTAGCTAGAATAACAAAATTTATATCTTATATAAACTATTCAACAAATTTTTAAAGCAATTGGTTGAAAAAGCAAAATCTAAATTATTGTTGCCCACAATCAAAGAATTATATAGAGCTAAAGCTCTAGTTAATGGCTCATTAAGAGCATAGTTTGTTCTATGAAACTGGATTGAAAACAAATCGCAATGTCGCAACATTCTTGAAGGCATATTAAAATTAATATATTGCAATAAAGGCGGACAGTCAATCGAACCTGAGATAAGACCATGAATAAAAGTAAGAGATTGAATCTTACGTCTAGTTTCAAGAGATTTTATGCCTAAAAGTAAGCAACGCGATTCGTAAGAAGGCAATGAAGTTTCAAAATTTATGGATCTAAGCGCAAATCTGGTAAATGATTTTTGAACTTTTTCAATTCTAAAAGAAGAAGTGCTGAAAAAAGGACTCCACACGAATGACGCATATTCCAATCGCGACCTTACAAACGAGTTATACAAAACCTTAATGGTATGAGGATCTGCAAACTCTGAACTATTTCTACGCACAAAGGCAAGTAGAGAATAGGCTTTCGGAATAATATAATTAATGTGTTCGATAAACGTAAATTTCGAATCAAAAATAACACCAAGATCACAATTAGAGTCAATTAACCTTAGCGGCAGGCCAGCCAAAAAATATGAAGTATTAATGATATTCCTAGACTTAGAAAAAGTAAGTGAAAAACATTTGGACATATTCAAAGGCAAACCATTTTGAACACTCCAATTATAAATATCATTAAGATAACTCTGCAGTAGGGTAGAATCACTCAAACTGGAAATTTTACTAAAAAGCTTTAAATCATCAGCATAAAGCAAAAATTGAGCAAAACGAAAGCATTTACATAAATCGTTAATAAACAATATGAAAAATAGTGGACCAAGGATACTGCCTTGCGGAACCCCAGAAGAAGCAACATACTGATATGACTTAACATTATTTATTTCTACATAGCAAATTCTATCTAGCAGGTAGGATTGAATCCAATTCAAAAAAGTGGAATGGCAACCCATTTTCGCAAGTTTTGCAATTAAGGCATTATGACAGACCTTGTCAAAGGCTTTAGAAAAATCAGTATAGATGCAGTCAACTTGATACCCACTTTCAAACGACGAAACACAATATTTTGAAAAAAGTGCTAAATTTCTCACGGTGGAGCGACCAGCAAAGAAACCATGCTGTTGAACACATATATGATTTTTAGCCATGAAAAATAACTTATTCTTCACGATACTTTCAAAAAGTTTCGATACATTAGACAACTTTGAAATAGGCCTATAATTAGAAATGTTATTTTTAATTCCACTTTTAAAAACAGGCGTTATAGATGCAATTTTCCAGCATTGAATAAAGACCCCTTCAGACAGAGATTTATTAAAAATCAAGGACAATGGTTTAGACAAAACATGTGCGCACTTTTTAAGTAATATGGACGCAATACCATCAATATCAGTCTTTATCGAACTTTTCATATTAGATATAACACTATAAACTTCAAACTCAGTAACTTCCATAGCACCAAGATCCAAAAAAGAACTAATATTCTTCAAACTAGAGTCATTAGACCAATCAATTACATCATCAAAATTCGATTTAAAATAGTCAGCAAAGAGGTTCACAGTATCTTCAATTAGCAAAGAGTTATTTCCATTATAATTCATAGATGTTCGAATACATGAACCATCTTTTTTGATAGAATAAAATTCCAAAATGATTTAAGATTCTTTTTGACATTACTTTCACACCTCAATATATATTGCTTATATAGAAATTTAGTAGATTTGAACAATTTCATAAATTTATTTCGCAAATTTTTTATTTTTTTTAGATTTTTAGTGTACCAAGGTAACTTATATACTCTTGGCGACACACGAGGGATATGGTCACTACAAACTTTAAGTAATTCAGCCTTAAAAATTTCAAAAGAGTTGCGACATTCTTACTCCTGAAAAGAATATTCCAGTCAATCCGATTGAAAATAATATTTAAATTTTCATAATTACACAATCTAAAATTGAAATAATTTATTGGAGGTTGAAGATTTGTAAATTCATAAAATTCAGTTTCAATAACAAGTGGAATGTGATGCATATTAGATGGAGCAATAGGACAAAAACATTCACTTAAATTGGATTTAAAGTTTTTAGATACAAAAACTAAATCTAGAATTCTATTTAAGTTATTAAATATAGAGTTTATTTGCATTAAGTCCATACTAAATAAGCTATCAATAAAATTTATCACATACAATTGATTGATATTAGAAGGAAGCAGTTCATTGTTAAATTGATTCCAAACGATTTTACTCAAATTAAAATCACCAACAACACACAGGTGATTATCAACATTACTTAAAATAGATTGCAAATTAGTTATATTTTCAACATGAGCTGTATAGATATCATCACCACTATTTGGAGGAATATAAGACGCGCAGATATAAAGCGATCCCTTAGGATTATTTATTACGATACATAATTGATCTAATAAAGAATCAGAATTCTGCAACAAATAAACATTTGAACACAAGTATCGCTTAACAGCTATGAGAACACCACCACCACGATTCAATCCAGTTTTGACTGCATCTCTATCCTTTCGGTAGACTTGGTACAAATTCAAATTAAAAAATTCAGCATCAAAGAAATCAGGGTTCAACCATGTTTCAAGAAATACAAAAACGTCGAAGTCTCCTTGAGAAGTCCAATTAAAAATTACAGAAGACTTAGTCCTCATTCCAGATAAATTATGAAAGTACAACTTAAGCTTTTTAAGATGAAACCATTTGTTGGAGCAGCAGCAACTACTTTTCTTTTGTATTCACTCCCCTTTTTTGAAAATTTATGAAAGGCCTCACTTTTACATTCTCTTGCCAAAGAGAAGCATCAAGAATATAAGTATAAAATTGTTCAGAAACACCAAGCTTAAAATTTATACTCTTAATATTGTCTTGAGCAGCACCTTTCTTTACAAGTTTAAAACATGCAAAGTGACCTTTATCAATATTAGTGTATTTATTAGCATACGCAATAATGTCATCTTCAGAAACGTTTGGTTTAAAAGAGGCCAAGTGTACAAATTTTTTACGTACAATAACATCCAAGTCACCACTTACTTTTTGACCAACAACAAATTTGTGTTTATTTATTAATTTCTTTTCTTTATTTACTGTGATCCATGGATTTTTATTCTCAGAGTTCTCATTAACATTTTGGGGAATATTAAGAGTAAAACCATCAACAGCAGCAGCATTAGCAATGTTCTTATCATTCACACAATTCACATTAAGGGAATCAACACTTATAACAGCGGCAGCATCACCCATGCTTGTAGTTAAGCCAGTTGACAACAAAACAGGTGAAAGCAAAGTAGAAGTAGCATTAGCAGCAGAAACGGCAGCAGCATAAGACATCGGTGCTTGCAGAGATTCAGAAGCCTGCGAATGATGGGAGACAGCATTAGACGGCGAAATCGCAGCAGTAGCCGCAGCAGCGGCAGCATGAGATGTAAGAGCAACTATTTCTAAGAGCAACGATTTCATCGAAAACTAATTGTAAAGAAATGTCTTGATTATTAGAATTTTGCAGAACAGGTTTTACTTGCTGTTGTTGCACTTATTGAGCATTAGACATCATAGAGACCGAGTTCTCACGAATTTTCTGAGGCGAACGAATAGAGTTTCGGCGAACTACCGAGCAATTTTTACAACGATAAGAATTATTTGATTTTTGCAAGTATTCTAAATCAGCTGGTAAAATGTTTATGCAAACCAAGTGAAAAAGTTCATTGCACTTAGCACACTGCGTTGATGGCTGACCTCGATCAACCTTTTGTCCACATTCACATGGCATAGCATATGAAACAAAAATAAGAGTAAAGTTAAAATCAGATTTAATAAATCACAGAGTAAACTCAAAACACGTCCGCACCGTATGAGATCTAAGACGAACTTGGTTCAATCGATGATGATGGATCCTAGTAATGGTCATAGAAACGTGGCCCATAAATAAAATGAGTAACCTCCGGGCTATAACGATCCTGCCTCTTAGGGAGGCCCGCAGCCTATGGATCGGTTCTGTATATCTAGATGTCGTCGGTCGTAGCTCAGTAGTTGGGGTGGGGGTTGGCGTTCGGGCACGGACGGACAGCTACATACATTAAAATTATATGCAGAGTTAGATGTTAACTATTTAAAACCGAATATTATTTGTAATTCGTAAAAAAAAACCGAATATCTATATTGAAATAACAAGGAGAACAAATTTGATTAAAATCTATTTGGTACAAGTTTGGAAGTCTAAGATACATCCGAGTATCCGCTGCGAAGGCACAATTGATGTTGTGTGGCCTACTGTCTAAACCAGCCCATCCTGCTAACAATAAAGAGGATAATATGTTTGTTAGCCCACTTTGTATCTTTCGAGGTTAAATAAAAATATGCTTAGCTTGTCATTTTTTTTTTAAATTTTTGATACACTCTTAATTTATTTATATTCTTCACAAAAAAAATATTATAATGAATCTTTTACTTAAATTTGAGTCTTGGCAAAAGAATTTAAAACATTATGTTTTCGACCCACCCAAATTTGTATAGAGTTATGGTGAAGGTTTTTTACAAACATTTTACTTAATTCAATTTACGAGAAAAAAAACTTCAAGGGATTGTGTTAAATCTAAATTATCATATAGTAAAATGTATGTATATATTTAGTTAAATTTACGTATTTGACAAGGATTTTGAATTCAAACTATGCTTATCAAAACAAAAGACTCAAAAACAGAAAATCATCCATTTAATAGTGAAAACTCTTTAGTCCAAAAAAATTATGTTTTTAGTATTTCATGTAAAGTGACAACGCCTGTGACGATGATTTTTACCCAGCCAATAAAAATCACGCACATATAAGAAACTTAGGCAAATTATTTAAATATATTGTTGCGAAAATTGGTTTGGTTTCTTTCCGCAAGTGCACCTCTGGTTCTCGAGAGGTTAGACTATTTTGTTGTTGTCTGATGTGCACCGAAGAAAAACTTACCAAGTTGCAAAAATCTGAAAAATAAAATCTTAATTAAAAGAAGACGCGTGCTTCTTGTTTGACTGTCAAATTCAACTCCGTTTTATTTTTCATTAAACGTTAAAAGTTTCAAAATAACTTCTACAACAAAAACAATTCATTTGCATTCCAATAATGCAGCTCTCTTACAAAAACAAATGTGTACATTCCAGTCCGCTAATTTAGTTTAACAAAACAATGTGCCGCTAGTTCTATGTACAAATCTTTTATGCTGCGCTCTCACGCTCATCACCTGATTCTACGGTTGGATTGTAGCGCTAGGGCGGCATAGTACGCGTTTATAATAAAAATAATTTACAACAATTTCTTAACAATATGTATATAATAAAATCCTATTTTTTTTGTTACCACCTAAGTCTACTTTTAAGAAACTACAAAATGAGTTCCTAAATCTAAGCTTATTTTTTTTATTTTTATCATTAAATATTAATTTAATCAACAAAAATTAGTTATAAAAAAAACTATAAAAGAATAAGAAGAGCTTAAAAATCAATGCAAAAACATCAACGACTACATAATCGCAAGACGCAACACGGCGTACCTACAATACAACATAAGTGATTACAACATCAAACAGCGTAACTGCTAAGTGATCATACACAAAACAACAAGCGACCACAACAGGAACGACTACAACATCAAACACTAAGACGAGCTAAGCAACGACTTGACTACGCAACCGATCGGATGGTATGAATAAACATAAATTCAGCATCAAGATAGTCAAGGAGGGCAGTCTGTGGTGTGTGCTCTAGTTGTGCGCATCGTTCTTCGTCCATATTAACGACTTGGTAGACATTCTAGGTGACTCCACGTTAATATAGACATCGCGTCGTCACTCAGCAGATAGTCTGCATCGTGCGCTCAGACCTTTCGCATCGTTCTTCGTCGATATTAACGACTTGGTAGACATTCTAGGTGACTCCACGTTAATATACGACAACGCGCCATCGAGTTTAAAACTTGTGCTTCATACATGCACATCGGTTTTCTTCGTCGATATTAACGACTTGGTAGACATTCTAGGTGACTCCACGTTAATATACGACAACGCGCCATCGAGTTTACAACTTGTGCTTCATACATGCACATCGGTTTTCTTCGTCGATATTAACGACTTGGTAGATATTCCAGGTGACACCACGCTAATATACGACAACGCGCCTTCGAACCTACGACTGATATTTCAAACACACTTCGGTTTTTCTTCGTCGATATTAACGACGTGGTAGACATTAAAGGTGACTCCACGTTAATATACGACCACGCGCAATCGAGCTTACTACTGGTGATTCATACATGCACATCGGTTTTTTCGTCGATATTAACGACGTGGTAGATATTAAAGGTGACTCCACGTTAATATACGACAACGCGCCTTCGAACCTACGACTTGTATTTCAAACATATACTTCGGTTTTCTTCGTCGATATTAACGACGTGGTACACATTAAAGGTGACTCCACGTTAATATACGACAACACGCCCCGATCCGATTTTTCCAATTTTAAGAACATATGTATGTATAAGTTATGATAAGTACAACAAATAAAGAATTCATAATACAACGAAAATAAATGTTTTGTAACGAAGCCCAACAGAAAATAATCCTGGACAACCGCCTGACGCTTACCCCGGAAAACTTCGTTACACGCCATAGATTGAATCATTTTAATGCAACTTGCAATCATTCAATTTATCGGTGTATAATGTTGATATAAAAAAAATTAAATATAGAAAAGAAAAATGCAATCAAAACAAATAACAAAATGTGTACTCACTAGCTCTCCCACGTTGACAGCAGGCCCGTTGTAATGTGGTGAATTCTCTTCTTAATGTTGCTAACTGCTATCAATCTTACTTCTAAAATTTTTTTTGTTTTGTTATGCTATTAAATTTGGTTTTCTCTCATTTGTTTCCCTTTTTCCTTCCTTCATTGCAAAAATAAATTTATGTTGTTGATAATTTTACTAACAATAAGAATTCATAAAATTTTTAGAATTTCTCAACAAATTTTTAGATCTCACCATAAGATTTTTCTTTGAAAGGAAAAAAAAGTAAAGAAACTTGAAAACTAAAGTATCTAACTAGGCCAACAGCAATGGCGAAAATGTTATGCCCAAAATTTTAACTACGTAAATTCAAGCATTAGATATTTCAGTAAATTTAGCCTATTTTCCTTTTGAGTTTTTACAACATCTTATACTTAATTTTAGAACAGAGTTTTAAGTATTTAATTAATTAATCTGAGGTAGATTTAACGTATCTTCAAAAATTTTAGATAAAAGTAAATTTAAGTTATATTTAAGGTATATTCAAATATGTAAATTTAAGTTATATTTAAGGTATCTTCAAATATGTAAATTTAAGTTATATTTAAGGTATCTTCAAATATGTAAATTTAAGTTATATTTAAGGTATCTTCTAATATTTAATAAAATTAAGTTTAGGTAAGATTTAAGATATGTTCAAAAACTTAACAAGCTGTACGCTGTCTTCCAACTGCGGAGGCAAAATGGACTGCAACTTAATTCCCCCTTTATGCAGATATATCCTCAAATTTGGCTCTTGACTGGGACTCTAAATACATCTCATATGAAGAACCTACATAAATTCACAACAATAGCATTCAGCTTACCTTGGTTAAAAGGGTCTAATGCTTATTGCTTCGGTGCTCCCGCGAAGGGGTACTGCCCTAATGCAGGAATGTTTGCGCTATGGTTTCGGAAACTTTCTATGTTTGGTTTTTCCTTAATGCGTATAATATGATTATTCAAACTTTTCAATTTTTTTCAATGACCGACACACTTCAACAATATTACACAATTTAAGGTTAAAAATTAAGATGTGCGTAAAACGATGTGGCTTGCGCAAAGTATGGTCAGCAAAAGAAAGATGTCTTTCGCGGAAATAGCCATGACACCTTGCTCTAAATTACGCTTTATTGAATGTCAAATAGACATAATTTAGTTACGTCAGAATGTTGGGCCATACCAGTGCTTGGCAAACTTTGCACAATATTGTGCGCGAAAATAGCCAGATTGTATGACGTCATACAACAATTTTGCAACCCATCGAACTGTTGTATATGAAAGTTTACTTTATTGAAATCACCCTCACAGCGCTTGAACCTCCGAATAGTCCTCCGAGCAACAGAAAGAGTGAATATTTCATATGAAAAAGCACTTACAGGTAGAAACTAAAGTTGGTTCGATCTGGACAAGAGAGAGGTGTCAATCGATGGGTCCTAGGAATGATCATAGAAACGGCCAGTAAAATAAAAGTGGCTTTGTTTTTTTTTTGCAATTTCCTAGTCAATTTATATAAATTCCTGGTCAATTTAAATAGATGCCTGGTAAATATAATTGACAAGCATCAATTGAGTTTAACCATATACAGCTTTGAATTAACTACACCGAAAAAAAAGACCGTACTAAATTTGAAGAACTGCCTTCCTCCGATTTAGTGTAAAAATTTTCCTTAATCTAAGTCAGACTTGTGCGTAATCAATTACATTTGGTAATTAATTATTCATGCAATTACAATTACTTGTAATTTGTAATTGAAATTTTTCAATTACAATTACATGTTATAGTAATTGAAAATTTCGAAAATATTTCAATTACAATTACTTATAATTGTAAATGAAAAATTTTCAATTGGAATTACTGTAATCCAAAATATGTAGTTGAAAAGCAAAGTAATTGAACGATATTTGTAATGGATTGCTTTTAGTTGTAATTTCCAATTTTTTAAGTAATCAATTACAAGATATACAAACACAAATGCATAAATACATATCCAGAGATACACATATGGGTATTTCTACAGTTACGGACGTGACAAAGTTCAAAGAAATCTGTGTTGTAAACTTGGCTCATTGTGTGGTCCTAGGGGAGGACTATATTTAGGAAAAATAACAGGCTCGACCGAGCATTCTTCCAGGATATTAGCCTAAAAATTGCAAAATAAAACTGAATAAGGTAGCTGTTCGAGCAACTTTTTTATATAGGACATACGAAAACCAATGAAATTTTTGAATTCATGGGATATTCTGAATATTTTTCCATTTTTCAATCAAGTGTGGTGAATAGTTTAAGCAAACTGTAATAAGGTCATTTATACATGTCCAACAAGCATTAAACTTGGTGAAAGGCTAGAGCTCAAGTTCTTCTTTTACATTCCCATATAAATCATATTCAATAACATAAATTTTTTTTGTGATTTTTATCACTTGAAAGAAATTTTTTTCAAATTTTAATAAATGTAATTGCTGAAAAATGTGTGATCAATTACATTTTCGTTTCAAATTACTTGGCAAAAGTAAAAGTAAAAAGATTACAACTTTCTAAAAGATTACATTTTCATGCATTACTAATCCAATTACAAAAGTAATTAGAATTGCATATAATTGTAATTTTAAATTACATGTAATTGAAATTAATGTAATTGAAAAATTTCAATTAAAATTACTTTTAATTTATTTTTTGAATTAAAAGTAATGATTACTTGTAATTGTAATTGAAAGAAATGTAATTCAAAAATACCCAAGTCTGATCTAAGTTATTTTTCCTCATATTGATGAAAATATCGTCTCATTTAGTAATTGAGTCCTTTGAAATGAGTTCATGTTTCATTAAAGCAAGTCAACGCTCTTCTTCAAAAATAGAGTTTGTGGTTTTAGTAAAATTTTCCTTTGAAATAGTAAATTTTTCTTTGGGAAGTTTTTTTGAGGACAACTTGTTCCTCATTTGAGTAAAGACTTCCTCAATCTAATGGAATGTTTTGTTTAAGGAAAATCGTACTCAGTTTTATTTAGTTTCTTCAAAAAGTTACTATGACGTAGGTAAATTTTCCTTAATAAACGAGTGGCAACACTCGCTGCTTTACTCGCTGAAATTAATATCTATTCTTCTCGTAAGTACTCTGTTTTTGCCTATATATTTATAGTTCTCTACTTGTTTTTTAAATAAAAAAATAAAAAAATTAAAAAAAAAAAAAATTATGTCGTCGCCGGGATTTGAACCGAAGCTTTCCTGATCAGACAATGGTTGTTACATGCGCAGTTTAACAACATCATTTTAGTATGTCTTAAAAATACTGTCGGTGGCTGAGTTGGGTAAGATGAACATCTTTGAACAGTGGCATGGCGCAGAACACAGGTTCAATTCTCTGATCGGGTGACAGGTAAAAAAAAATTTAAGTTCTTCTTTAAAAACGTATTACAATTAAAATAAGAATGACTGGCAATCAGTAACCAACAAATAAGAAAATAGAGGAAATAGAACATTAACAAATTTTTTTTGAAATCAACGAATTTATTTTAAGTAACTTTCTTTCATTTAAGGATACCTTCATCCTTAGAAAAGTAAAATTTTCCTCAGTTTTATAACCTTGTCCTCACATTGAGTAAGCTTTTCCTTATTTCAAAGCAGCAACATTTACTTGTACTAAGGAATCCAACTTACTTATTTTGAGGAACCCATGGCTTTAGCTCGTATTGAAGGACATTTTTTCCTTACATTTAGGCATTTTTCCTTAAACGGAGTAAGTTTTTTTTTCGGTGTAGATTCAGATTTCTGGTTGAAATAACAATATTTTCCCTCGAAGCCAAAACAATACGTCTACTAGTTAAATTAACCAGGTTATAGTTAATTTTTTTTTCAGTGTACATACTGTAGCTGCCAAAATGATAAGAAAATGCAGCAACAAATAAAAAAACATTTTTGAAATCAAAATCGGCAAAATGTGCTTTAATTTTTTAGCCATTTACTCGAATGCTCTAAATTGTGCAAAAATTTTCTAAAAAAAATTGCAAATAAATAAATTGATAAAATTATATGGAACCAATAACGACGAGAATCAGGTGGGATATTGTTACTGTCACTTTCTTTAATTATGTATTAGAACTAAATGCAAAGAAAACAAATATCACACAACAAAGCAAAGCCGGTCGCACGCACTCCTTAATAGGTTAACAATCCGAAGAACAGATCACAAGTGTTGCCGGCTCGCTCAATCGATGGGAGTGGGTTTTTTTTGATTAATTACACTAACAAATAAAACAACTATAGGTAGGGGAAGAGCATGTACATTGGACCGATTGTACCTTGGACTGGCTGGCTATATTTAATGTTTGCCAGCGTGTAGCTAAAAATCGTAACAGTACAATTTTCTCTATTTATGTAACCGATTTCAGCAACGCTTCACAACAGCTATTTTGATTTACGTTCTTTCGTCAACTGAGGAAGACGAAATTTTCATGTGATTTGTAAATTTTGTGCAAATTTTCAAGGTCGACTTACGAGCTGTGTAATTTTGTTGTGTTGGGGATCAATGACGAAATAACGATACCTAACGTTTCTCTTCAAGTTAATTATCTTAAAATCTTATTATCTCCTAGGGTAAAATTGTTTTCGAATATTTTCCGAATTTTGTGCTTGGCATGTACCTTGGACCAATGCATGGAATGTACCTTGAACCTGTCCTAATTACATAGTTTTTCTGTGTCGCGAAATGTATTGCGAATGTAATTCATAAATATTCCTCGGAGCAAAAATTACAGTAAAGGTAAAGTAGGCAATTTAAAGTGGATTAAGGGGTAGATCTGCTGCTAAAAAGAACAAGATCGGAACAGCAAATTTAATTCGCCATTTAGCTAAACTCTCATTATCTGGAAGCATTATATTGATATATCAATCCAAAATTGATCATAAAAAACTATTTAGTACATAGGAAAGAAAAATTTTGGTAAATTTAGTCTCATGGTCCAAGGTACAATGTCTGATTGTACCTTGGACCACTTTGGCATTCTAAAGAAAAACGTCTTTTACGTGGGTTTGGAAAAAATACTGCGGCTTTTGTTATAAATTGTAGGATAAAAAAATTAAAAAAAAGTTGTTTTTGAGGCGCACTCGATTTGCGCGTTAGGGGGCGTTCAAGTATTATGTAACGAAATTTTTAAAGATTTTTGACCCTCCCTCCTCCCCCCGGGAAACGCGCCGTATCGTTTTTATGTACCCCCGTAACACCCAAGTGACCATGTTTACCAGTGGCGTAGCTAAGAGTTGAGGGGCCCACCGGCGAAAATCTTAGTGAGGCCCCCTTGAAACAATTTTTTATCTTCGAATGAGCAAACCTAAGTAACCGAATCGACCCAGCTCGTGCAGTATTTTAATAATTAAATATGCAAACCTAAGTAACTGAATCAACCCTGCTCAAACTATTTATTGATCGTTGAATCGGCAAACTCAAGTAACTGAAACGACCCAACTCGTGACATTCTTTTGATCTTTGAAACTGCAATCCTAAGTAATCGAATCAACCCAGCTGGTACAATTGATTTGATCGTTGAATCTGCAAGCGTATGAAACCGAGTTGATGCAGTTTGAGAGACAATACGACCCCCTGCAAAATCATTTATGAGGCCTCCCCCATGTCGATGAAAGTGATAGAAATTCAAATTTGAATTAAAAAAAAGGAAAATTTCTTTAATTGTAAAAATAAGTTTTTATTAGTAAAAAAATAATTGTATTGTTTGATGTCCTATTCAAATCTATTGGAACGTCTAACATTTTTTTCTGCAAATTCATCAATTAATTTATCAATATTGTTTTTTTTCGCCCTTTAACATTCAATCGATAACAGCGCTAAAGCATATAATTCGACTTGTGACATACTACTTAGAACGTAAATAATTTTTAACTTTGAAAAAGACCGTGCTACTGAAGCAACTGTTACTGGCAATGTTAGATACAATTTTATTATGATCATTACGTCTGCGACATTACTTAAAAAAGAGGAATGGTTTTCTATTAAATATTGTAATAATTCTTTAATTGATGTGTCGCGTGAAATATTTTTTTTAAATAAATTTCGGAGGGATAAAAGCTGGTGTGTTAAATCTGATGAAATTTCTTCGGAGTATAGACTAAATAATTCTTCTGCTGCTGTCCGTAGATCATCGTCATTCATGGCAAGTAAATTTTTAGGGAAAATGCAGCGAAAGTTTTTGGATACTTTTTGTTTTCCTCCGAACCTTGAGCGCAATTGTCCAATGATTATATCCAGATGAGCATTGAACACATTAACTTCAAATGCGTGTCGTGGATCGCAAATCGCTTCGTGCTTTGACAACTCATCGAAAAAAGATTTTACTTTTCTCACTCTTTTATGCTCGAATACTGCTTCGATTTCCCAACTGGAAGCTAAAACTTGAGCTTCTTCGACGACCTTTTCAAAATTGTTTCTTAATTCTATTATATTATCTAAGGACACTTTTAACAGCTCTGAAGCATAAAATAAATCCATACTTTTCTTCTGCAATTCTTTTGAGACTAAATTAGTCATTTCTAAAACCTTGCATTCCATGACTAAAAAAGTTACAAATTCTTTGTTCAAAAGTTTATATAAAGATATTGCTTCATTTTTGGTACCACTGTCTTTGGATACTAAGTTTATTTTTAATAATGATTTCATTATTGGTCTAAACCCTAGTCGACATGCGTATATAATAGCATCATGTCTAGATGACCACCTTGTAGCACACAATTTTTTCAACACACTGGATACTTCAATGAGTATGAATTCATTGTTTCAATGAGCAGATCCCAGCGCTGAATACAATACTTGCACTAAAAAATGCAAAAAGTCGTTGAAGAGTTTCGTAAAGTTTCTGTACCAAAACTAAAAATTTAACAGAATCTTCTAAAACTATATTAAGGTTGTGAACTAAGCAATGAACGTAGGACGCTTTCGGCTGAATATTACAAACTCTTTTTTGTAATCCAGAATAGATGCCACTCATTACACTAGCTCCATCATATCCAGGGCCGAATTTACCTTAGAGGCACGCTAGGCCAGTGCCTATTGCGGCACGATTTTAGGGGCGGCAAATAATGGGAATTTGAATTTTTAAAATTTTTTTTACACAGCTCACACTGGTCGGAAATGCTAAAGTTTTGGCATAAAATAGACAAACGTAGTTATAGTATATATATATAATTTGGCACACTTAGTAGTAATGTCATATATAAGAATAAAACAAAATTTTGGAAAGATCTGACCACGCCTACCTTAACCGTCCATATAACCCAATATTGAGCAACGTAGTTATAGAGTTCTAATATGACACATTTAGTAGTAATGTCATATTTAAGGACAAAAAAAAATTTCAGGAAGGTCTGACCACGCCTACCTTAACCGCCCATATTACCCAATATTGAGAAACGTTGTTATGGAGATATAATTTGTCACATTTAATATTAATGTCATATTTAAGAACATAAAAAAAAATCAGAAAGATCTAACCCCGCCCGCCTTAACCACCTATACAGCCCAATATTGGGAACTGCCTCATTTTGTATACAAAGATTGATTTCTCTTAACTTGTAAGTAAAATCATGTACAAGTTTGCAAGTTTTATACTCTCCTAAAATATATGGCTATATATGATCAAAATCGGACTACATCTTAAAGTAAATGATTTCAAGAAATTAAAAATTGTTTATCAAAGACGTTTATAAATGTCGTTTATCGTAACTATCTTCTACTTCTAATTCAAATTAAAATGGATTTATATATTCTCAATCCGAATCGGATTCGAAGTCTTCCGTAATAAATTTTTTTCTATATCGGACACGAAAGTCGGTGGTTCTAAGGGAGCCAACACGTCTATCTACAAATTCTTTTTATATTTATTTGAACAGTTTTGATGTTCTTTTTTAAATATCGTTGCAAGTCTATTACATTTTTGCAAATACTTATTAATATAAGTGGTAAAATTACTAATTTTTTTGCTTATATGTTGTTTTGTAGTCTATTACATTTTTGCAAATGCTTATTAATATAAGTGGTAAAATTAATAATTTTTTTGCTTATTTGTTGTTTTGTAGTTGTATTAAGATTTTTATTCATTTTTTGGAAGATCCAATCAGAATTGGCAATAGTTTTACGTCCACCCTCAACCCATGTTTCAAATATATCAGCATGACTGAATTTCAGGTTAACTGAAACAATTAAAAATTTTGCGGAAATGAGCAAAAATGAGTTATGAATGGCCCCGTATTATATACATTTTAATGTACAAAACTGCATTATTAGTTGCGAGAAGGGGCGAGTAGCTCACCACTTTTTTTCCACAAAACACGAAGCATTTAGGTTAGGGTCGTCTTCAGAACAACGCAACAAAAACACATAAAAACAATGACACAGCACATTAAAATATAAACTTGGGCTTATCTCCTGTATTCTACATACCTTGTGCTATATTTTCCATGGTAAAAATTTATTGTGCTAAATAATTAGAATTACCAATGTTTTTAATTAAAAGTATACGTCGTGTCGTGCGACAAAAAAAAATTAAATTTTCGTTTGAAAAATAGTTAGCTTTCAAAGCTATCAAAAAAGAACAGCGTTGCAGCATAAAATTTTTGAATATTGGATTTGGGTGCTTAATTTTATATTCTATTAGGGAAAACAAGCTAATTTTCTTAAATCCATAGTTTTTTTTTTTTGTATTTATTCCAAAATTTCGGCATTTCCGACCAGTGTGCACAGGGGGAACAAAGTGCAAATATTGGGATTGTATGCACTAAATTACCTCAAATTGTTAACAAGCAAAAAAAAAAAGGGTCCTCACTTATGATATTACAAAATTTTTTTTCTATATTTACTAGTAAAGGGAGGCGGCAATTTCTAAATGGCCTAAGGGCGGCAGATTTCTATCTCCGGGCCTGATCATATTCTTGGCCACGTCAATTTTCGAAGAGTATATAATTTTCAATGAGCGTTTAAAATTTTGCGTTACAAATTTTTCAAATGACCCCCACTGAAGAAGTTTCACTTCAAAAATTTGCTCAATCTGGGTCGATTAGGTTACTTGGGTTTGCAGATTTAATTATTTAACATTCATAGTTTTTCGCGGTAGCTCGCGGGGCCCCCTTAGGCTCGGGGCTCCCCCCGCACCGCGGGGTTTGCGGACGCTCAGCTACGCCACTAAAAATACAATTATTGCGCCAAGTACCGAAAAGTCGCTAAAATACCTTTATTATTGTTTTAATCGCGTTTGCGGCAATAATATATAAAACAAGAGATTTCTTACTTTGATATTGCTACTTAATAAGCAATCACACATAATATAATAAACAGTTGCGTACGTTTAAAATATGTTAAAATAGGCTAAATTTGTCCTAATAAACTTTTACTACTAATCTTACATTTAATTACAATACATAATAGAAGTTTCACTTCAAAAACTAATTTACGTAACGCGTTGTTTAACCCCCCTCCCTCCCCTGTAACGCATCGTAACGTTTCACAAGATCCCCCTCCACCCAAATTGCGTTACGTATTACTAGAACGCCCCCTTAAGTGCGGTAGTCAAACCCTCGCACAATCCTAAACAATAAGATCCTTTATCTTATTTCACCTGTTCAGGAGAACTAGGCTCGAGTGCAGGACGCTAAACGGGAAAAGGAATAATGAAATTAATGAAATGAATCAAAGTAATAAGAAAAAGTGTAAGAGACAAGAAATTGGAAAGTTTAATAAAGAAGACAACTTAGTAATTGGAAACGTCACAAAATAGTCAAACTAATTACGGAAGGTACTCAAAGGTTGTCTACCGACCACAACCAGATAATTAAAGCAAAAACAAACAGAACAATAAAAGCTATCACTCCCTGTAAATTAAAAATACGGATATCTAATACTGCTGCAATCAGTTTTCCAGATTTTCCACGCCACGATCCAAGATTCAATGCTGCTCCTTCTGCTGCACATTAGGCTTCCTCAGATTTTGATTTTATTATTTACTCGCGATTTTTTTTTTCTTTCGCAGAACAATACGTTTGTCGCACTTCGATTAGAACTCCCGTCCTCGTAGCTATTCTCAGCTGTCGAAGAGTCATAAGTTCCACAAAACGGGAAAGATATGTTCGTTCGTCGTTAATGCATAAGTAATTTTCTCTGAAAACTTTATTCATAACCGGGAAAATCGCTCACACCCATTTACGAAAAATTCTTACATTTAATTTTTCGGTGTTTTTAGGCGACATTAAATAAAATCCCGAGTCCACTGAGTATTTTACTCTTTTGGCGGGACCTATGCATGTATAGAATGGCTTCATACGGCTCCATATATACAACGCCACTTAATGTTACAAACATCAACTGTCGTTACACCACTCAGAAAAAAAAGTTGTAATTCCAACAATTTTATACTTTGACCCAACAATTTCCGTAGGTTAATATGAACTCAATAACTTAAATTCTTATTTTGACAATAAAATTGTTAGCCGTAAAGTAAGAACTTTTATATTTGGCTTAAATATAAAAATTGTTAACACTTCGAAAAAATAAATTGTTGCCTCAAGAACGAGTTGTTGTTCAAAAAATCAACAACTTGAATAGTTGTGACAAGATTTCGTTGTTAATAAAAATTGTAAAAATAATTGTTGGCTCAAATATTAAAAGTGTTGTATTTAAAAAAATTTAAATTCCTATATTAAAAACTAGTTGTCACCTTTCTTTAAAAATAAAGTAGTTGACATAAATGTATTGAAATTGATTTTTCTCCTCCCTCCCGCGGTCACAATCTGTGAAACATGCCATCATTCGTCCCGCCGTGCAGGTGCTGATTTCTATGCGCTGGTTCGTTTGTGAAATAAATATGCAAGAGACCCAGTCAGTTTTATTGAAAATATCATCAATTTCATGGGAAATGATAATTTTCAAGAGTTCCTGTGAACCCATGCTGCACTCGTCTAATGCCTTTACTCCGTCCCAGGATATTTCCCAACTAATATAAAGCTCAAGGTTTGGAGGATCAATAAAATTTACTTCACTTTACATTTCACTTTTTTTTTTCAATTTATAATAAAAACAACACGATCAGAGCTAACTACGCAATAAGAATTTTTTTCATTAATTTTTACTAAAGCGACAGATTTACAGTTTTCAGTTTTCACAACTTTAAGAATAAATTGTTGTGGCAAGAATTTTATTTCTTAGCCCGAGAATTAGTTTTTGAAATAAAAATTATTCACATTATTCATTGTTATGCCAACTGTTTTTATTCTTGACAAAAATTATAAACTGAAGAACTTATTGTTGAATTAACAATTTCATTTTTAAAGGCCAATACGATCACAAAAATATTTAACACAAAAATTTTATAATTGGGCCAACAATTTTCCGTTTTTAAAAATGTTTAAGAAAATTAAAATAGTTTTTATAAGAACTTTATTTTTAAATTGATAGCTTGATTCTTAAAAAATCAAGAACGAGTTTTTGCTGGAAGAAATTTTTGGTAAGTCAACAATTTTTAGCTCACAATTTTTCAAGAATGCAAATATTCTTCGGATAACAATGTTTATTTTTCTGAGTGACTGTCAGTCATGAGGCACGTAAGTCAAGTTTGCGTTGAATCGGCCCATCGAACCTGCAAAACTGAATCCTACGGTTGCACGAGCAATATTTGGTACAAATCATTTCACATAAGCATTTTATTATTAAGAATACAATAAGGTTGGACGATACAGTGCGTTTATACATTCCTGCCTCTCACCCCTTACTCGACTCATTGTCTCACTTCCACGATTCCCAATATTTTAATACTAAGCGGTGTTGAACCGCGACAATATCTTATTAATATGCGCCCAAAATTGGTCAAGAGCAATGATGGGCACCTACATGCACGCAAAGTTCGTTTCCATGTAGTGGTACAATAACCATATAGAGTTCAACTTCTGCTGAAGCAGAACTGAATCGTTGTTGTGCTCTCATATTTGTGCTTAGAATGCAATAATACATAGTAGATGCCAGTTAACAAATTTCGATTGCACAATTTTTTTAAATGATAAATTTATCTATTTGCAGCTATCAGATATTTGTTCAAAAAGTTTGTGTGATCGCTCCAACACATTTTCCAATCTACTATCTGAACTAGATACTTAAAAGATTTAACCCAGTCGATAGAAAAGCATTTATCAGAGCACAACTTTTGCTCATAATAAGTTTGTGAAACATCGGAGGAGCTACAAGTATCCCTATCAACAAAATATTTCTCACATCCTGAACAGTGAAAAATGAAATTATCGCACTATCGTAAAAGTACATCAACTTAGTTTTTTCACTTAAGACCAGCTTATGAGCTGAAAACCAGTGCCTTAAAGTACTTAGATCATGACTTATCTCTACAGCTAGGCTACAGGCTACAGCTATCACTAGTGTGATTCTGATCAGAGTAGAAAAATATAATACTATATGTCAAAGAAATCCTAGCTTTTTTGAGGAAAGTTACAAATAATTTGATGAAGAAGATTGAAGATTATTTATTTTAAGAATTCTGCATACATATATTTTTGGCAGCAGGACAATCGTTGAGCAGGTGTTTAACAGTGATGTTATTGGTAATACCAATTTGGTATGGCAGAGTAGGTATGTGTTGTCAGCTGATATATCGAAAACTCGTTTATGGGTGAGTCTGGTTTGTCCTATACGAAATCTGGTGCAAGCTACAACTTCTGTTCTGGTGACCGTCACTGGAAGTTTTGGAGTTATTTTTTTTTAGGGTTACAGGATTGGTAAAAGTGGGAGTAGTTGGTCAAGCCTTGAAGGCTGATTTCCACGACATTGTGTTTGATTTTTTTATTTATATCTGCTTTGTTAAAAGAGGGTTGTCTAATGACTGGACGAGTAGTGGCCGATTTGGCTTTTATATTCGCTGTTTCGTTTCCAAATATACCAATATGACTTGGGATCCAAAGTATTTTTGACATGTTGCCACTGATTACGTATTTTGTTGATGATGTGGCTATGACATTTCTTACGGCTTCTGCTACTGAGAGGATGTCAGTGCATATAATTGTCTTTTTTCCTTTTGTGTGCGTGAAAACATGCAAAAGATGTGGCCTATGCTTCAGCAGAAAAAACTGAAGAGTAGTTTGTTAGTCGACCAAGTTCAATTTCTGTGCCTCTTTCATCTACAACACTGAAACCAGTTCCGATAAGTGCCTTTGAACCATCAGTAAATAAGAATTCACAATCGCTGTTTCTGCTTTTAGGGTCAAAAAATCTTTGTAAAAAACAGCTGTTGTTTGAGCCAATTTTGTACCAAGGGTGCAAATTTTGTTTAAAATTTTTGGACGAATTAATATTGAAATTATGTTCTTGAGCGTATTTTATCAACCGACAAATAGCGCTGGGAAGTTTTTGTTGAGATTTTCTTCTCAGCTGCTTAGTAACAATTGTACGTAGATCTGAGTTATCCGGAGTCATAATCTTTATCTTCTATCTACTATTATTAAACGAGCAATAATTGTATGTATTTATATATTTATATATATACATTTATATATATACATATATATTTTCAGACTTTATTTCGAAAACGGGTGCAGCGATTTTGATGAAACTTGGGGGTTAGGTACATATGTGAACAAAATTAGGATTGGGCTGGGTTTTAACTTATCAAACGCTCCTGGAGGGGCGTGGCACAGCCCTAAACTTCTATTTTCATAACGTCATATCTCGAAAACCATTCAAGATATTGTATTAAAATTTGGTACACAGATGCAGATCATAAATGTCTTAAATTTTTTAAAAGTGGGCGGAATCGGAAAAGTGGGCGTGGCACTTTTCAATAATTGAAAATTTTGATTCAATATTACTCAAAAACGGCACTGACGATTTTCATAAAAATTTTATAGATAATACCACTAAAAGCAGTCATTACAACATGCTATGTAACTATACTGGCAAAACTCGTTGAAAGGCATGGCACAGCCCACAACATTTATAAACGTTATAATAGGAGAACTAGCAATGCAGTCGATATGAAATTTAGTATGGTAGGCATACTTGCTATAAGGTATTTTTTAGCCAAAAATGGGTGCAATAGTACCAGTGGGCGTGGCACCTTCCATACAAGCAAAAAGCGTTAAATGTTATATTTAGGGTGCTATGAGAGTAATCTTCTTAAAATTTGGTGAGGAGGTGTCGGTTACTATAAGCTTTGAAATTAATTTGATTTCGACGGGATTTCATCAGTGAGCGTGGCACCTCCCATAGATGCAAAAAACGTTTTGTGCTATATTTAGTGTGCTATGAGAGATATCTTTTTAAAATTTGGTATAGAGATGTCGGTTAGTAAAAACCCTGAAATTAAATGGACTTCGACGGGATTGCATCAGTGGGCGTGGTACTTCCTACCATAACAAAATGTTGCAAGTGGGTCATTTTGTGATTTATTTAAATATTTTTCGACTGGTTCAACTTTTTTTAACCTCTTTCAACATTTTCCATATTTTTCCGACTTTGTCAAACTCATTCAACTTTTTTCGACCTCATTCAGTTTTTTTAGAGATATTCAACTTATTTCGAGATTTTCAACCATTCAATTTTTTCGACTTTTTCAACCATATTCAACTTTCTTCGACTTTTTGAACGTCATTCAACTTTTTTAGAATGATTCAACTTCTTTCATTTGTTTCAACATTTTTCAACCTCTTTCAACTTTTTTCAACATTTTCCGACTTTGTCAACCTTATTCAAATTTTTTGACTTATTGAACCTCATTCAACTTTTTTAGAGTTATTCAACTTTTTTCAACCGTTTCAACATTTTTCAACCTCTTTCAACTTTTTTCAACATTTTCCACCTTTGTTAACCTTATTCACCTTTTTTCGACTTTTTTAACCTCATTCAACTTTTTTCGAATTATTCAACTTCTTTCAGCTGTTTCAACATTTTTCAACCTCTTTCAACTTTTTCCATATTTTCCGACGTTCATTCAACTTTTTTAGAGTTATTCAACTTCATTCATTTGTTTCAACATTTTTCAACCTCTTTCAACTTTTTTCAACATTTTCCGACTTTGTCAACCTTATTCAACTTTTTTAACTTTTTGAACCTCATGTTACGCCTGGCATTTGGCAGGAAAAAGAAACTCACAAAAAAACTTTAGGTATCGACCACCGAAGTCATTCCCGGCTAGGGCGCGGTTTTCCCATTGCCATTTGTAGCGCAGAATAGAACATAAAAAAAAACTATCACAAATGGGGAGCAGAAAAACCCCAGGTCCCTTCCCTTAATCTACCTCGATGGCATCACGAATCCACCCACCCCGACATCTCCCCTAAATTCAAAGCCTAGCAAATTTCCATTACTAAATTAACAAATCGTAATTTTAAGTTCAATTCAAAAAAAATTTAATTTTTTAATTTCATTATTTTGGTTTTCTCTTCTTGTTTTTTTACAATATTTTTAATAGTGTACCTAATGCTACGGTGTTTATTAATTGTTGTAAATATATTTAAGATTTTTATGTTACTATTCATATGAAAGACAAAAGAATGAGAAGCCTTAAAGTAAATTAAATTATAAAGTAGGGATTTCAGTTTAATTTGTAGTGCATGTATTATATATTTATACCTATAATATAATAAACATTATTACTAAAAAAAATAAACTTAACTGGTAGGTGTAGTTGTTTCCTTAATGGTAATTGTCGTAGCTGGTGTTGTTGTTGTCGTAGCAGGTGTTGTAGTTGTCGTAGCTGGTGTTGTTGTCGTAGCAGGTGTTGTAGTTGTCGTTTTAATTTTATTTTATTAAGTACTTTTATTGTCTTTGTTTGCACTTTTTGCACCTTTTTATTGTAGGTTTATGTAGCTCTTTTTTCGAATTATTCAACTGTTTCAACATTTATCAACCTCTTTCAACTTTTTTAAACATTTTTCATATTTTTCCGACTTTTTGAACGCCATTCTCCTTTTTTAGAGTTATTCAACTTCTTTGATTTGTTTCAACATTTTTCAACCTCTTTCAACTTTTTTCAACATTCTTCGACTTTGTCAACCTTATTCAAATTTTTTGACTTTTTGAACCTCATTCAACTTTTCTAGAGTTATTCAACTTTTTTCAACCGTTTCAACATTTTCCAACCTCTTTCAACTGTTTTCAACATTTTCCATATTTTTCCGACTCTGTCAGACTCATTCAACTTTTTTCGACCTCATTAAATTTTTTTAGAGATATTCAACATTTTTCGAGTTTTTCAACCACTTTCAACTTTATTCAACCTCATTCAATTTTTTCGACTTTTTCAACCATATTCAACTTTTTCAACCTCATCAAATTTTTTTTGAGATATATCAACCTTTTTCGAGTTTTTTAAACTCTTTCAACTTTTTTCAATCACATTTAATTTTTCCGACTGTTTCAACATTTTTCAACCTCTTTCAACTTTTTTCAACATTTTCCATATTTTTCCGACTTTTTGAACGTCATTCAACTTTTTTAGAGTTATTCAACTTTTTTCAACCGTTTCAACATTTTTTAACCTCTTTCAACTTTTTTCAACATTTTCCGCCTTTGTCAACCTTATTCACCTTTTTTCGACTTTTTTAACCTCATTCAACTTTTTTCGAATTATACAACTTTTTTTAACTGTTTCAACATTTTTCAACCTCTTTCAACTTTTTTCAACATTTTCCATATTTTTCCGACTTTTTGAACGTCATTCAGCTTCTTTCGACTTTTTCAACCTCTTTCAACTTTTTTTGAGTTATTCAGCTTCTTTCAACTGTTTCAACATTTTACAACTTCTTTTAATTTTTGTCAACATTTTCCATATTTTTCTGACTTTGACTTTTCATTTTCCCGCTTCAACTTCTCTCATCTTTTTTCTGTTCCATTTTTTTCGGACTTTTCTAACATTTTTCGACTTTTCAACCCATACTACTTTTTTAACCTTTATTGACGTTTTTCAACCTCTTACAACTTTCCTAATTTTTATTTTTGGCTTTTCAACTCTTTTCAATGTTTTTTAAATATTTCAACTTATTCAATATTAGTCAACTTTTTTCAACAAATTCCATATTTTTTCGACCGAACAGTGGTCGGTCTCCAGGTACTATTATATTAAACGAGCAATAATTGTATGTACACTCCGGTCAAAAAAAACGCCGATTTGAATTTTGCAAGAAATTTTATATTTGGATGCGTAAAATAATATCTACTCTTGTTTAACGGTTTTAAGTTTGATAGATACTGTTGCTAGGGACAAGTTTTGAGTATTTTCAAAACTGTCCACCTAACAATAATAATTTCTAAGAACTTTTTCCAAATAAACACATAATTGCTAGTTTTATAATCAGAAATTACAACTTATTTATATGAAAAAATCCATTGTTTTTTTTGTAGTTTTTTTTACGGATTTTTAATTTCTCACATATTGTTTAATTGTTTATTATTTAATTATTTTAAATAATACGGTAAAATTGATTTTAATACCGCGTAGGACCTATTTTTGCCTTGATGACGCTTTCCATTCGAAAAGGTATGCTCTCATAGGGTTTCCGTATTAATTCCATTAAAATATCGTTGTACCAAGTGAATTCAATTATTTCCTTTAACTTTGGAATATTATAAGGGTTTCGTTGGCGCACTTTGCGTTTTAAAATGGCCCAAACATTCACAATGAGATTGAGGTCGGGGCTGTTACCGGGCCATGGACTGACTCAATTCTAAAAAAGTCCTTATATTCCATTACCTATGCAAAAATAAATAGTTCATTGTTGTAAATATATAAAAAAAAAAAATGTAAAAAATAATTATTGTGAGTGAGGACACTTACCAATTTTGAGCGATGACAAGGTGCAGAATCGTCTTGAAATATGACTTTTGTTTTGGTCACATGGGGGCAATAACAAGATGTGCGGTGGGAGGGATTCTTCTTCCGGAAGGTTATGTGAACTCCGCAGCTTATATAGATATCGTGAAAAACGGCGTTTTACCTAGCATCGACCGACTAAGCGAGCACGTAGCAAAAGTCATATTTCAAAACGATTCTTTCCTTGTCATCGGTCGGAATCGGTAAGTGTCCCACTCATAATAATTATTTTTTACATTTTTTTTTTGATAGATTTATAATAATGAACTATTTATTTTTGCATATGTAATGGAATATAAGGACTTTTTTAGAATTGAGTCAATCCATGGCCCGGTAACAGCCCCGACCTCAATCTCATTGTGAATGTTTGGGCCATTTTAAAACGCAAAGTGCGCCAACGAAACCCTTATAATATTCCAAAGTTAAAGGAAATAATTGAATTCACTTGGTACAACGATATTTTAATGGAAATAATACGGAAACTCTATAAGAGCATGCCTTTTCGAATGGAAAGCGTTATCAAGGCAAAAATAGGTCCTACGCGGTATTAAAATCAATTTTACCGTATTATTTAAAATAACTAAATAATAAATAATTAAAGAATATGTGAGAAATTAAAAATGCGTAAAAAAACTACAAAAAACAATGTATTTTTTCATATAAATAAGTTGTAATTTCTGATTATAAAACTAGCAATTATGTGTTTATTTGGAAAAGGTTCCTAAAATTTATTATTGTTAGGTGGACAGTTTTGAAAATACTCAAAAGTTGTCCCTAGTAACAGTATCTAACAATCTTAAAACCGTTAAACAAGAGTAGATATTATTTTACGCATCAAAATATAAAACTTCTTACAAAATTCAAGTCTGCGTTTTTTTTGACCGTGAGTGTATATATATATATATTCAGACTTTATTTCGAAAACGGGTGCAGCGATTTTGATGAAACTTGGGGGTTAGGTATGTATGTGAACAAAATTAGGATTGGGCTGGGTTTTAACTTATCAAAGACTTCTGCAGGGGCGTGGCACATCCCTAAACTTTTATTTTCATAACGTCATATCTCCAAAACCATTCAAGATATTGTAATGAAATTTGTTAGACAGATGCAGGTCATAAATATCTTAAATTCTGCCAAAATTGGGCGGAATCAAAAAAGTGGGCGTGTCATTTTTCGATAATTGAAAATTTTATATTTAATATTACTCGAAAACGGCACTGACGATTTTCATAAAAATTTTAAGATTGTACCACTGAAGGCAGTCATCATAACAAGCCATATCACTATACTGGCAAAACTCGTTGAAGGGCGTGGCTCCGGACCCTGGATAGGACTGGTTTTGCGGTCTAAAAAAATTATTTCTGAAAACGCAAATCGTGAAAATTAAAGTTATAGCATTATTTGCGTAAGCAGGAAAAATTTCTGACCCGTCATCACAGTAGAGAGGGCGGCGTTATGGTATGGGCTGCAGTTTCATACTACGGAACTATTGATCTTATCGTACAAAGTACGCGAAAAACTGGGAGATCATTACAAAAATTTTCTGGAACTAGTTTTTCCAAAGATTAAAGATATTTTTGGACCACTAGAGTGGATTTAAAACAATTTTAAAACAAAGTAGTTTTCCGAAGAAAGTTGTTGAGAACTTGATAAATAATATCATATACAACAATGACAACGGAAACAAAAATTCCACAAAAAAAGTTGCATTGGAAAAAGATGGCAACCCACCAAAATATTTTGGAATCTCATACGTTCCTCATTTAACTGAGAGTAAACTGTTACACTCCATAATAAAAACAGAAAATGTAACACAATTTTTACCAACACCAAAGACAAAGTACCAAAATTACAACAAAACAATGTAATATAGGAAATTAAATGCAAAGAATGTCGACTTGTTTACATAGGATGGACAAAAAGAGCTTTAGCAGTGAGAGTGGTAGAAAACAGGGACAAAATAAGACTGTAACAATCCAAAACAGCTTTAGCGCAACACATACTAGACGGAAACCACACACCTGATTTTGACAATATCAAAATATTGGACAAGGAAACAAGAGAAAATGCGCGCTACACGCTAGAAAGCTTGCGAATCCAGCAAAAATTAACAATAACGATGTACACAAAAGAGGACAAAGACAACCTGTGCTGCAACTGCACTTTAGCTATCTAAGTCAGTGCTGTTTGATTGTTATATTTGTTATTCATTATTTTGATGTTGTCCGCTTTTTTGAAGTTTAAATGTTAATGTTTTGTATATTAATGTTTAGATTTTACTCGAGAAAGCGGCAATTAAAAAAAATTTTTTGTTATCATAAAATTTACGTAAGTCTATGAGAAAAATCATGTTGTTTATCCAATTTTAGATAAATAAACCCTGAAGAAGTCGGAAAATGACCGACGAAATCTCTGAAAAAATTAATGCATTTATTTTATTTACATTAAATTAAAATTTTGACCAAAAGAGCCGTTCTAGTTTTTAACATAATAAATCGAAAGAAATTTCCTTTTTTAATATTAATTTGCACATTTGATTCGTTTATGCCGAACCAAACCAATATTATTGATAAGGGATAATCTGAGCGAGCTAAGGGGTGGCTTCATATAACAAAAATGGGCAAATATTTTTTTACTTTGTGCTTCAAACTTGATTGAATGGGCATGTTTAAAAAAAATTAACTTATTTAACAAATCCTACTTTAATTTAGGCGAATGAGTACAGGTGGTAGGGGTAGACTAATCCCCATCAGGTTTAAAAAATATTTATTTTAGGGTTTCTCGCAGAGCCGGTCTCAGGGGCGCTAAAACTGAGTTTTTTTTTTTTTGTTTTAAGTGCATAAAAGGAGTTTGAAGATAAAAGAAGAAAAACAAAACAATATGTTGTATTAAAAATAAAAATAAAAGCTAAGTCAAAGCAGAGGTTTTTGATATGTGTACTTACTGGTTGCATGGGGCCTTGCACTATCTACGGCTGGCTCTGCCCTCTCGAATTATATCTTATTATAAAATTTGGCGTTATTTGGCATAAACGAACCCATTTGTACAAATTACTATTAAAAAAGTGAATTATTATCGCGAAAAAAAACTTTAAGCGGTTGTTTTTTTTTTTCTTTTTGGAGGTGTTGCAAATATATTAGGATTTTGGGACTTCAATTTTCGTAATCGTTTGAAACCTTGAATGCCTGGGCGGATTAGGCGACCTCTATATATATAATAAGCTCTACTGTTCCTATTTTTTTTGAAAGCTATGCCTAAACCTAAGTCCATTTATATCTCCCGATTACAACCTGACACAATAGCTGATACTGTTAGGGACTTCATAAGGCAATAAAATGTCTTTCCTGCTGACGCTTTTCTTTTCTGTAGGAAAGTCGGTAACAAACCTACATATTCATGTTTTAAAATTACAGTGGCTTCCTGTCATTTTTCTATGCTATGCTGCTGTCTATGATTCAAATATGTGGGTTTTCTGAGTTTCAATCTAAAAAAACAAGAAGGTCCAAAACGTCCGTTCTGGACCAAAAAACTAAATTGTTTATCCCTTTACTACCAAAATGTAAGGGGTTTGAGTTCTAAAGCGCTTGACATTTTTCTATCTACTCAGAACTTTTCTGAAGATATTATAATTTTTACCGAGACTTGGCTTAACAGCTCTTTTCTTAATCAGGAACTGTTTGATAATAGCTTTAATGTCTTTAGAAGGGACAGATATATGGACGACTCATCTCCTGTTGGAGGGGGTATACTAATAGCTATAAAAAATAATCACACTAGTTCTTTAATTGAAATTCCATGTCGCTTTTAACGACTGCTTAAGATTTGTTTTCAGTATACCGAGATATGAAAGCGTGGCTCATCTAAAAAAAACCATGTTGGGATTGAATTTAGATCAATACTATAAATTCCGTAATATAATTAAATTGCACAACATTATTTATAATAACTGCCCGGAATATCTGTTTGAAACTCTCTGCTTTGCGCAATCGCGAAGGGGTTTGAAATTAATTTTGCCGCGACACAGAAGTTCAATTATGGAACGCTCTTTCTATGTTGCTGCAATTCGTTTGTGGAACAACCTTCCACTCGAATTGCAAACTATAAGGTCTTCGACACAATTCAAGATGAAGCTATTAGATAATATTCAATCAAGTTAGATTTCTCTTTTAGATTTATTTAATTTTTATTTTTTTTTAAGCTATATTTTTTTAGTTCAAATTAACTATTTTGTCAAAATTTCAATTGTTATATTTATTTTTTATGCTATTTATAAGATATATTATCTTGTGGCATTAAGTCAAATTGAATGAATGAATAAATGAAAATGAAATGAAATGAAATGAAAGCTAGCATTGAACTTCTATGCGTTAAGGTGATTTTTTGCAAATCCAATTTGTATATACTTAACGCCTAAATTCCTCCTAATAGTAGCATTGAAGTCTACGAGCATCTTTCGCGAGCCGTAGAATTTGTCATAGATAAACTTTATACTAATGACGACATTTTATTGCTAGGCGACTTTAATTTGCCTGACATAAAATGGACTATTTCGGACAATGGTATATATTACAATGCATCTAGTCTTAAAACTCAACACCAACAAATTTTTGTTGACGAAGTCCTATCTAATTTACAACAAGTTAGTTGTATTAAAAATTCCAACAATAGACAACTGGACTTCGTCTTGACTACAGACAGTAGCAATGTTTTTGTACAAAATGCTCCTCATGCTTTAGCTGTGGTTGATGCGTACCATCCACCTCTGAGTGAGTTGTACCAATCAGATAGAGATAACGTAGTTACTGGCAATTTTTCTAGCAGATTCTATGAATTCAATTTCAAGAAAGCTGACTCCTTTAAATTGATTAATATCCTGAATGTTAGATCTAACATTTTGTTGGACTTTTTTAATCATAATGTTTTAGACGACTGCGTAAAGTTTTTTTATGAAGAATTTTTTTCGGCTATATCTCTGTCTGTGCCATACACTCTGAGGTATGTTAATGATTCTTCGTACCCATGGTACACTAAAGATTTGAAGAAAATACGTAACGGCCGCAATAGGGCATGGAATAAATACGTTTGTAGTCAGGACCGCATTGTCCTGGAGGTTTTTCTGCGCCTTTTTCAGGAATTTAGGATTAAATCAGATTCAGCTTATTCTGAATATTTGACTAAAACGAAGCTCAATATTCTTCAGGACCCCAAAAAATTTTGGTGATTTATTAACTCAAAGAATAGGTCAGATGGTTTCCCATCGAAATTCAAGACTGTTGATGGGCTCACCAGCGATCCCCAAATTATAGCTGGGTTATTTGCTAATTTGTTGAAAGAATATTTTTCAACTGAAGTGTTTAGCCCTGATGTCAATTACTTTGAGTATATGAATACTGATCCTCAGGTTCCATTTGGTACAATATCATTTACCCCTGAACTTATAGTAAAATATATTGCATCCCTTGATGATGACTTTGGTTCTGGACCTGATGGCATTCCAGCCACAGTTTTAATTAATTGTAGTCTTATCCTGAGTCAGCCACTCAGTTTTCTTTTTAATAAATCTATTAATGACGGCTATTTTCCTAAATTTTGTAAGGAATCTTTTATAAGTCCAATTTTTAAAACAGGATTAAAAAATTATGTTTCTAATTACAGGCCTATAACCAAGTTATCGTCAATACCGAATCTTTTTGAGCGAATTATTTATGACCAAGTTAAGGTGTGCTGTAATGAAGTCATAACAGCTCGTCAGCATGGTTTTGTTAATGGCAGATCTACAGTTTCTAACCTTCCTGATTTTACGTCTTTTGTTTTAAGTTCAATTGATTCTGGGTTGCAAGTAGATTGTATCTACACAGACTTTAGTAAAGCATTTGACAAATTACCACATAGTTTGATTTTGTTTAAATTAAAGAAACTAGGATTTCCTTTAAATTTTGTCAGATTGATTGAATCTTATTTATTTGATCGTTCTTACCGAATAAGATTTCGTGGGGTGTTGTCATCCCCTTTTACAGCGTTTTCAGGTGTTTCGTAAGGAAGTCACCTGGACCGCTCCTGTTTATTTTGGCCATCAATGATGTTACTCATGTAATCAAAAACTCTCATCTGCTTATATATGCTGATGATATGAAAATTTACAGGACTGTGAAGGTGAATGATGACACCTTTGCCCTTCAGTCTGACCTGAAATCATTTGAAGTTTGGTGTTACATGTTACATGTTGATACTAAATTGACGTTTAATGAACATATTAATATAATCTGTAAGAAGGCCTCGTCTTTACTTGGATTTATTAAGCAGTGGGCAAAAGAATTTAATAGCCCGTTGGTAACAGTAAGATCAAGTTGATCTTGTCTCTTTGTCAGTGTCGGTTGTGTTTTTGTGTTGTTTTTTAATACGTATATTTTCTTTCTGTTTAATCATTTGGAATAATAATAATTTTATTTTTTTTACGTACATAATTGTTACTGTGAAATAATTGGTGTTGGTAGAAATTTGATTTTGATATAATTTTGTATTTGCATACTTCAATTTATTCTTTAATGTAAACATACATACGTACGTGAGTACATTTCTTTCCACAAGCAGTGTAAAGCAGTGATCAGTTTTGTTTTTTCATTCCCTTTCTTGCTTTGTCCGCTTACATTGCGTTACCTTAATCACAATAAGTTGTTTTTGTTGCTGTTCAAAGGGTATATTTTTCACAATATTAACCCGTTGTAAGCGCTTTTAAAAATACTTTAAAAATATTTTAGGTCAATATAAAAATAATACTTTTTCATTATAACTTATTCTTTTCTTTTATTCATGATGGATTATTTTTCGTCTAAAAACTTGTTAGCTTGCTCTTTAAGAGATCAACTTAAAAGTCAAAATATATTGAATGCCATGTTTTCCTGTTCAGGTCCCTGTGAACAGGTCTTTCATGCCTCTTGTGCAGGCCTAACTAACACTTTTACTGATTTATTATCCTCTAAACGTTCGGGCCTGCATTGGTACTGTCCATCTTGCAGGGCCCTGTCCCCGTAGGTCTTTTTCGACAAAATTAAACAATTTGGGGAAATCTTAACAATTTGAAGAAGAAAAGAAAACTTAAACGTAAATTAAATAAGAATCGTAAGTCGAATGTGAACTTGGGTAGTGTGGGGGGGGGGCGAGTGACACAGCTGTTAATCGTGAAGTAACTGCCTTAGATCCCCCTCTAAATACCTCTCCGTCTACTCCCAACTTTCCCGCTACTGTTGCTATAAATAACCCTCCACCCCTTTCCTCCACTATCGATACTCCTCTATCCATTTCTGTTATTCCTAATCCGCAAGGTGTTGTTACGATTGGTGGTTCTGTGGCACCTGTCTCTGCATTGCCAAGGTTGAAATCGATTTTCATTCACGTCTTAATGCTAACACAAAACCAAATTATTCCTGCCGACGCCTTCGTTTCTTGCAGGATAATTGGTAATAAACCAACTCATGCGTCTTTTAAAATTACAGTGGCATCTTCTCATGTTTCTGCCATTCTTAATTCTAATGCATGGGTGGATAATATCTTTATTTCAGAATTTAAGTCGAAAAAAAAATAATAAGACTGTCCGTTCCAATTCAAAAAACTGGAGCGGCTATCCCTTTACTATCAAAATGTAAGGGGTTTGCGTTCTAAGACGCATGACATCTTTTTAGCCACTCAGAATTTTTCTAAGGATATTATCGTTTTAACCGAAACTTGGTTAAATAACACTTTTCTCAATTTGGAACTTTTTGACTTTTTTGTATAACTAATTCTCTTGGACGACAACTTGACTTAGTCTTGGCTGCAAATAGTAGTAATGTTGTTGTGAGAAATGCTATCCAAACTCTTTCTACGGTTGATTTCTATCATCCACCTTTGAGTATTTTGTACCAATCTGACAATGAAAATTTAATTAATGCATGTTCTTCCATCAATATTTATGAATTCAATTTAAAAAAAAAAAAATTACTATTTAAGGTTGAATGAGAATTTAAGGAATAAATTAGACAACCTCATTATTTTTTTTAATAATACGAGTAATTCATTTGATGAGTGCATTAAATTTTTCTATGGTGAACTTTTTTCGGCCATAGCATTGTCGGTGCCATATACAAAAAGGTACGTCAATAATTCCTCGTACCCTTGGTACACAAAGGATTTAAAAAAAATTCGTAAAGGACGTAATAGGGCATGGAACAAATACGTTTGTAGCCAGGACCGAAATGACTTAGTTGCTTACCAGCGACTTTTCCATGAATTTAAGGACAAGTCGGCTTTAGTTTATTCTGAATATTTGAGTAAAAAAAAGCTGAATATTCTTCATGACCCCAAGCATTTTTGGGGTTTTATTAATACAAAAAAAAAGTCTGATGGGTTTCCATCTGAATTCAGAACAGTTGATGGGCTCACTAGCGACCCACATATTATAGCTGGGTTGTTTGCTAGTTTATTTAAAGAATCCTTTTCGACGGAATTATTTAGCCCTGAGATCAACTATTTTGAATATATGGATAACTACCCTTTAGTTTCGTTTAATCAGATATCTTTCTCACCTGAACTCATAGAGAAATATATCTCATCTGTTGATGATGACTTCAGCTCCGGACCTAATGGTATTCCTGCGACAGTACTACACATAAAAAAAAACTTACTCCGTTTAAGGAAAAATGCCTAAATGTAAGGAAAAAATGTCCTTCAATACGAGCTAAAGTCATGGGTTCCTCAAAATAAGTAAGTTGGATTCCTTAGTACAAGTAAATGTTGCTGCTTTGAAATAAAGAAAAGTTTACTTAATGTGAGGACAAGGTTATAAAACTGAGGAAAATTTTACTTTATCTAAGGATGAAGGTATCCTTAAATGAAAGAAATTTACTTAAAATAAATTCGTTGATTTAAAAAAAAATTTGTTAATTTTCTAGTTTCTCTATTTTCTTATTTGTTGGTTACTTATTGTCAATCATTCTTATTTTAATTGTAATACGTTTTTAAAACTTCAAAGGAGAAATTAAATTTTTTTTTACCTGTCACCCGATCAGAGAATTGAACCTGTGTTCTGCGTTATGCCACTGTTCAAAGATGTTCATCTTACCCAACTCAGCCACCGACAGCATTTTTAAGACATACTAAAATGATGTTGTTAAACTGCGCATGTAACAACCATTGTCTGATCAGGAAAGCTTCGGTTCAAATCCCGGCGACGACATAATTTTTTTTTTTTTAATTTTTTTATTTAAAAAACAAGAACTATAAATATATAGGCAAAAACAGAATACTTACGAGAAGAATAGATATTAATTTCAGCGAGTAAAGCAGCGAGTGTTGCCACTCATTTATTAAGGAAAATTTTCCTACGTTATAGTTAATTTTTTGAAGAAACTAACTAAAACTGAGTACGATTTTCCTTAAACAAAACATTCCATTAGATTGAGTAAATTTTTACTCAAATGAGGAACAAGTTGTCCTCAAAAATTCTTCCCAAAGAAAAATTTACTATTTCAAAGGAAAGTTTTACTAAAACCACAAACTCTATATTTGAGGAAGAGCGTTGACTTGCTTTAATGAAACATGAACTCATTTCAAAGGACTCAATTACTAAATGAGACGATATTTTCATCAATATGAGGAAAAATAACTTAGATTAAGGAAAATTTTTACACTAAATCGGAGGAAGGCAGTTCTTCAAATTTAGTACGGTCTTTTTTTCAGTGTAGTTAACTGTAGCTCTGTGCTGAGTCAACCCCTCAGTTTCTTATTTAATAAATCGATTAGAGATAGCCATTTTCCTAAATTTTGGAAAAATGCATATATAAGCCCCATTTTTAAGAAAGGGTGTAAAAATTATGTTTCAAACTACAGGCCCGTAGCGAAGTTATCATCGATAACGAAAATTTTTGAACGCATTGTGTACGATCAAGTTAAGGTGTGCTGTGGTGAAGTCATAACAACTCGTCAGCATGGTTTTGTTAATGGCAGATCAATTTCAGATACAGTTTCTAACCTCCTTGATTTTACTTCCTTTGCATTAAGCTCTTTTGATTCTGGTGGGCAAGTTGACTGTATCTACACTGATTTCAGTAAAGCATTTGACAAATTACCACACAATTTGATTTGATTTTTAAGTTAAAGAAGCTTGGTTTTCTTTTAATTTTTATCAGCTGGATTGAATCCTATTTATCTGATCGCTCATATCAAATAAGATTTCGGAGGGTGTTTTCCACCCCATTCAGCGCGGCATCAGGTGTTCCACAAGGAAGCCACCTGGGGCCGCTCCTGTTCATTTTACCAATTAATGACGTTACACATGTCATTAAAAACTCGCATCTGCTAATATATGCAGATGACATGAAAATTTACAGGAACGTGAAGGGGGTTGGTGATACTATTCCACTTCAGTCTGACTTGAAATCCTTTGAGGTTTGGTGTTCTAAAAATAACTTACATCTTAATCCTGATAAATGCCAAAACTATGATTTTCACCAGGAGGAAAAATATTCTGGAATTTGATTATGAATTAAAAGATAAAAAAATTTGTCGTGTCAATTTAGTCAAAGACCTAGGTATACATTTTGATGTTAAATTAACTTTTAATGAGCATATTAATCAAATTTGTAAAAAATCTTCATCTCTGCTTGGCTTTATTAAGAGGTGGGCAAAAGACTTTAATAGCCCTTTAGTAACGATGACTTTATATAATACAATAGTGCGTCCTCACTTAGAGTACGCCAGCCAAGTGTGGTCACCATTTTATAATATTCATATTAATAGAATTCAAAAAAATTTTATTCGTTTTGCTCTTAATGGCTTAAATTGGATAGACTCTTTAAACCTTCCTCCTTATGAGGATCTTTTGAAGTTACTACATATGCGATCTTTGAGCACGCGTAGAAATATTGCGGATATACTTTATCTGCATCAACTTGTAACTGGGTCTCTTGCTGCACCAGAGCTTCTTAATTATATTCACTTAAACACTAATCGCAGGAGTAATCGTAACTCTAATCAATTATTTTACCAACCTCTTAGTAGAACTAATTATATGGCTACTGCTCCTTTTAATCGCATGACTACTCTTATTAATAATTGGTTTGTATATGATATTAGCTTGTCAAAAGGTCAACTCAAGCTTAGATTGAAAAATAACTATAGTTAATTTTGTAGCTTAATGGTTGTTGGTTTTTATGTTTGTGTTGTCCGAGCCCCACAGCATGATGGGTAAATTTTTTCTAACATTTATGCCTTGGACCATATTAATAAATTCATGCAATTGCATTCATGCAATTGCATGTTTATATACATATGATCTGGGTGAGTATGTTGAGAAAGTGTGATAAAGCTAAGAAAAAATTATAAAAATATAACAAATTTAATTGCATGTATAATTTTTTCATTTTCCTTAATATATAAGCTTTTTACTTGGTTTTAAAACTTCAAGCTAAATTGCTAAGGAAGCTAATAGCTGTAGTAGCTAAACTCTATTATTATTAGTAACTTTATATAATACAATAGTGCGTCCTCACTTAGAGTATGCTAGCCAAGTATGGTCTCCATATTACAATATACATTTAGATAGAGTAGAACGAGTTCAAAAAAATTTTGTTCGGTTTGCTCTCAAGGGCTTAAATTGGAATGACCTCTTAAATCTTCCTCCTTATGAGGATCGTTTAAAGTAATTACGTATGCAGTCTTTGAGTACCCGTAGAAATATTGCGGGTATACTTTATTTGCATCAGCTTGTAACTGGGTCGCTTGCTGCGCCAGAGCTTCTGAAATAAGGACTGTCCCAGAAAAAATGTACGTTTTGTTTTTCAGTTATAAGAAAATACCCAATACATTTTTTAATCTTTTTTATTTTTTTACTAATAATGACTAATGTTCAGAATATAAATAACTGAAAAGTAATTAACATTTTTTTCGTTTCTATAAAAAAATTTTACATTATTCTTAAAGCCCTTCATTAAATTTTGCACAGTTGTTTCATCGACAGTACGGTACGATCTTTTCCACTTAAATCAGAAGTCTTGTAATTTTTTTCAGTCTTACCACTCTTTCGAAGATCTCTTTTCATTTAAGCCCAATATCTCTCAATTGGGCGAAGCTCTGAGCAGTTGGAAGAATTTGCAATTTTTGGTACGAAATTGATCTTTTTACTTTGATACCGTGCCATCGTAGCTTTAGAGTAATGAGAGGTTGTTTAATCAGGCCAGAGCATCACTGTACCCTCATCTGTACGAATAAATGGTGGAACACGTTTTCCGAGGCACTCGTATATATAAACTTTGGAATTGATTGTGCCTTGCGTAACAAAAAAGCTGCTTCTGAGGCCACAGTTGCATATGGCCTGCCAAACCATATATTGCTTCGGATATTTCGAAATTTTTTTTCATTGAATTTACTAGGCACATGCCCCTTCTTCGGTGACGTATAATATTCATGCGCAAGTAGCTGCTTAGAATCTGCTTTGACCTAAGTTTCGTCGACCATAACGCAGCAATCAAATTTAGTCACGTACCTTTCATACGATTTTCGGGCTCGCATCTAATCCATCAACTCCTTTCCATCAGAAAGGTTTGGTACTTTTTAAACTCTATATGTCTTCAGCTTACTTTTTTCCGTTATACTTTGTACAGTAGATTTTGATCTACCTGCTCTAGCCGCCATATCTCGCACTGAGGTATTGGGATTCTGCCTAAAAAGACGATTCACCTTCGCCGTTACCTTTGGGACAGAAAATTCTGGTTTTTTGCCTTAACCTTTTTTTTCGGGAACAGGTAGACCCTTCTTTTATTTAGAAATAACCGTAAAGAGAGTTTGATCAGATGCACCAACTATTTTTGCCATAACTGAATATTTTAATTCTGGATTTTTCAGGTATGTAGGCAAAATCAATTCGCGGACTTTTTCTTGCTTGCTAGACATCTTTGTCGTTAGAAGTCCTATCTTCGTAGGAGTAATCGTAGCTCATATCAGATATTTTACCAACCAGTCAGTAGAACTAATTATATGGCTACAGCTCCTTTTAATCGCATGACTATTCTCATTAATAAAAATTTTTGGTTTGTTTGTTGGCTTTTTAATAATAATAATAATTAAATAATGAACTGCAGCGAATTTAGCAGCGATCAACATTCTTGTAAAATTTTACAAGTTGATTCAATGCTTTGTTTGTAAACAAACATTAATAATTGAGATTTATATATTAGCTTGTCAAAAGGTCAACTCAAGCTTAGATTGAAAAATAACTATAGTTAATTTTGAAGCTTAATGGTTTTGGTCTTTATGTTTGTGTTGTCCGAGCTCCTCCGCATGATGGGTAAATTTTTTCTAACAACTATGCCTTAGATCATATAAATAGGTCCACACAATTGCATTCATGCAATTGTATGCTTATATACATATATATATGGTCTGAGTGGGTATGTTGAGGAAGTGCGACAAAGCTAAGAAAAAATTATAAAAGTATAACAAAATAATTTGCATGTATAATTTTTTCATTTCCATAATTTATTAATAAGCTTTTTACTTGGTTTCAAGGTAAAAATTGCTAAGAAGGCTAATAGCTGTAGTAGCTAAACTCTATTATTATTATTACATCTAGAATGCACTTAAAGTTTTAAAAAAATGCATACTAATTTCGGAGGACATATCAATAGAACGATATACTTGAAGAAGAACGATTTTTATAAACTTTTTTTTGTGTTTGAATCACCCTAACGTACGGCGTACCTCTTGTTTTGATCGCTTTCAATCGTCCTAACAACTCTCTAAATTAAAAAAATTAAAAAATGAGTATGAGAGATTGTTCGCAATAAAATGGCCTACAATCAATAGAAAAAAAGTTATCGCCCTAAACCCTTTCATGCATTTGTTGTTTGTATACAACAACACTTTTTGAGCGTATATTTCTTTTTTCTAACGGTAAATTTTTAAAATCAAAGAATGTCTAAAA
The DNA here is from genome assembly GCA_963662105.1 of Meiosimyza platycephala. Taxonomy (NCBI): domain Eukaryota; kingdom Metazoa; phylum Arthropoda; class Insecta; order Diptera; family Lauxaniidae; genus Meiosimyza; species Meiosimyza platycephala. Next base: position 63,919,357 of record OY759208.1, read on the forward strand.
GACCTCAGTAAACTTTTCTTTAGTTTTATGTTCAAATTGAGTATTTGTAAAGAGTTTTTGTGCTCTATATTGTGTAATTCATTTGCGGAAGTCGGTCGATTTTGGAACAGAATATTTTTGCAATAGACAAGTGTTTGTATTTTATAGAAAACCTCAAAATTGCTAAATGGCAATTTTTTTCCAGCAACATGATTTTATAAAAAAGTGAAATGAGGTAAGAAACAGGTAACAATAATATTCTGATTATATATAGAAGCTAAAATTGATTTGTTGTTTGTATACAATTGTTTGGCTTCAATTGGGATGACTAGGATACTAAAGCGGAACCGGAACTACTGCCTATGAAAAATGCTGCTCCAGAAACAAATATTTTAAGGAAAATATTTGAGATTTATTTTGACAACTGCTGCACATCATTTCATTTGATAAAGATTCTTAAAGATAAAGGTATTGTAGTGACTGGAACAGAGCGAGCAATTGTTTAGGAAAGTGTGACTTGGATGCTGACGCAAAGTTGAAAGCAAAAGGGCGTGGTTCATACGACCATAGATTAGAATCGGAGCATAAGATAATTGTTGTAAAATGTTACTACATTACATGAGCATAAAAGCTGTTATCTACAGACTATGGTACTGAACCAATATCTTTGTGTCGCCGAAGGAGTCAAAAATATAAAAAAATAAATCTCAATGCCAAATATTGTTCAGCAATATAATCGTTTTATGGGAGGTGTAGACTCAGCAGATATGCTCTGTGAGTTATACAGGATAAACCATCGATCACAAATAGTTGGCTTTCATATAGGCATCATTGTCAGCTTACTGACATCAGCGAAAAACAAACGCTAACCCTGATACAATTCCAGACTAAAATTGCAATCGGTCTAATGACATTGGCCATTTTCTGTCTTACAAAACAATGCAGTCGCGTTGCAAACTATGTAAAAATGGAACTGTAATATGCACTAAATGTAATGTTTCCCTATGTTTTAATCCTAAAATGAAATGTTTCACTGATTACCATGTAAAATAATTTTATAAAAGTATATATATATTTCCATAACTCATGTAAAAATAAAGTTGCATCTATTCTTTTGTGAATAAAATTTAACACTGTTTTCTTATCTCAAAAAAGTTGACCTTTTTTACTCCATTTACGCGTCATGTTGTATGAGTACAACATTTTTTTAAAACTACGAGGCTAGACTAAATTTAAAAATTTTTACATATTCTTTTAATTTGGCCCCAATTAAGTCAAAAATAACGCCTAAAAAAAATAAACCTGCCCCACACAAGCTTGGTCTATGAGAGGGTTAAATGATAGTTTACCCGAATATTATTGTATATTTTTAATTATAACTTTTTCATTTGCATTTTTACGGTAAAAAAGTTCTAATTAAGATTGTAGGAAATTTAATTTTCTACAAAACAAGTCTAGAAAAATTTTTCTGAGACTTACGGTTCTCTAGATATCGGGTAAGATCTGTTTACACCCATTTTTCAAAAAGGCGTTCAATTGGGGGGGCTTTCAATCCCGAAAACAGAGTTTTATACTCACGCCAACCCCCCCTACACAACAGAAAAAAATCTTGTTCTACCCAAAATGCAAGGTCAATGTAACATTTCAATGGACTACTAACACTTCAGCACATTCGCGTTTAAAAAGGCCTGACCGTCAAGCTATTACAAATGGCTTTGCCTAAAAAGATGAACCCAGAAAAAAATAACACATTTTTGCGCTTTAATAAAATCCAATTAAAGATCAGCAAAAATTTAGAGTCCCGTAGAGCTTTAAATTACTAATTATAATAGATATATCAATTTATATACAATTTATAATTTGTAATAGTATTAAATAGAATTAAGAGCTTACAACTTATTGTTAGTCTTTAGAATTTAAAGAGAAACAATAAATAAAAGAGTGAAAAAAAAAATCAGCGTAAGCTACTCTTCAACCCCACTCTGCTGGAGAGTGTGCAGTACGGGGTTAATTACCAGTAACCATAGTAATGGGGATAGAACTCCTCCTTGTGAAGTACCTCTTTTTGCATACTTTTGAGTCTTAGTGTGACCCCATTCTGCTTTAATGATACGGTAACATAAAAGAATTTCATTCCATTGTCGAATGTGGATATCGATGTCTGCTTTTGTTAGAGCTGACATTATTGTACTTGTAGTTGCATTATTGAAAGCGCCCTCAATATCCAGCAACGCTGCAAAAGTGTATTTTTGAAAACAAAGGCCGCCTTCTATAAAATGAACCACAGAATGAAGTGCTGTTTCCACAGATTTGTCTTTTTGATAAGCATGTTGTGATTAAGAGTTCAAATTTTGGTTTAGTGATCCCTTTATATAGGATTCCGTTCAAAAGTTTTAACAAGAAAAGATGTTAAGCTTATAGGTCTGTAATCTTTTGCTTTAACGGGACTGGAGTTTCCACCTATTGGTATGAAAATCACTCTCGCCTCGCGCCAAGACTTAGGAATAGGCTTGCCAGATCCAAATTGTGTTTCACCTGGACATTTTTAAAATAAAAACAAAAAAAAATCGGGATTTATCTGGACACTTAAAAAAAAAATCTTGATTTATCTGGACAAAAAAGAAAACTAACGCTTAGTGTCAGAGGAACATATATATTTTATTTAGATAAAATAAACATAACAAAAACATAACAGAAGCATAACAATTCAGTTAAAAAAAAAGTGATTTTTTAAATATGTTACATTAAGTCCATAAATACTTATTATTAGACCGAACTGCTTTTATCAATTTTTTACCACTTGGAGTTTCTAAAATGTTACCAAATGATTGACAGTTTTCGGTACAGTTTAATCTTATAATTAATTCTGACTTTATCAGATCTGTCTGCATTCGATTTCTTTCTTTAGAGTATAACCTGTTTAAAAGGCTAAAAACTTTTTCACAATAAGCGTTGGTTATTGGAATTGGAAAAAGAAATGAGATCAATTTTCTTAAGTTGTTCAATTCATCATTTTTAAATTTGGAAAAAAATTATCCCCAAATTTTATCGTTTGGAATATTTTTTGGTAGATTTTCATACACACTACGTAAGCAACAATAGTTTGTTTGTAGTTCATCCCAGGAAATTAATTTATATTTAAGAAAAAATAAGGATACTTTTTAATTGAAACGTCACTATATTCATACCGGGTTTCTAAATAGTTAAGACAACTTTTTAAGAATTCAATTCTGGTTGACAAAATTATTGCGTATTGTTTGACATTTGCTGAACTCGAAAATAAAAGAGAAAGAGAGAGCATTTGTCAGTGCAGTAACCATGTTAGTTAAATCATGGTGTTGCACACTTATTTTCATTTAAAGGTACGTAGCTGTTGGTCGCGTTCAGGAGGATTAAGACCTTATGAGATCCTTATAAATCATCTTTTCTTGTCTGAAAAATGTCAACTTCTTGCGAGCAGTCCGTACCTTTTGGACGTGACGAAAGTTAATTCATTTTTAATGCCTACGGCAGATATTTTTGTATCTAGTCCTATTTTTCTTTTATTTCATTGTTCGAATTTTATCTGGACATATTTCTGATTGTCGGGACTCTGGACATGGAACTAAAAATCTGGACAATCCCGACGAATCCAGTCCATCTGGTAACCCTACTTAGGAATCACTTTCAGCTTTAAACATGTACCAGCATGCTGTAGCATAGCTGGAAACGGCACATCTGGCCCAGGGGATTTACATGGGCTGAAATATTTCATTGCCCACCAAATTCTATTCGCTGAAAAAATGTTCACAAGTTCTAAATTAGGGTTGCATACAGAATTACTTGAATGTTCCAAGTCATCTTGACATCCAGGAAAATGAGTATTCAACAGAATCTCAACAGTTTATCTTTCATTGCCGCTCCATTCTCCTTTGTCTTTTTGTAAAAGAATTGGAGAAATTTATTTTTTTGCATGTAAATTTCTTAGACTGGCTGCTCCCGTGATAGATTCAATTTTATTGAATTGCTCTTGCCAGTTTAAGCGCTAAGCTCTTCTGAGAATAACCTTGAGCTTTTTCAATTCAAGCCTGTACGAGCTCCATACGATTTCTGAATTTACTTTGCGTGCTTGTTTGAATTTGCTTACGTTTTACTGTGAGTTCCTTATTCCATCAAGGTGGTTGGGACTTTTTAGAGTGAAAACCTACAGGGCAGGCGATATGAAATGCTTTTAGAAAAATCGCAGAAACTTTCTCATTAATTTCCTCTACTTGTTCCACGGAATTATTAGACGTGATATAATTACAAGAGTCTATATAATATTAAAAATTGAACAATACCGCGATCTCTTTTTCAATTAAATTAAAAAGAAACACCTTAAAGTTGAAGTCGCAAATTTAAAAAACAAAAAACAAAACTTTTATTTAATTTTTTATTTTTCTAAGCAAATGCATTTCGACTAGCTTGCTAGTCATCTTCAGCAACACGATTGACCAATCGTTTGTTTTTTAAATTTGCGACCTCAACCAGGTGTTTCTTTTTAATATTCCAGTCTGTTTTCTGAAGGTTTCTAAAGATATTTTTCTTTGAAACCCAACGAAAACTCAGCGAAAAACCTGTATAGTTGTGGTCAGAAAAAGAGGCTTTGTTTAGAACACGCCAGTCTTCAATTTAGAAGTCTTTATTTTCAGAAAAAAGCGTTAGATCTAATACGTTTTTGCTTGCGGGACCAACATAAGTAGGCTCACTGCCTTGATTGCCTATAGTCAGATTAGTGGTATTTATATAGTGGAGGAAAGACTCAACTCTGGGGTTAGTGTCACTACTACCCCATAAAAAGTTGTGTGCGTTTGCTTCACGACCTATTATAAGATTATTTTTGTCATTTTCCGCCTTTCGGATAAGCTACGAAGATCAGCAGGTGGTGCTTCATCGTCATGAGCCATATACGCTGAAATTATTAACAAGCTATTAGATTAAGCATCCTTTGTAGATACTGTGGTTATATCATTGTTGCAGAAATTTGGTTTAAGATGGATATTAAGGTTCTTTTTTGCCAGTATGGCTGAACGCTTCTTATTGTATATATGTTGAATGAAAACGCATATGATTTATGCTTAATTTAAAGATTAATATTTATTGCGTATTAATTATGAACCATTTGATATGGCGGCTAGCAGAAGAAAGAGAGCGAGACAAAGCTGTCATTTTACATTTTGAAAAAACAGTATTGCCAGTTCTATTGTTGTGACACTACAATTCTCCTCCACTAAAAATTCAAGATTGTATTGTAATTACATAAGTATAATATATTGGTATAGTTAATGCAATTTTCCAAAATTAATAAAAACTGATTATATGAAATTTAAAAATTAATTCAATTAATCCATTTAAAATTTAGAACTAAAAATAAACACTAAAGTTGAGTTTAATCAAACTCAAGTATATACTCCGATAAGTAACTTGGTGCCTTCCGAGACCGAGTAACTCCGGGCCTCTGTGAGGTTCCTGGTTCTGTTGAAAGTTCTGTCTGCTTACGTTGTACTTCCAGATCTGGCTGCATTGGGGGCATCAGCTGAGTTGCTTCTTCCGGCGGCGATGGATCTTGCACTTGATCACTTTGATCCGCACGAAGATGCTGAAGTGGCTGTGACGAATAATCTGGATTGTCGTGTTCTTGCTGGTAAGCTGTACTTGATAACCACGATCCCGGATCATAATGTGTTTCGTTAAAATCTTCATTAGATTTTTGAGGTTCTCTATTTCCGGTTGGCTGAATTAAGGTTGAACGTAATTGATTAATATGTCTTTTGAATACATATCCAGTATCAAGGCGTACAAGATAGTGTAATCTACCAAATTTCTCCAGGATCTCTCCTGGTTTCCATTGCTGCTTGTTATTGGCATAATATCGGGCTAACACCCTCTCTCCTACACTTAATTTCCGTGTTCTTGGTAGCATTTCATTATCGATTATATTATGTTCAAATTTGCGAAGCGCATCAAATTGAATTTTTATTTGGCGGTTTAGATATTGCTCTGAGGGAGTTTTTCCATTTTTCAATGGCGTAGCTCGATATCGAAATAAAATTTCCCTTATTTTTTTTTCATAGTATAGGTACTATTTGCCATAGCCATCAACCGGTTTTTAACTGTTTAGTTGTTTCTTTCGGCTAAGCCACTTGTGGCTAGATGTCCAGGAGCAATAAATTTTTAAAAAATCCCGCTTTTTTTGCAAAATTGTGTGAATTCAGCACTCTTAAATATTGTTGCATTGTCTGACACAATTATATTTGGAAATCCGTGTCGTGCAAATAAATCACGTAACATTTCGACTGTAATATATGTTGTAGGAGCAGTTGTGCAATGACCAATTTCCAACCATTTCGATTTGGCATCGACAACAATCAGAAAATATCCGCCTTGGAACGGCCCAGCGTAATCTATATGGATCCGCTCCCAATTTTGTGTTGGCTCGTCCCAGAAATGTTGTGGGACTTTTGCCGGATTCTTTTTTATATTGCTGCAATCGATACAGCCGCGGACTAATCTTTCGATGTCCTTATCAATACCTTTCCAATATACGTATTTCCTTGCCAATTGTTTCATTTTCAAAATTCCAATATGTGTGTGGTGTAGTTCTTGAAGGACGCTTTGCTGTAGTGATTTTGGAATAACTGCGCGTTGATCTCTAAAAAGTGTGCCGTTGATTATAGTAAATTCAGATTCTGCGGATGAATTCTGGAGTCTGTTTATAATACTGGAAAGCTCCATATCCTTTGTAGTTTGATCTTTCAAAGATTCGAAATTTATTAATTGATTTGATATCTGATGTATTGAATTTTCGCATAGCAATTCCACTTCTTTTACAATATCGTATTCTTTTATTGTTGAAACAATTGGTGCTCTTGAAAAACAATCTGCGTTGGCATTTTCTGTGCTGCTCTTGCGTTGTATTTTATAATTTAATCCGGAAAAAATGATGCATAACGTTGAAGCCTAGCAGATGTCATTGCTGGTAGTTTTGAATCCTGATGGAAAATCCGTTCAATTGGTTGATTATCTGTAATTAATATAAATGATTTGCCACATATGTAATAATAAAAATGTTTTACACTAAAGTACAATGCCAGCGCTTCTCGGTCAAGCTGTGAATAATTTTGTTCAGATTTTGTTAAAGATCTTGATGCAAATGCAATAGGTCTCTCTATTCCGTCGATAATATGTGATAAGACCCCGGCTATACCAATTGGACTTGCATCACAGGCTACTAGAAGTTGCAGTTGAGGATTAAATGGCATAAGCACCCTGTCGCTAGCGATTTCATTTTTTAGTTTTATAAAGGCATCCCTGTTTTTGTTAGTCCATTTAAATATTAAATTTTAACCAGTAAATTTCTAAGCGGAAAAGTTAAGGTTGAGGCATGTGGTATAAATCGTGAATAATATGTGACAAGTCCAAGAAACCGTCTTACATCGTCAATGCTTTTTGGCTCTGGCATTTCTAAAATGGCTGTCATTTTTGTTGGAGATTTCTTTATTTTATTGTATTCTATAACATGACCTAAAAATGCTATGCTTTCTTTAAAAAATTGGCACTTACTCTTGTTAAGATGGATATTGTAGCGTCGTAGCTGATTTAAACATAATTGTAAATATTCAGTACATTCGTGTTTTGTTTTTCCATGGACGATTATATCATCAAAGTATGATTCCGTGTTTGGAATCGAGAAAAGGATCTGATCAATTATTTTATTGAATTCCGCTGGCGCTGTTTTTATTCCAAATGATAGCCTTTTCATTCTATAAGTTCCTCGATGTGTCGAAATTGTTTGAATTTTGCTTGATTCGTCATCAACCATTACATGCAAATAAGCTTTATACAAATCTAGTCTGCAAAAGAAACTGGAATTTCTTAAATTGTTCAGGATTTCGTCAATCCGTTTGATAGTGTAATGTACATTTACTAAGGTTTTATTAACACCAATTTTGTAGTCAACACAAAGCCTTACTCCGCCATCTGCTTTTGGAATCACTACTAAAGGAGATCCCCAGTCGCTAAATTCGGTTTTGACAATGATTCCTGCTTTTTCCAATGTATCTAATTCATTATTGACTTTGTCAATAAGAGCATGTGGAATTTGTCTTTCTTTGTTAAAAATTGGCTTTGTGCCTTTTTTTACTGCCAGTGTAACCTTAATGTCTGGAATGCACCCTATTTCCTCCTTGAAAATATCTGCAAATGTGTTTAAAATTTCACTGATTCTAGATGCAGTGGAGAAATTGTTAGTGGAGATTGTCTCATTATGTTGTTTGTCGACTTCGTGTAGCTTAATATTTAGCTTCCGTATCCACGTTCTTCCTAAAATTGAGGAGCATTCATCTGGTACAATATATATTACCTCGTTTATAGTTTTATTACAAAATTCAATGTTGACGTTGACCTTGCCGTAGGGTTTAAAAATGTCCCTGGTGTAAGATCTGAAAATACGATCCGTCGGTTCAAGATTGTTTCGCAAATTTAAGCATTTGTATATTTCTCTGGGAATGAATGTAAATCCTGAACCGGAATCAACTTCGAACTGCACTGGTTTACCTTCTAATAAAATTGTTGCAAAATAACGTTCAGCGTCTAAAACTGTTGAAAAAATATCTACTTCATGGTTACTCGGCATTTCACCATTAAATGCTAATGAATTCACATTACCTCCTTTCACTAAATGTTTGATACACACTTTTTTAATATGACCTTTAGTATTATAAGACGAGCAATGCAGTTTATTTTTTTCAATCTTGCACTCCTTTGATGTATGGTTGTTTTTTCCACACCTAAGGCACATGTCATGTATACCTAATTTATGTAAATCAACACGAGTACTTCCCTGTGCATGGTTATCATTTTTATTAAATTTGATTCCTTGGTGTTTCTGTTGATGTTTCAGTTTTCCTACATTTTCTTTCTTAAAGCTGACTCTGCTGATCAAGCTGTCAGAATTATTTGTAAATTCCTTTATACCAGTTTTTGCAGCCTCTAACGAGAGTGCCTTTGTCACAATTTCGTTGAGTGTTGTTATCTCCGATTGAAGAATTGATTCACGAATTGAATTGTCAGAAAGTCCACGTATAAATTGTGTACGAATAAAAAGTTCTGCTACTGATTTATTGCAATCGCACTTGAAACCACAATGACTTGCACTGGCTTTGAGACATGTAAGAAAATCTGTTATTGATTGCTCTTGCTTCTGTACCTTACTTAAAAATTGTTTTTCTTCGTGACCAAATGTTTTTCCAAAAGTTCCACTAATTCCTTGTATGTTAAATCTTTTGGAATTTTTGGAGCCGCCAATGTTGCTATAATATTGAAATTTGTAATACCAATCGAATTCAATAGAATTTTTGCAGAAATATTATCACTGGAAGATAGTCCTCTCATTTCCAGGTAATTATTGAAACGTTGCATGTAGTTGCAAAATGGTTCCTTATTTGAGTCGAATGACTCGAAACTCTGTATAGCTGTAGCATTCGCGGAGTTTGATGTTGGAGCACCCACGCCGGTTGCCCCTTCAATTAGCTTGTCGTAGATGGATGTTTGCATTTGCAAAAATTGACGAAATTGTTTCTCATCCATCGTTGACTCGATTATAATAATGATAATGTTGCATGTAGTTTACCTTCGTCGCCAATTATTCTATATATGTTGAATGAAAAAGCATATGATTTATGCTTAATTTAAAGATTAATATTTATTGCGTATTAATTATGAACCATTTGATATGGCGGCTAGCAGAAGAAAGAGAGCGAGACGAAGCTGTCATTTTACATTTTTAAGAAAACAGTATTGCCAGTTCTATTGTTGAGACACTACACTTCTTACCTCCGTACAGAATAGATTATAGTTTTATGACGTCAAGCCTTTAATGTTGCCTTAAGCATCAATCCAAGGTTCTTGGATGAGCGCCAAATCATAGGCCCCTCATCAAGGGTTTGAACCAGCACGGCCGAAGCTGAACTACTTCGTTTGTGTTGCCTCGATGACGGTAGCATTAAGCTCCTCATCCGAGAAACGTTAAAAGTCGCCTCGGTGAGTGAATCCAGACCTAGGTCCTTCTCTATCTCGTTGGCCTCTAAAGTGTTGTTGTTGTGGTCTCTTGGACTTCGCTTTTTCAGTCGAAGATATACCCAAGCCAACCTGGGGTAGAGCAGATCGTCAGCCTCCTTGTTTATTTGGTGAATGAGGACCTGACCCGCTCCAGGTCCAGCCGGCTTTATGACCTTCAGTACCCTCCAGTCCTGCGTTGGAATGTCCAGCTTCTGTTTACATAGCATTTCAAGTGCGTCCTCTTGTGGTAGCTTATATGATAAAACTGCCTTAGCTTTTGGTGGCGAAGGGATCTTATTGCTTTTCAAAATTTCGAGCTAAGCTCTATACCAGAGGTCTCTAACTGCCTTAACAGCTTCAGAGCATCATTCTACAGAAAGCTGACCTTTGCATGCGATGATTTTAACACCATTGAACCACCCAGCATAGGTTTATCCGAAGAAGTCTTCATCCTTACAACAAGAGATTCTATAAATTTGCCCTCCACTTGTTTCCATCTCTCTTGGCTTATCTTGCCAAGTGGACCACTGCGGTCGATTAAAGCCACAATTAAATTTCTTCTAGCAGTTTCATTGAAAAGCGGCCGAACAGCAGGGGAGTCCATTGCCAACACAGGCTTACCTTTCTTGAGTACTTGGTCCTCTGGAGAATTATCTTCCAGAGATCGGTGCTTCTTTTGCAATTGACCCTCTGAAGAGGGTCCACCTTCGACTGCTTGATTGGCCCAGCTTAGGCAATCTGCATCTTTAAGCGATAGATCGCTAGCCTGTCGGTCTTTCGCTCCACTATGCGTACAGCTGCCCTATACTTTTGAAGGGCCAAACGTTTTATATTGTCTGCGTCTTTCGATGAACTCGGTGATTGCAGGAGCTCCTCCTCCATCTCTAAGTTTACATCGACAGCAGGATTCATTATCCTATACAAAAAGAATGAATTTTGCCACTTAAAAAGAAATTCATTAAGTTGAAAGCAAAGAAAAAGAAGTGCTCATGTACAAATATCAAAAAAAAAACAGAAAGTAACCGGTTCACAATTACAAAAAAAAATTATTTTTTATCGTTTCCTCTAATTCTAATACCGCAGACCAAAATCGCTCAGAATACTCGACCCTTTTCACACTATACCACTCTAAGCGTATGCTAAAGATATGTTAGTGAGTGAAGAGATTGCAAAAGTATTTAGTTTTGCGATAACCTTGGCAGCTCTCCAAAGCCCAAGAGAGCAGGAAAGAGTTCCAGTACGTAAAACCACACCAGCCTTACCCGCGCTTTTATAAATCCAATAAAAATGTCACAAGAAAAAACTTTGAGCAATTCCTTTTCCGCCTCACTTAAATATTTGAGTTAAGTTAAAACGCGTGACTCGCAAAATTGCTAGTTAAAAAAGTTTAATTAATTAGCTGCATTTAAACAAACCAAAGATCAAAAATTTACTATCAATAAAGTGGAGTACTCACTATGGTTACTCGTTACTTTTGTATCTAGTGTACACCATTAAAAACAAAGAAAAAACCACTCAACTGCAACTGCCCCGTTCTGTTCCACTTTGCCCTCAGTAAAAGTTTAATGATGCAAGTGTAAAACGGTCAAACACAATCACATATGAGTGCAGCCTACAATCTGCAATACGCCCGTACGTGATCGAGAAAGAAAAAGAACAACCAAAAAGGATGCTGCACTAATAAAAAGAAAAGACACTAAAGATCCCACACACTTGCGCGTATAACAAGAGTTATGGTGTACACTAGACAAAACACTTTACTATCTTGATAATTTCAAAAATTAGAGTTTTTATAGTTCACTTTAATTTGTAATAATTTCTTTTTTTTATTCTTTTATAAAACACTGCATCGCACTTGTTTTACTGAAAGATTTTGTGGATTAATTTGTTTTTTATTTTTTATTGTAAACACAATTAGTATCACTCGCGGTGAAATTATAACAAAATTTAATTATTTTTGCCGAGCACTATAAAAAGAAACGTCCGTCTTGCTTGAAAGCTAGAGAGAAGAAGTATCCTAAGTATTTTCAATAAATAATTTAAAACTGCCTCTTCTTTTTGCAACCAGACTCCGAATAAATCGGAATTACTTACGGAAGAATAAGTTACCCAGCAAAAAAATCATTAAAAACAAAACGCACAAAATCGCAACTCCAAATTTCTAAATGATATTAATAATAGTAACATCTAACTAATTCTGGGTTTCTTAAGACTGACAAGACCCAACAAAATTTTAAAAATCAGGGGTGTCATTTGAATTTTAGATTTTCCCACGGGAAACCAAAATATATTTAAATGTTTTAAACTAAATTGCATTATACATACCATCATCAATTTTATCTATTTTTATTTAGAAAAAAAAAACAAATTATTTAAATTACTAAATAGTTGAAAAAAGGGTTAAAATCACCACTTGTTTGTGCTATCTCAATAGAATGCAAATGCACCAACTTTGGCACATCGCTGTAAATTATTTTTTCTAAAAACAAAATGCATTTTTGTTTGTTTTGAAATATTTTCCGTTACACTACAACAACAAAAATTAAAAAACAACACTTGTATAAATTGAGTTTTGGCCAGAAATGTGTGCTATGCAATGTTTTCATTGCAATGATGTTGTTTTGCTCTTTTCTGTTTTTAACTCTGCTTTTGAGTCTTTTTTGTCTTTACCAAATAGCTGTAAATATGAACGCATTTGTTAGTGTCTGTCTTGTACTTAGGCTTACCAGATTCAAATTGTGCTTCACCTGGACATTTAAGAAAATAAACATAAAAAATCTAGATTTTTCTGGACACTTAAAATAAAATATCTGTATTCTTCTGAATAAAAAGAAAACAAAAACTTAGAAAAACATATGCATTTAATTTAAACAAAATAAACAAAAATTCTGTACATTTTTTAAAGAAGCGGCATTTCAGGCGAAGCGGACAATGTAAAAAACTGAGATTTTGAATTTTGTTCATATTCGGCTTAATTGTAGTTTTAGAAGTTGTAAACACTTAATTTTTTTTTATATAATTCTTAGTTGTCAAGTTGTGGACTTCTGAAAATTGACGTAATATGAAGAATGTATTTTTCGGAAGCAGTTTTTCGAACTTAACAAATTTACAATAGAATATTGAACATTGTGTTTTCTATAGGAAATTTACTGCTATTTTCAATTATGAAATCAGATTTGAAATTTGAATTATTTTTTCTTGTGGAAAACCGGAAGTGAACATATCATCTCAGAATTGAAATAATTTCATTATATTTTAGTTTTTTTATTTTCCATTTTCTATACATAAAAAAATTTGAAAATCTAATTTGACTAAAAAGTTAAAAAGATCATCATTTTAACTAGTTCAAGCAATATTGTTTATATTTTATTATAAATACCTTAATTTCAACAACAGCCTTCAAAAATGACGGTCCTTAAACTTCGCCAATTCTTCAGAAGCCCATATCTCGGCAATTAAGCCTCGTAAGAAAAAAAAAAATTGTGTGTTCACACTTACATATGTCTACTATATGTATAACTAACTGGAATATAAGCAAATTTTTCACTTTATTTTCATTGCCCGCGTCGCCTGAAATGCCCATAAGTTAAATTGATCCCATAAATACTTATTATTACATCGAACTGCTTCTATCAATTTGCCTCCTCTTGGTGTTTCTAAAAAGTTAATAAATGAGTGGTAGTTTTCGCCTAAGTTTATTCTTATAATGAGTTCTGACTTTATAAGATCTATCAGCAATCGATTTCTTTCTCAAGAGTACAAGCTATTTAAAAGGCTAAGAACATTTTCAAAATAAGCCTTGCTTATCGGAATTGAAAAAATAAGTAAATATCTTCAATTTTCTTAAGTTTTTCATTTCATTTTTAAATTTGGAAAAAAAACTTCCCCAAATTTTTTCGTTTGGAATACATAGTCATAGAAATCTCAAATTTTTACGAGCAGTTCACACATTCTGAACGTAACGGATATTCAGACATTTTTTTTTTAATCCATGCAGTAAAAAAAGTTTTAATTTCTTTGTTCAGATTTGATCTGGACATATTTCTGAATGTCTGGACTCTGGACTTGGTATTAAAATCTGGACAATCCAGACGAATCCAGGCCATCTGGCAACCCTTCTTGCAATTGAGTTTTTTTTTTCATTCAATTATTTGTTCCTATAATATATTTTTAATAACACTAGTTTACAGCAGCTGATTCTGAAAATCGCATTATTTCTTTTTTCTTTCACGTCGGTTTCGAGATATCTATCATTTTCGGTTTTTGGACCAAAAACAAAATAAATAAATAAAAGTTGGTTTCACTTAATTACAAATATCTCAAAAACAAATATCTATATATAAATTTACTATGTTTCAAATTAAAGGTAATTAAATTTCCTATAAATAATGCTCACATTACTTTTTGGTTGGCTTGTTAGTTTCGGTGAAATAAATTGATTTCTAATAATTTCTAATATTTTTTTTTTCCGAAAAAATGAAAAAAAAGTCAAAATCATTTGAAAATTTATAAAAGAGGAAAAAATTTGGAAAATCATTTTATTTTTTTATATCAGATTATATATCTATGAAGAAAATAAGATACTATTTAAGAAAATCGATTAAGAAATGGAAAAGTTATTTAATATTGAATAAAAAATGGCCGAATAGCATTTTTGCTTATTTTTCCGTTTCTTTTTTATTTATTTATTCATTTCAGTCTACCGATTTTTTCATCTTACAGACTATACAAAAATTTGTTGATTAATTAAATAATTTAAATAGGCTTAATTTAAAGTAATTTTCAGGTAAATTAAAATCTTACTCAGTTCTAAAGCTATTACATAAACGTATACACCTGTTTATAGGTTCATTTAAAGCATTATTTGTTTTATGGAACTTTGCCACTAATAATCTATTATGTCTTAGATTTCTTGGCGAAAATAGAAAATAGAAAAATAGCATGCTAGCTCAGAGCAATCAATTTTTCCAAAAAAATCTGGTGAACAAAAAGTAAAGAGTAGGAAGATCTTCTATCTTCCAAAGACTGAAGTCCTAAAAGCTTTCGTCTGGAATCATACGATGGAAGACCATCTGGCCAATGCATTTTTTTAAGAGCATATTTGGATAAGTTTCGTTGAACCCTTTCGATGCGATTTGAGTGTTCGTTATAGCAAGGGCTCCAAATAATGGAACAATACTCAATTAAACTACGAACCAATGACACATAAAGGGCCTTTATTGTAATTGGATCTTTAAATTTTGAGTATTTCTCTTAATAAAACCAATCATGGAGTACGATTTGGAGATAATGTAGTCATAATGACACTTAAAACTATAATTAAAACTAAAATATACACCCAGGTCTTTCATCTCCTGCTTGCGTGTTAATGTTTGTTTGTTGAGTGTATAATCGAACAATAAGCACTTAGTACTCCTTGAGTAAGTAATTATACAACATTTGCTTATGTTCAAATTTAAATTGTTCAGAACGCACCAGTTATGAAAATTATTTAGGTCATCTTGAAGCTTTGAACAATCAGATAACTGTGAAATTTTTAAAAATAGTTTCACGTCATCAGCAAACATTAAACATTTTGAAAAATTAAAGAACGTAGGGAGATCATTTATAAAAATCAAAAATAGTAACGGCTCGCTATGCGTACCCTGTGGTATACCGGAAAATGCATTGATGGCAATTTCCGAAGAAACCACTCCAATCTTGACAAAAAGCTTTCTGTTTGCTAAGAAACTTTTGAAAAATTTTATTAAATTATTAGATAGCCCGAAGTTTTTTAATTTCAAAAGGAGGATATTGTGATCTACTTTATCGAATGCTTTCGCAAAATCAGTATAAATCACATCAAGTTGGTTTTGATTTTCCAACGCATCAACATTATTTCTTGAGATCAATGCCAAGTTTGAACATGTGAACTTTCCAGGCATAAAACCATGCTGGCAGTCAATAATTTGGTTTTTGACATGATCGAATAATTTAATTTTTATAATATTGTTACGAAATTTCCTGTCCCTTTTACAGTAATTTCAATCTCTTACTCTTTTCTGAGTTCGATCACTGGATTGTGTAATAATCAAGAAAAACGCAATCTTTATTTAATTATAAAATGGTTTATTTAAATCACAAACGTTAGTTTTTACACAGTACAATTGTTTATTTAATCTTTACATTCAAATTGTATACACAAACGTTATACTTTATCACTTAAAATCCACTATATCACTTTAGTACTTAAATTCAAATGTGCTCACTTAAGATCCACTGTGTTCCACTGTTCAATATCAACTGTGTCTCTGCTGCTCATATGACAGCCTTTTATACTAAAGTCATCATTTTCTAGAACCATCTGCCGTTGTCTAGAATGACGTTTCCGGTACTTTCTATATGGCGATTATCGACGTTGATAATGTCGTACCATCCGCCATTATCTAGAATGTCGTTTCCAGTGCCTTCTAGATAACGATTATCGACGTTGACAATGTCGTACCATCCGCCATTATCCAGAATGTCGTTTCCAGTGCCTTCTACACCCTAACCACTATTAATTCATACACCTATGGTTTTTTATGCAAGCAAGTTTTTAAAAGTTTTTTTCCAACTGCTTTGTAACTTTTTTATGTTATGTTTATTTTTGTAGGATAGGTCGCATATATAACTATTGAAAAAATTATTTTTAAAAATAATTTTGCACCCCAGACACTTTTTATTAATTTTTTTTTTAAATCAACTAAAAAGTTCTCAGCTAAAAACTGACCACTATTATTTTATACAGCTACTTAAAGTAAACATTTAAATTTGTTGACGCTATACTTTCTTACTGCTGCATTATTTTACCGTTACCTGTGATTCTACAGTTATCATAGATGTGTTTAATTTTATTTAGTTGTTATTCAATACGTAATATTTCAACATGGCACGTGGCAGGCCAATTTGTACCGAAATTCGGAACTTAGTGGTAGAAAAAAGGAATTTAGGGAAGAGTTATGGTGAAATTGCTACGGAATTAGGCTTAGCGAGGGCCACTGTACAATGCATACTTAAAAGTTATAATAATAATCAATCAATTCAAACAAAAGTACATAATCGTGGCCGTACATCTCAAATTACGGAGCGTGATATGCGTACTTTGTCAACCATTATAAAAGCAAATAGACGAGCAACTGTTCGAAATTTGTCTGTACAGTGGTCAAACAGGATTGACAAGAAAGTGGGCCGTGAATGGACTCGCAAAAACTTACACAAATTGAGATACAACTCTTATACGGTACCTGTGGATATCATTGCAAGGTTTTACAAATTTATCGAACATATTTATTTTCATTTGTAGCCAAAACACAAGCCATTATTAACTGCTTTACAGATGCGAAAGCGATTAGCATGGGCCAAGGAAAAGCAGAACTGGGTGCAAAGGCAATGGGACAGCATAATTTTTAGCGACGAGTCCAAATTCGATGTGTGCGTTGGCGAAAACAGCTCAAGGGTATTACGCAAGAAAAATGAAACCTACCATAGAGATTGCCTTAGACGCGTGGTTAAGTTTCCAGCAAGTGTTATGGTATGGGGTTGCATGTCCTCAAAAGGAGTAGGGAAACTGCATTTCATAAATGGTACCGTCAAAGCACAAGATTACATCCATATACTAGAAAATAATTTATTTTCTTCTGTTCAAATGCTCCGCATGAGCGAATTCATTTTCCAACAAGACGGTGCCCCTGCCCACACTGCGAAAATAACAAAAAATTGGTTTCAGCAGGAGAATGTTGATGTCCTGGGCTGGCCTTCTTCGAGTCCTGACCTTAGTCCAATTGAGTCTCTGTGGGCTCTAATGAAAAGACGTTTGAGAAATGAGCCCCAAAGGACACTTGAAGGGTTAAAGAGAAAAATTTCCGAAATTTGGAATTCCATTACTCCAGCTGAATGTCAAGAACTCATAAATACTATGGGAAACCGATGCAGAGAAGTAATAGCGGTAAAAAGGGACGTTACAAAATATTGAATTTAATTTAAGTTGTTGTATGAATTAATAGTGGTCAGTTTTTAGTTGAGAACTTTTTAGTTGCTTTGAAAAAAAAAATTAATAAAAAGTGCCTGGAGTGCAAAATTATTTTTAAAAAGAATTTTTTCAATAGTTGTATATGCGACCTATCCTACAAAAATAAACAAAACAGAAAAAAGTTACAAAGCAGTTGGAAAAAAACTTTTAAAAATTTGGTTACATAAAAAACGATAGGTGTATGAATTAATAGTGGTTAGGGTTTAGATAGCGATTATCGACGTTGATAATGTCGTACCACTTTATCATTTATAGTACAGAAAACATGCTAAATGTCGCTAGATGGTGTTATTTTTCTACGGTCAGTGATGCAAGTATTTTTCTACGGTCAGTGATGCACGTATTTTTCTACGGTCAGTGATGCTAGCTAATATCGTTTAATTTTTATTTCGAGAATTTTCTGGCATAAACCAAATTTCGCTACAATATGATCAAAAAGTTTTGCAAAAATTCCCTGTTTAACAATTGCCCTGTAGTTATGTACACAACTGCGATCTCCAGACTTGAAAATTGAGACGACAGTGCATGTTTTCCAAGTATTAAGAAAGATGCCTTCTTTAATACAAGATCTGAATAATTCAGTAATTGATTTAACTATATAGCCAGCGCATTGCTTGAAAACTATGGGGGGAAAACTATCTCTCTCATATTTAGAGCTCGGTTTTAAATCAGATATTGCAGAAGCTACGTCTACCTCTGATACATCAAAAGTGTGCAAGAATTCAAGATTATGCGAATAGAAATTATTTGTTTCAATTTCGGAACCATTATTATAATTTTCATATACATTTGAAAGAATTTCGCAAAGAGATTGCAAGACTCGGTTGTATTACCAGATTTCACACCATCCAACTCCATGCTTGATGGAAACCCATTTGTGTTCCGTTTGGAATTCAAGTATTGCCAAAAATATGACGGATTAGTTTTTAGGTTAGCTTCAATCTTAGAAATATAATCATTATAAGAGATATTGAATTCATCACGTAACTGTATGAAAAACAATTTATCTGCTTCCAAATTAGTTTTTTTGAATCTTTTAAAGGCTTTATTCTTAATAATTTTAAGAAGGGCCAAACGAGAATTAAACCACGGGGGCTTTTCTCTTAAAATATTTGGTTTTTTCGGAACAAATTTAGATGTTGCAAGTGAAAACTGTGCAAAAATAAAATTGTAAGCACACCGAAAAAAAAGACCGTACTAAATTTGAAGAACTGCCTTCCTCCGATTTAGTATAAAAATTTTACTTAATCTAAGTTATTTTTCCTCATATTGATGAAAATATCGTCTCATTTAGTAATTGAGTCCTTTGAAATGAGTTCATGTTTCATTAAAGCAAGTCAAAGCTCTTCCTCAAATATAGAGTTTGTGGTTTTAGTAAAACTTTCCTTTGAAATAGTAAATTTTTCTTTGGGAAGAATTTTTGAGGACAACTTGTTCCTCATTTGAGTAAAAGCTTCCTCAATCTAATGGAATGTTTTGTTTAAGGAAAATCGTACTCAGTTTTAGTTAGTTTCTTCAAAAAATTTACTATAACGTAGGAAAATTTTCCTTAATAAATGAGTGGCAACACTCGCTGAAATTAATATCTATTCTTCTCGCAAGTATTCTGTTTTTGCCTATATATTTATAGTTCTCTACTTGTTTTTTAAATAAAAAAATAAAAAAATTAAAAAAAAAAAAAATTATGTCGTCGCCGGGATTTGAACCGAAGCTTCCCTGATCAGACAATGGTTGTTACATGCGCAGTTTAACAACATCATTTTAGTATATCTTAAAAATGCTGTCGGTGGCTGAGTTGGGTAAGATGAGCATCTTTGAACAGTGGAATGGCGCTGAGAACAACACAGGTTCAATTCTCTGATCGGGTGACAGGTAAAAAAAATGTATGTTCTTCTTTGAAGTTTTAAAAACGTATTACAATTAAAATAAAAATGACTGATAATAAGTAACCAATAAATAAGAAAATAGGAAATTAACAAATTTTTTTTGAAATCAACGAATTTATTTTAAGTAAATTTCTTTCATTTAAGTATACCTTCATCCTTAGAAAAAGTAAAATTTTCCTCAGTTTTAAAACCTTGTCCTCACATTGAGTAAACTTTTCCTTATTTCAAAACAGCAACATTTACTTGTACTAAGGAATCCAACTTACTTATTTTGAGGAACCCATGGCTTTAGCTCGTATTGAAGGACATTTTTTCCTTACATTTAGGCATTTTTCCTTAAACGGAGTAAGTTTTTTTTTCGGTGCATCATTAGGGTCTTTTGAAGAACTTAAAACAGACCAATCTATGTCTTTAAAAAATGCATTCATTTTTGTAAAGTCAGCTTTATTGAAATCTAGCTTATCAAAGTAAGCACTATTTTGTTTGTCAAAATTATAAAATTCAAATCTTACAGTGAGCGCTTTATGTTGCACACTATTGTTCAATATAGGCGCCAAGTTACTCTCACAAGATGCTTTTAAATCTTTTGTTACAAATATCATGTGTAAGATTCTATTTAACGCCTACATTCCTCCCAATAGTAGCACAGAAGTCTACGAGCACCTTTCGAGGGCTGTAGAATTTGTAATAGACAAACTTCATAACAATGACGATATTTTATTGTTAGGTGACTTTAATTTGCCTGACTTAAAATGGATACTTTCGGACAATGGTACGTATTATTATGTATCTAGTCCAATAACTCGACAACAACAAATTTTTGTTGATGAAATCCTGTCTAATTTACAACAAGTTAGTTGTATTACAAATTCCCACAGTCGACAACTAGACTTAGTCTTGACTACAGACAGTAGCAATGTTGTTGTGCAAAATGCTCCTTATGCTTTATCTGCGGTTGATGCGTACCATCCACCTCTGAGTGTGTTGTACCAATCAGATAGAGATAACGTAGTTACTGCCAATTCTTCTAGCAGATTTTATGAATTCAATTTCAAGAAAGCTGACTTCTTGAAATTGAATAATATCCTAAATGATAGATATAACATTTTGTTAGACTTTTTTAATCATAATGTTTTAGATCAGCGATTCTTAAACTGTGGTCCGCGGACCCCTGGGGGTTCGCGAAACTATTCCAGGGGTCCGCGAAACAATTTTGACATCAATAATTTTACATCATCAAACTTTTCGCTTTATTCAAATAACTCATTTATTAAAAATTCTACATGGCCATGACTTTTTGAATGATTGCACATATTTTTAAAAAACAAAGTGTGCATTTACTTTTGTTCAAACCCAGAATACCCAGCACCAAACGGTTTCAACTCTTCGCACTGTTTGACAACATAATCAGTTTTTATAAATTTCATTTTGAGCCTACAAGGTGCAGGTTCAAATAAATTTAAAGTTGAAGATAAAATAGAAGCGATTATAAAAAAAACGCATTCAAAATATGTGTATGAGTCTTTTCAAAAACTCAGCGAATTTATAGAATTTTCTAATAAAGATCTCGATAATGACAGGCGGCTGCATTTTGTCGAATACTTAACCCATTAAGAGCCAAGACCTTTTAAAATCAAAAATCATCGACTATGTGAATTTCGTTTTTATGAGAATGACATAAAATGCTTATAAAATATGAAAAAAATAAAAAAAATTTCAATCAGTAGGTTTTTGAGACTGTTCCAAAACTGGGACAACGGGAGAATAAAATTCATTCATTCATGCATTCTTTAAATTTTTTGTAATTTTTTTCATTCAACTCGTTAAGACTATGAAAACTCAAGTGTTTTGCTTTGCAAATCAAGCGCAAACTTTTTAAGGTTTTACACAAAACGCTTCCAACGAAGACTAATGAACACTGATTTTTTCAAAATACGCTAAATCGACGATGAAGTATCAAAACAAAGCAAAATATTAAAAAAAGTTTAGTCGTTTTCCCTTCATTGTTTATGTGGATAAATTTTGCAAATTTTTTTTTTTTGGTTGAATTTACAGCTATTTGAATGTGCTGTACCCAAGCAAGTACAGTGGCTAGGAATGGGTTAATGCCTCTAAAAAGCAACTTCCGGAAGTATTTACTCTGTCCTGATTCTGACAACGACTGGATCAGGGATCCATTCAACACAGATGTTATAGTAATGCTACGCAATTACCGACATTAGAGCAACTAACTTTTAGTTACTCCTAAAATCCGATTACCTTGCATTTGCAAATAAGGCCCTCCAAAACTTGATTCCATGTATTTGTGTGAATAGACTTTTTTGGTAATAATATATATAAAATCAAGGTATAGAAACCAGCTTAATGTAGAAGCAGACCTGAGAATAAAACTTTCGAATATAGAGCCCGAAATTGTAGATTTGGTTTCAAGAAAACAACATCATCCATCTCATTAAGTAAAAACTTCTACACGAGAAAATATAACAAATTTTGCTTATAAAATAACCAAGAGTCACCAAAAAAATAATTTTCATTATAAGCTTTATTATTATTATTTTCTTTATTAAAAAAGATATAAGAAAATATTTATTTTCTAGGCTTTATTTTGACCAAGAAATATTTGCCTGAGTTAAATGTACATTTTTTAACTTGAAACTTTTTTAATTCTCTTACTTTTCCACATTTTTTATTCATTTTGAATTTTAATTACATGAAAGTCCTAATAAAAAATGTGTGTCTCTATAAATGCTAAATACAGAGAGATATATGGTATAAGTATCAATATTTATTAGAAAGTAGTGTCTGCAGGCTTGTCAACTTTTGGATCTTCAAAAACCGGACATAAATAGTGTTGAAAAGACCTTTAAAAACCGAAAAAATTAAAGCAAAATAAAAATCTTCGTTCTTAATCTCGTCATACAACTGGATATTTTATGTCTGGTTGAGTTTGACAACGGTTGGCAAGCCTGAGTGTCTTTTTCATTATTGAGCCAGAAATTAAGCTAAGAACGACGTGAAATGTCTAGGGTTGGGATGGGGTCCGCAAAAAAAAATGAGCTCGATAAGGGGCCCTCGGACTACTAAAGTTTAAGAACCCCTGTTTTAGATGACTGCGTAAAGTTTTTTTATGAAGAAATTTTTTCGGCTATATCTCTGTCTGTGTCATATACTCTAAGGTATGTTAATGATTCTTCGTACCCATGGTACACTAAAGATTTGAAGAAAATACGTAACGTCCGCAATAGGGCATGGAATAAATACGTTTGTAGTCAGGACCGCATTGACCTGAAGGCTTATCTGCGCCTTTTTCAGGAATTTAGGCTTAAGTCAGATTCAGCTTATTCTGAATATTTAACTAAAACGAAGCTCAATATTCTTCAGGACCCCAAAAAATTTTTGGGATTCATTAACTCAAAAAAAAGGTCAGATGGTTTCCCATCTGAATTCAAGGCTGTTGATGGGCTCACCAGCGATCCCCAAATTATAGCTGGGTTATTTGCTAATTTGTTCAAAAAATCTTTTTCAACTGAAGTGTTTTGCCCTGATGTCAACTACTTTGAGTATATGAATACTGATCCTCAGGTTCCATTTGGTGCAATATCATTTACCCCTGAACTTATAGTAAAATCTATTGCATCTCTTGATGATGACTTTGGTTCTTGAGCTGATGGCATTCCAGCCACAGTTTTAATTAATTGTAGTCTTATCCTGAGTCAGCCACTCAGTTTCCTTTTTAATAAATCTATTAACGACGGCTATTTTCCTAAATTTTGGAAGGAATCTTTTATAAGTCCTATTTTTAAGAAAGGATTAAAAAATTATATTTCTAATTACAGGCCTATAGCCAAGTTATCATCAATACCGAAGCTTTTTGAGCGAATTATTTATGACCAAGTTAAGGTGTGCTGTAATAAAGTCATAACAACTCGTCAGCATGGTTTTGTTAATGGCAGATCTACAGTTTCTAACCTTCTTGATTTTACGTCTTTTGCTTTAAGTTCAATTGATTCTGGGTTGCAAGTAGACTGTATCTACATAGACTTTATTAAAGCATTTGACAAATTACCTGTATCTGCATAGACTTTAGTAAAGCATTTGACAAATTACCACATAGTTTGATTTTGTTTAAATTAAAGAAACTAGGATTTCCTTCAAATTTTGTCAGACTGATTGAATCTTATTTATTTGATCGTTCTTACCGAATAAGATTTCGAGGGATGTTATCATCCCCTTTTACAGCGTTTTCAGGTGTTCCGCAAGGAAGTCACTTGGGTCCGCTCCTGTTTATTTTGGCTATCAATGATGTTACTCATGTAATCAAAAACTCTCATCTGCTTATATATGCTGATGATATGAAAATTTACAGGACTGTGAAGGTGGATAATGACACCTTTGCCCATCAGTCTGACTTGAAATCATTTGAAGTTTGGTGTTCTAAAAATAGCTTACATTTAAATCCTGATAAATGCCAAACTATGATCTTCTCTAGAAAGAAAATCAATGTGGAATTTGATTATACAATTAATGATATGAAAATCTGTCGTGTCGATATAGTCAAAGACCTTGGTATACATGTCGATGCTAAGTTGACGTTTAATGAACATATTAATATAATCTGTAAGAAGGCCTCGTCATTACTTGGATTTATAAAGCGGTGGGCAAGAGAATTTAATACCCCGTTGGTAACAGTAACTTTATATAATACAATTGTGCGTCCTCACTTAGAGTATGCTAGCCAAGTATGGTCTCCATATTACAATATACATATAGATAGAGTAGAACGAGTCCAAAAAAATTTAGTTCGGTTTGCTCTCAAGGGCTTACATTGGAGTGATCTTAAACCTTCCTCCTTATGAGGATCGTTTAAAGTTATTACGTATGCAGTCTTTGAGTACCCGTATAAATATTGTTGGTATACTTTATTTGCATCAGCTTGTAACTGGGTCACAGTAATCGTAGGAGTAATCGTAACTCATATCAGATATTTTACCAACCAGTCAGTAGAACTAATTATATGGCTACTGCTCCTTTTAATCGCATGACTACTCTCATTAATAATTGCGATATATATAATATCAGCTTGTCAAAAGGTCAACTCAAGCTTAGATTGAAAAATAACTATAGTTAATTTTTTAGCTTAATGGTTGTTGGTCTTTATGTTTGTGTTGTCCGAGCCCCACCGCATGATGAGTAAATTTTTTCTAACATTTATGCCTTAGATCATATAAATAAATCCATACAATTACATTAATGCATTTGTATGTTTATATACATATGATCTGGGTGGGTATGTTGAGAAAGTGCGATAAAGCTAAGAAAAAATTATAAATATATAACAAATTAATTGTATAATTTTTTCATTTCCTTTAATATATAAGCTTTTACTTGGTTTTAAAGCTTCAAGCTAAATTGCTAAGAAAGCTAATAGCTGTAGTAGCTAAACTCTATTGTTATTATTATGTAACCCTTGATGAAAGTAGTTAAAGAGGTCCTATAAAAAGGTGTTAACGAAAATTGCTTCTTAAAATTTAAAATACAGCGACTCTAAGCGCTAGACCATCCTAACAAAAATAGTAGGATTAATTAAACCATCAAGGAACTGTGATACACTAGCCCTAAATAAGGCGGGTTACTGACAGTTTCCAATAATTAAAAAAAATTACAGAAAAGATGTCATACACTAGCCCTAAACAAGTCGGGTCACTGGCAATCTTAATAAAAATTATCCAATGCGATTAAAAAAAAAAAAAAAAGAGGACAAGGCAAGATAAATTCCTGTTGTGAGGGACCGGCCACGAAAGGGATGCTCTTTTCTTAGTTCCGATATGCTTAACATATTTTTAAGCACTCTATCGAGTGAACGTTGCTGTACCCAGAAGAACTTAGCAACTATTTCAGGATATTTTATGCACATTCCAGTTATTTGGAGATCTATAGGGAAGAAGGGATCCTTGAGTGAAGCCAACCGCGCCTTAGTAGGTTCCCTACGATCATAAAAGCGGGAGATTAAAAAGGGGAAACGCGATTCTTCAATGACCGGTACTCATCAAAACTAATGCGATATTTTCTCTTTTCTTTTCCCTTTCAGTATTTGGCGAACAAACGAACAACTGGAATGAAACTATTGTAAGGATAGACTAAGCTTACATATAATAGAAAAAATTAGGTTTCGCTTAATTAGAATATTTTTAGTGTCAAAATTTTTCTTTTTAATCATTAAGAGAGGGAAAAGGAAAGAAAAAAGTTAGTAGGAAAAATTATTTTGTACCTCTTGCCAAGTCCGACAGTGGAAAATAAAGCCAAACCAAGCCGCTAATTGCCAATAAATTCTTAAGTTAAAAATACCTTTGTGAAACTAATAAAAAAAAAGTTTTAAAATGGAAGATTCCCTAACCGATGCTGTCAATGCTATGATTGAACAGCTCAGATCCATTGAGCATCATGTGCTTAACATGGAAAACCAAGGAGCTGCAGTATGACCAGCGGAAAACGCGTTATTTAGACAGCTCGAAGATCGACTCGCTGATATTGAGCGCAATAAAAACGATGATCAGCCTGGTACTCCACCTGGGATTAATGTGGTACCAGCATTGCGTGGCCCTGTTTCTGAACAGGACTTGAAAGATATTTGTAAGCTTCTTGACTGCGTTAAGGAGCTTCAAGTGTTCGATGGAAATCCTGTGCAGTACATTTCCTGGGTTCACAATGTTAAAACCATATTGAAAGATTACGAGATAGTTCGGGAAAAGCCCATTTTCAGGGCGATCTTTCAGTCCATTCGTCAGAAGGTTCGTGGTAGTGCGGACACAGCTCTGGTGTCACACAATATTTTTGACGACGACTGGGTCACGATTAAGAAGGTCCTTTCCCTGCATTACGCGGATAAAAGAGATATAAAGACGCTAGAACACAAGCTTAATCGATTGACGCAGGGCACGTCCAAATTAGATGATTTCTATGCAATCGTGAACCATAAATTTTCATTAATAATTAATAAAATTAAAACGGAAACGTTCAGTTCCGAGACAGTCAATGTGCTGGTAGAAACCTACCGAAATCGAGCGCTCGACGTCTTCGTGCGTGGGCTGAATGGAGACCTTTGTAGAATGCTGGTTGTTCAAAAACATAAAACACTTCCAGAGACCTATTCCGCATGTCTCGAGATCCAGAATCTCACTTTTCGCAATGCAGTGATCCATGTAAAAACCCAAACACTGTTACGGCCCCAGTCAATCAAAATTTTGAAAGCAGAAATGCCCTGCCACCACGAAAACCGTACTACCAGAACAACCGCCATTGGGGTAACGGTGGCCAACAACCAACCAGGCCCGATGTGCCTAAGCCTCACGAAAAAATGGATGTTGATCACTCCATACAGACAAGACGTGTCAATTATATGAACCGTCAATCCGGAAGTAATTATTCCAAAAGGCCCGCCAGCTCCCATGGCTATCAGAAGACGAAACATCAGAAGATGTTCCATGCTATGCAATCCGAAGAAAGGGAATGCGAAGCTCACGAGAACCAGATAGAAGCTGAAGTTAGGGACGAGTCAAATTTTATGACAGAAGCCTCGTTTCCAGCGTACCATACATAGAGTATGTCACGCGAGGGGGGCAGTGCTAAATTTCCGTAGTGATACGGGGGCCAATAAGAACTTTATTGCGCCTCATTTGGCCGGTGAGGCAATTTCGGTGTCAAGGCAATTTAGCATAAATACGGCAACGGGCGCGACACTAATAAAAGAAAAAATTTGTGGTCAGTTTTTCCGGGATCTAGGGAATAACATGATGGTAAAATTTTTTGTTCTCCCTAGCTTAAAAACCTTTGATGGTATCGTTGGGGATGATACCTGAAGCAACTTAAAGCGATAGTAGACAGAGAAAATAACATACTGATCCTTTATCCCAATATTACGATTCCGCTACGAAACAGGACCTCTGCCGAGGTCAATTCAGTAAATTTAGTAGTCAATGATAATGTTGCTAAGGAAATAAAAGAAAATTTAGGAAACATGGTGAAAAGTTTTGGCCTGCTCTTCGGACCCATTTCTGCATACGAAATGGTGAACACCACGGTAAAAGCTGAAATTCGGACAGTCACCCAGGAACCTATATACGCGTAATCTTACCCTTATCCTGTGAATATGAGAGAAGAGGTTGATAGGCAGATAGATGAGGTTTTGAAGGAAGGTGTCTTCCGCCCCTCAAAAAGCCCGTATAATTCACCAATCTGGGTGGTGCCTAAGAAACCAAAGGCGAATGGGGAGAAACAGTATAGGATGGTAATAGATTACAAACGATTAAATGCGGTAACTATTCCTGACACCTACCCATTTCCGGATATCAATTCCACTCTTGCGAGCTTGGGATGCGCCAAATATTTTACCACAATTGATTTGACCTCGGGTTTCCACGAGATTCCCATGAAGCCTTCGGATATTCAAAAGACTGCATTTTCCACGATGAATGGAAAATACGAGTTTCTGAGGCTCTCTTTTGGTTTAAAAAATGCCCCAGCAATCTTCCAAAGAATGATTGACGACGTTCTCAAGGAATTTATTGGCAAGCTATGCTACGTTTATATTGACGATATAATCGTTTTTGGCAACAATGCAGATAATCACCTTGATAACGTGAAAACAATTTTCTCCAGATTGCAGGATGCTAACCTGAGGGTTAGTCTTGAAAAAAAAACCCACTTCATGAGGACAGAGGTGGAAGTTCTGGGTAATGTGGTAACACCCGAGGGTATTCGAGCTGATCCGAAGAAAGTCGCGGCTACAGAACAAATTCTACCCCCAAGACACTCAAAGACCTTAAAAGTTTTTTAGGCATGACTTCCTACTACAGGAAATTTATACGCGATTATGCTAAAGTAGCTAAGCCCTTAACCAATTTGGCTAGGGGCGAAAATGCGCAAATAAAACCTAATCAATCAAGGAAAATACTAATTGAACTCACAAATGAATCTCTTATGGCTTTCTCAGACTTGAAATATTTACTTATATCCTCTGAGGTTTTGGCTTTTCCAGATTTTGAAAAACCTTTCAACCTCACAACCGACGCCTCTAACACCGCAATTGGAGAGGTGCTTTCTCAGGGAAAAATTGGAGCTGATAGGCCAATACCTTTCATATCTCGTTCATTGAATAAAACCGAAGAAAATTATGCAACGAACGAGAGGAAAATGTTGGCAATAGTGTGGTCTTTAGATAATGTACGGTCCTATTTATATGGTGCAAAAGAAATCCGCATCTATACTGATCACCAACCATTGACTTAAGCGCTTGGTAGTAGAAATTATAACGCACAGCTAAAACGATGGAAAGCGCACATCGAAGAGTACAACTGCCAATTGACTTATACACCCGGTAAATCAAATATGGTGGCTGATGCGCTTTCTCGCCTAGAATCTGAAGTTAATCACTTGACTAGTTCGGTACAACCCGAACCAGCTCATAGTGAATCGGCAACGGATACAGCTGGTGAAGTGCGTTCTTGGACGAAACGGTTCACAGTGTAGAAGTAGACGCCTCTGAGCTGATTCCTAATGTTGAGGCGCCCCTAAATGTCTTTAGGAATCAGATTTTGATAACACAGGGCGAAGATTTGAATGCCTGGATAGAACCACATCCTGGTTATAAACGACACTATGTAAAAATGTCGGTTAGAAACAGCGAGAACCTTACCTACCATTTGAAAGAAATTTTAAATCCTTCCGTCATAAATGGCGTCAAGATACCCGAAAAGTTCTTGACATTACTCCAGCTGGCCTACTTGGATAATTTCACCAACTACAAGATAAGGATCACCCAAAGGCTCGTGGACGATGTAACGAACCAGGAAGAAGTTTGTCAATTAATTGAAGACGAACATAAGAGGGCACATAGGAATCTGCGTGAAAACAAAGGACAGCTGTTGGAAAAATACTACTTCCCACGAATTTATGCCCTAATAAAAAAGTACACTACAAGCTGTGAGGTTTGTCGCTTAAACAAATATGATCGGCACCCAATAAAGCCCCAGCTTCAACCGACCCCGATCCCCAAATATCCGTGCGAAGTTTTGCACATGGGACGTTCTTTTATAAACCGCATAGGATTTTTGTCTTGGTATTTTAGAATCGCCCGAAATTTTTTTTGTAGCTTATATACATAAAATTACTAGACCCATGTTTTTTTTTTGTTGAATAATTTTTTTTTTTTCGAAAATATCCACATATGAATTTTTGATAATTGGCTGGATTTTGTCAAATGTACTCATACTTGAAGTCTATTATCTCCAGTTCTACTGATCCGATCAATGTCGGAATTTTTTATTTAATAGTCTATAACGTTAGCTTCTGCAATAAATTAAAAAATAAAATTTATACTGTCAACAAATGAAAAATAATAACAATTTAATTGCTTAAATAGTTTTAATATGATGTTTCCCCAGATAGAATAGACTAAAATAAATAATATTTTGTTCCTTATTTTTTTATCTACAAAACCCATTTTACAAAAAAGTGGAGTCTTTGTTAGATCGGAAATTATAAAATATTTTCCAGCGCAAGTCATGAATTCCAGAACAAATTTAAGTGTGGAGCGTGCGACGATTCAAAATTTAATAACGTGTGTTAAAATACTCGTTTCTTTATTTTGACTTTTTTTTAAAATTTATTGCTAACATTATAGACTATTAAATAAAAAAAATTTGACATTGATCGGATCAGTAGAACTGGAGATAATAGACTTCAAGTATGAGTACATTTGACAAAATCCAGCCAATTATCAAAAATTCATATGTCGATATTTTCGAAAATAAAATTTTTTCAGCAAAAACAAAAAACATGGGTCAACTGAATTTGTTTGAAGATGCAAGAAAAAAATTTTCATCGCATTTGGAGAAGTCGAGGTTTTTTTTCCTGAATTTTGTGCTGTTTGTAAAAGAACGTCCCACATAGACATTTTTGAGTTGCAGAAGGAAAAATTTCTGAGTTGTATAGACAAATTTACTAAATTTGCGAAACTGTTTCATATACGAAATACCACCACATTTGCGCACCAAGCTAGTAAAGGTCCTTCACTATTTTGCTGTACCCAAAATGATCGTTACGGATAACGAAAGGAGTCTCCTAAGCCCAACAGTATATATATATATATATAAGGTCATTAGGAGTAGAGATTTACCAAACACCAACTCAGCGAAGCGAAGTCAATGGTCAGGTTGAACGCCTACACTCCACACTGTTGGAAATCTATAGGTGCCTTAGGCATGAATTACAATATTTCTCGTCAAGGGAGTTAGTTTATGTGGCTGTCGACAGGTATAACAACACGATTCAATCTGTGACTGGCAAAAAACCCAACGCCGTGTTTTTTGATAGGACACATAGAATCAATTACCAAGACTTGCCAAATTTTCGGGATGTAGTTCATGAAGATATTAGGAGCCAAGTAGAAAGGAACCAAGAACTGAGAAACCTTAGGTTAAATAAAAAAAGAACAATACCTCAATCATATAATGAAAGAGGCCAGGTCTATATTAAAGACAAACAAATTAAGGGAAAGCATAAACCCTTATTTAAAAAAGTTTCCGTAGCAAGAGACAATTGGGTCACTGTTACTACGGAGACTGGAAAAAGATTCCATAAAACGCAAATCAAAAATGTGTGATCAGAAAAAAACTACCTAACATTCCTTCATTTAACAAATTGGTAGGTGTAACGTGAATTACGCCAGGGTTCGACTACCGTTAAAAATATGAAGTAGACTTAAACAAAGAAAACAACAAATTTAACTTAATTTGAATGGCAAATGGCACAGAAGGCAATGGGCAAAATATTTCGAAAATTATCAGAAATTTAAAAATTTGTCGTTTGACAAAATGGTAGGTATCCTGCATATCCTGCGGGATGCCGGGGTTTGACTCCTGTCAAAAGAAGAACAAAATAGAATTTGATTTCAATACATGCTGTTTGGTCACTAGACCCAAAACATTTTATTTATTTTTATTATATTCATAATTTCATCAAAATTAAGTGTGCAGTGACTAACTCCAGAACATCAGAAGTTATCAAAAATGCAAAATCGCTTTGGTTAAAATTAGAAATAAAGTATCATTTTTCATTGCCGTCCGTAGTCGAATTAGAACTTTACCATTTACACTTACTAATTACCAAAGATCTTAATAACAGTGAGTTTTTATCCTGGATAAATTTTCAGAACAACGTTTTTGATAACTCTAATATTTTGTTTCAAGAAAAACGGAACAAACAAAATAAAAAACTAAATCAAATGAAGCAAAAAATACATAACTTATCTGATAATGATAAAATTAACAATTTAAAACACAAACCCGTCGATAATTTAATTGTAAATTTATCAAGTGAAACATTTACAACTGAACAGATGGAAATTTTAAATAAGGGTTTAAATTTCACACCAAAGCCTTTAAACTTACCAATTATTGATGTGGTCGCTGACATAGAAACTTCTATAAAATTCAAAATACCAGTAATAAAAGATGCAGTAAGACAGGTTGCTAAACCAGCTATAATTAATGCCAAATCAGCTTTCCAACGTAATATCAAGACTATTAAAATACATTACGTATTAAAAGAACTTAATCAAAAAGACGTATATTATATGAAAGCAGACAAAGGCAATAAAATAGTTATTATAAATAAGTCAAGTTATGACAATTCTGTACATAATTCAAAAACTGCTAATAATTATAAAATGTTAAAAAAATCTCCTTTACCAGAAATGGTCCGAATTTCTAAGGAACTAATTAAAACCATTTATACCACCTTTAGAGTCCATTCATGGAAACTAAATGTAGCAAACCCAAAAGTACTAAAATTGTACGCCCTGCCCAAGGTACATAAACCCGCCGATAAAATGAGAAACATTGTATCAAATGTAAATTCACCATCGGTAAAAGCGGCTAAGTGGTTAGTAAATGAACTAAAAAGTTTTCCACTTGTTAGCCTATCAGTAAAGAACTCTTTCGATTTCGTTGACAAAATTAAAGATATACACATAGATGATGACGAATTAATGTTATCATTTGATGCAGCAGCATTCCTATCCCAGACGCTTTAAGTGCATTAGAAACACACTTAAATACATTTGAGATTCCAGATGAAAAGAAACATGTTTTCTTAAAAACAGCAAAAGTCTGCATATCACAAAATTTTTTCAAATTTCGTGACAATCATTACAAAATCGAGACTGGCACTAGTATGGGAAACCCCTTATCTCCCTACATTGCCAAAGTCAGCGCAGTCTCTCGGTGTGTCCGGGTCCCTAGGCTGAACAAATGGTGTGGGCCCCCCATTGGGGAAATTTATTAAATACCTAGCAAATAAAAAAAAAGGTTTAATCCGAATTCATATCTACTACTTTTACTATAAACTGTGTGTTAAGGAGGAAAATATAAAAGACAGACGTCCATAGCTACATTTTTAACACCACCACCCACAAGAAGAAAAAGACCACCAATTCTATTTTAACGGGTACCCGGTCATAACTCCAATGGTCAAAATCCCCAAAATGATTTTGGGCATTATGTCCGTTTTTTTTCCAGTCATCCCCATTTTTTTTGGGGGCTATGACCACTTGTAAGAACGGACATAATACCCAAAAACATGAGAACATATGGCCAAATAATTTTGGATTCGGATTTTTGGGAGTTTTAAATCCTTAGCCGCGGCCGAAGGCCGCTCACTTGCCCTAACTTTTATGTAGAAGCGTTGTTGGACATATTCGAGGATGTACCATTTTAACGACCGAACCCGTCTTTTTATTAAATCACACTCATGCAAAACAGCATACTTAAGACTTATTTTTAAGATGAAATGAAAACTTAAACAGTTAAGGCAAAGAAATTTCTTAAAATTCGAAAATCTATTCATATTCGAGAATATCCTCATTTAAAAACAAATGCTCCTAGGGTTGCTACCAGAGCTGCAAAATTATCATTTTTTGGAATTTGAGTAAGAAAATTAGATTTTTTCCTTCTTTATAAGATAACCGTCAAAAATATATAAAAGAAAAACTCGGAAGGGCTGTTATGTCTGAAATTGTCTTTCAAGCCAGCCCAATCAATCTCAGTATGTATGTATGATAAGTGAAAATATATTTTATTGGTCAGATTGAAGTTTTCGGAAATATTAATCGCCAAAAAGTAATTAATGCTGAAGTGGTCCCACTTTTCTGAAATCGAAAAAAATGGATGCCAAAGTAAAAAAGCATACCTAAGCAAATACACTCTTTCGTTTGGTGCTATCAAAACTTTATTGAAATCCAATAGTTCATTCCAGCAATATAGACGAAAAATAAATAATTTTTTTTCGGCAGTGACATCTATGACCATATTTTTGAAGTGTAGTACAGGAGCTTTGGTCAAAAATATATAACTCCCATACCCGCCATTAAATATGATCACGCTTCTAAAAGAAATGATTTCATGTTTGTTTTGGATTAAGCGTATCATACCTTATACGAGTAGAACATTTTCGTCATAAAAAACATTAAAAGTCTTTATATCACAAATCACAGACCAATTAACTTTAAAATGCTGGTTTCAAGAAAAATTGCAAAAAAGCAAAAATTGCTAATATAGCTACAATTTTAGAGTCAAACTCTTTTTACAAATGGAATCAAAATTTGGAATTGAAAAATTTTTGATTCCATTCTATCTATTTTAAAAGATAAAGAATTCTGTGGAACAGGTTTACTTTAGCATCTATTGCCCAATTTTTGTTTTCGTGGTAGTAGGGGGTCAAAAGCAAAAAAAATGAAATAAAGTGTCGCTCGGATATGGTTTCAAAGATGTAGCCATCGGAATTTCGGATATAGCTTTTGTTAAAGTTATTATAAGTTGGGAGCCCCTTGCGTGGATGTAAATATATTGTTGTCATAAGAAAGATAACTTATTGTCCTACAATAATGTTGCAAAGAACTTTAAAATTTAACAAATAGTTTTTGAGATATGACGATTTTTCTGAGTTTTGACTATGTAAATTATCTTTCTTATGACATACAATATATGATTTTAACAAAAGCTATATCCGCAACTTCTGATGGCTATATCACCGAAACCAGATCCGAGTAACATTTTTTAATTAAATATTTTTTTAATTTATTTATTTAAATTGAAAACCACATACAAAAAGTTTGGTTTAATAAGAAAAGGCAAATGGGAGCAAGTCAAAAGAGAGAACGATGCCAGGGTTAACAGCTTATGCAAATATGAAAATATATTCATTAAAGTTGCTTGTACACGTCTGAGATATTGAAGCAGATTGCAACAAATCGATGCAGCCTTTTTTATGCAACTCAAAATTTAAAATGTTAGAAAAGATTTTCTTATGGAGCGGGCCCCTAGGCTGCAGCCTATGCAGCCTATGCTTAAAAACGGTGCTGGCCGAAGTGTTTATGTCTGCATTTGAAACCAATTTAAAACAACAGGGTTTGCTACCACGCATATGGATACGCTATGTAGATGATATTTTTAGCGTTGTTAAATCAACTAACATTCAAAAAACTTTAGAATTGTTAAATTCAAAATTTAGAACTATTAATTTTACAATGGAAAAAGAAAAAACTAATGAACTATACTTTTTGGATTTATTAATCACTAAAGTCCAAAATAAAGTAGATTTCTCAATTTACAGAAAACCTACGGCAACTGAAAGATTTATTACGAACGATTCCCATTGCCCATTTCAACAAAAAATACCATCTTTCCACTCAATGGTACACCGATTATGCAAGCTGCCATTATCTTCTAAAAATTTTTTAAAAGAATATAATTATTTGAAAAACGTTGCAGTTATAAATGGATACAGTGATGTAATAATAGACAAATTAATTAAAAAACATTCTGCAAAAATAAACAAGTCAAAATTAACAACTCTTTTCACACAAGAAAAGACCATAAACAATAATAATAATACACAACGCGCTTCGATGACGTTTGTTCCGTCGATAACGAACAAATTGCAATCAAAATTTAGATCCCATAACATTGAAATTGTTTTCTCTAATAAACAACAAAAAATTAAAAATTTACTCGGGTCAACAAAGGATAAATCGAAATCTGATGAAATATCAGGGATTTACCAATATGATTGCAATGTTTGTAATAAAAAATATATTGGACAAACCAAACGTAACATTAAAGTACGTTTCGCAGAACATTTCAGCCACATAAAGTACAACAGACCAGAAAAATATTCCATAGCAGCCCACGCTCTCAGTAATAATCACGCTGATGTATCCATATCCCAAGTTAAAATATTGAAACACGTCTCAAATGATAGAGAACTTGATGCATATGAAAGCATCTTCATCCATAAGAATAAAAATCTAATGAACAGCGACGTTGGAAATATTATTTCACCACTTTTCAACTTACTTTAACCAAAAAAAAAATAACAATAATTTTCTTACATCTCAGCTGTTTTACATTTTTCAATTATTTTTAATATTGCATTATAATTGTTATGGTTTATTTTTATTCTCACCAAAGTCTCAATTTTACATTTTATTTTGTTTTGCTCGAAGTGATCATGGTCATATCGGCTGTTCCATCTCTCATTATTTTATTTTAATATAACAGTGTAACTGTGATTATTTAGTTATTCACCTTAGTCTTTATTTACATTTCAATTTTGTTTTTGTAAGATGGTATCATAAAAAATGTTTTGGTTTATATTTATTTTCACCATAGTCTCAATTTACATTTTATTTTGTTTTGTTTTAAGTGATCATTGTCACATATCAGCTGTTCCATCTCTCATTATTTTATTTTAATAATACATTGTGACTGTGATTATTTAGTTGTTCACCTTAGTCTTTATTTACATTTTAATTTTGTTTTTGTAATATGGTATAATATAAAAAAATGTTATGGTTTCGTCAATGCTTTCTCCCTTTTCTTAACTTTGTTACACTGACAGTGTATTGCTGATGATGGACCGCATTAGGTCTGAAATGCATTCAATATTTTATAAATAAATTACATTTAAAGAAGTTTTTAGTGTTTTTATTTATTACGTGTTGCAGTCAAAAATAGGTGTTCACTTCTTTTTTAAAATAATAAATTTAATTATATTAGTGAACACGAAAATCAGGAATATATTGTTATCAAAAATATCGAGTTGCGAAGGTCGAAGGTTTAACGTTTTATACTGTTTTACGGTCATATGCAAATTGTTACATCTCCTGTAAAATTTAACAGAAAAATAATCTTTTTATATATTTTTAAAGCTAAAAAGATCAGCTTTCTTGTTAAATTTTGGTTTGGCATTTGATGAAAATTTAATATATTTTATAACAAATCAATTGTTTAAAGTAAGTTTATATCTTAGAGCGAACCACTGAATCATCGTCAACTTTCCTTTGAATGGTAACTAAATACAGACCATCCCAAATAAATTAATTCTTTCGCGCCCCTCTAAAAATACTGCGAGCCACTGCACAGTAGTCACGAATCGAGTTTTGGGTCAGAAATTGCTGGAGAACGCAAATATTGTCGGACACGGTCGCTTCAAGCAAGATCAAGTGTCCGAAGATTCCAAATACACAATCCGCTAAATCGAAGCTGCACATTTACTCATTTTAAGGCCGTTTTAAGGTTAGCACTTTGGCTGACTCGGTTCGTTTCAAGCAAGATCAAGATCGGTAAAAATTGTTAACTAAATCTTACAATGGACGATTATTATCCGTAAAATCGTACCTGGTCATTTACTCGTTTTATGGTCATTTTAATGTTTTACTTTGGCCAACATGGTGCGTTTCAAGCAAGATCAAAATCGGTAAAAATGTCAATCAAATCTGACAATTATTATTTAGTACTCGCAATTCCGAAAACATTTATGGTTTTATGGCCGCTTTTAACGATAATTTTAATAAAATTATGAAGGGAACCGTGTAGTTTTTGATGCTTTTAAGATCAAGTGAAATTTTAAAATATGCTATGATAACTGTTTGAGCCGCTGAACACGATGAAGCCACTAATTTTTGCTAATATGCAAATGTTTTTGTTTTATTCCCCATTTTTCATGGAAAAAAGTCGATACAAAATAAATAATTTTTATGTCGGCCGAAAAACTAGTGAAAAAAATTTTTTTTTATCTTTTGTGAACTTTGAAAGTATTTTAACTACAAATCCTACACAGAAAAAAAATAAAAAAATTTTTGTTTATGGGAAAATCCGTAAAGTTGTTACTTTTTTTAAAAAAAAAAAAATTTTTTTTCAAACTTATGGCACACTGTTTCTAAATATTGGTTCACCTTCAGATAAGCATAACAATCAAGATTTTGCATAGTTACCTCATTTTGAACAAATATTCAAAAAGTTATAGAGCAAAAACGAACAAAAATAGAACAAAAATGTTTATGGGTCAAAATTCTTTTTGATGCCTATAACTTGGTCCCTTTAGATTAATTTCACTTTTGATGCAAAAAGACATAGAATTTATAAAAAAAGTTCTCATTCGCAACTCTAATACAATTAATTCATCATCTAAAACAGCCATGTCAAACTCGCGGCCCGCGGGCCGCATGCGGCCCGTGGCATGATTTTTTGCGGCCCTCAACACGTTTCCACAACTCCCTAATGTTTTCATAAAAAAAATCAAAAATAAATTATTTAACAAAAAAATATCAAAGTAAAAAATAAGTAAAGTTTCAAATCAACAAAATAATTTCTTAATTCTGAGTTGTGTGAAATGATATAGTTAAATTTTTTTCGTGTAAATTTCAATATACAGGGCGGCGGAAGTTCCTAAAAATCAATTTAAACATTTAAATTGTTTATAACAATATTAATTTGTTAATAATTTTTAAAACAAATATTTTTTTATTAAAGTTAATTTTCTTAGCTTTAAAATTAAAATAATTTAAATAAATAAGTTTTCTAGCTTTAACAAGACCGGAATTATGAATTTTTGAAATTATCAAAATTTGAATTCACTCTATTTTGAAAAAAAAAGTTTTTTTTTTAAAATCATAGAATATGTATCTCTTTTTTTCGATACAGAACCCATAAAAAAACTTCAGACAAATCAAAAATGTGTCGCTCAATTTTTGTCAAAATTCGTTCGGTTTGTAAAAGAACGTCCCATACATAGTGTCATTGGTAGATTAAGAAATCTGTTCAACACTTCCACTGCATTATTCACCAGCAAGTCTTACGTTCAAAAGTAATTAAACTTGATAATGTAAAAAGTTTGTAAAATTGTTAATTTTATTCGAGCACTCGGATTAAATCATCGGAAATTTACGTCATTGCTGAAAGATGTAGAAGTTGATTACGAAGACTTGCCGTATTATACAGAAGTTCGTTGGCTTTCAAGTTACAAAGTTTTAAGAAGATTTTTACAACTGTTGGACGAACCCGTACTTTTTTTAGAAATTAAAGGTTACGAGTGCTCTGAACTGAAAGATGTTAATTGGATGTAAGATTTGGCTTTCTTAGTTGACATTACTGGGCATCTCAGTCAACTCAATATTAACCTGCAGGGTAGAACTTCATACATGACCAAACTTCATTATATGACCAAACAAATTCATTCAAACAAAAGATATCCCTGTGGAAAATACAAATGAAAAAACAAAATTTATCAAATTTTTCTAGTTGAAAGACTCTTTTGCTTAAATATCGAGAATTAAAATTTTACAAATATGAGAAACAACTGAAAATGTTGGAAGAAGAATTCGAAAAGAGGTTTTCGGATTTTTAAAGTACCGAGTTCCATTTAAATATTTTTTGCTCTCCGATATCGGTTGACATTGAAAATATTGCTAAAATTTGCAAATGGAGTTCATAGAACTACGTTGCGATACCTAATTTAAACAGAAATATAAGGAAATTAGTATTCCAGACCTGCAGACCGTTTTCCACAAATTCTATATTTTGTAATACGAAAATTATCCATGTTTGGTAGCACAGCATTTTTCACAAATGAAGATGAATAAAACTGCGCAGCGAACCAGATTAGTTGAAGAACATTGAGCATCGATATTATAAATTACATCAAGCCCAAATTTAACAGCAGACTTTGATGAATTGAAAAATGACAAGCAGCGCATTATATCCAGCAAAAAATAATTTATATTCTTCTTATTAATAAATATATTTCTATAAATTTTTTGTTTGTTTTCTTTATGAATTAATAACCAGGTGTATAACTAAGTAATGTCGTTTTTTTCTTAAAAAAAACACGTTTATTTATAGAGTTAAACGAAGAATCGTTTATTCAAAGAATGCTCTCTCGCTTTTCACATATTTTTCCCATCTTACATGCAATTTGTGAACTCCACGCCAATAGAATTCCTTGGATTTTTCCGAAAACCAATTATCAAGCCAAATTTTCACATTTTCGTAGGAATCGAAGCGCTGCTCAGCGAGTGCGTGTCCCATCGATGCGAACAAGTGGTAATCGGACGGGGCCAGGTCTGGTGAGTAGGCCGCATGCGTGAGCACTTCCCAATTGAGTGCTTCCAACGTATCGCGAACCGGTCTTGCCGTATGTGATGGAGCGGTGTCTTGGAGGAAAATGACTTTGTGTTGCCTTTTTTAATATTGCGGCCGTTCTCTCTACAGCGCACAGTTCAGTACAGTGTTGGTAGCGCGCCGTATAAACTGTTTCACCGGGTTTAAAAGCTCACAATGCACAACGCCCTCTTGGTCCCACCAAACACAGAGCATCGTCTTCCTGCCGAAGCGATTCGGCCGAGCAGTCGATGTTGACGGTTGTCCAGGGTCTTCCCAGGATCTCTTACGCTTGGGATTCTCGAAAAATATCCATTTTTCATCACCAGTGACAATTCGATGCAAAAACGACTTTCTTTTGAACCGTGCGAGCAAAATTTCACATGTGTTTTGGCGCCTTTCTATCTGCCTCTCGTTCAAGTCATGTGGCACCCATCTACCGACCTTTTGAATCTTTTCCATGTCTCGTAAACGTTTGGAAACGGCTGACTGGCTCACATTCAACTGCGAGTTATTTTTGCTTTTGGGAATCGTCTTCGTCCAATAAAGCTTGCATTTCGGCGTCTTCGTACCTTCTCGGAGCTCCAGAGCGTTCTTTGTCCTTGACATCGAAATTAGCATTTTCGAATCTTTATCACCATCTTTGACACGTTTTAGCAGTTGCCACTTGCTTACCGAAGGCTTCAACAAGCATTCGGTGCGATTTCGCGGCTGTTTTCTTCAAATGAAAACACAGAATTCACATTGTCCGCGATTGCTCTTTATTCGGCACGAAACTCGACATGTTGCCTGCGCTGAGATAACACGATAATGACGCTCGATTGGCGTGAAACTTTGGTGGTAAGATAGTTAAGGTTGACGCTTCACACTGTCAGAGTTTCATTATATTCAATAAATATTCAGGCTTGGGCAACATATAAATGTTCAAACCGACATTGCTTAGTTATACACCTGGTATATTCAATTTCCACTCAAAACTTGAATTTTCAAGGAAAAAAAAGTAAATGCGGCCCGCAAGAGGATTTAGACTATAATTTTCGAAGAATTTGGCCCGCACAATGAAATGAGTTTGACATGCCTGATCGAAAACATAAAACTATAACAAAATTGAATACTTTTTCATAAATAACGGTAATCAGTTGTCTTTTTCAGTAACGCAGCTGCTTTTCATATAAAAGATTGCTGTCCTGGAGTATTAGCCTCATGTTATAAAGAACTTTCTCATAAAACTTTTACGAGATGACGCATTATCTAAATATCCTAATAAATGTTAAAACTTTTGAAATTTTTTACAAACCCAATTATTACCATTTTTCTAAAACGT
This sequence comes from Meiosimyza platycephala, assembly GCA_963662105.1. Lineage (NCBI taxonomy): Eukaryota > Metazoa > Arthropoda > Insecta > Diptera > Lauxaniidae > Meiosimyza > Meiosimyza platycephala. Next base: position 63,961,165 of record OY759208.1, read on the forward strand.
GTAATGAAATAAAATATATTTTACATAGTGTTCAACAATGAACAAAACCTTATAGTACGGGGGGCAGCGTTGCATTTCAGGTGGCAATTTCCTCCCGCTTAATTTTGTTTTTAATTGATAGTTTTGATATGGCTGATAATCGAAACAAGCGTCAGTCGCCAGGCTAGTGGTGGAGCTGGTTGTGAGAAAATGCGCATCATGTAAAAAAAAGAATGTCCAAAACCCATTTCCATTCACTTGAAAATTTGCACAATTAATGTTAAGATGATCATAATAATAAAAATAATAGTCAGCTGCGTGTATAATGGGGGATTATACGTCAGCTACTTACATAAACGTGTACACAAAAAAAAACTTCTAAGGTCATTTCAAATTCAATGAAATTTATACATTTAGTTCATAATATAATTAGAATGATAAAAAACATAATCAGCTATTCTTATAATGGGGGTAAGACCGTCAGCTGAGTGATCATTAGGGTGGTTTAGACACACATGGGAAAAATTAAAGTTGCTCCGATTTTCGCTCCCCGGACACCAAAAGTTTCGTATTGATGCCAATAAGAACCACGTAAAATTTGGTCTATTTCAGAAAACAGTTGATGGACCCGCTACCGTTTTAAAAAGTGGAAAATGGTCCTTAATCTATCGAAAATCATTAATATCTCCCCGAAGATGTAGGACACAGTGATACATATGAACCCTCTATGGGTCACTCCGGGGGAGCTATGAACTATTTTTCGAAATTTTTTGTGTTTTTGCAGGGGGACCCCCAAGAGGGTGGCAGATAAGGGGTAGGTACCTTCAGAAAAAATATTAGAAAAGCAAATATAATAGGACCTGGTGATACTTATGAACCCTCTACGGGTCACTCCGGGGGAGCTATAAACTATTTTTCGAAATTTTTTGTGTTTTTGTAGGACCCCCAAAAGGGTGGCAGATAAGGGGTAGGTGTGTCGATAAAAAAGTTTGGGAGAGTAAAAGCAATAGAAAATGGTCTAACATTTTACCCCTCCAGAGGCGTCTGAGAAGAAGGGGGAGTCAATTTCATAATTTCACAAGAATGTAATTTTTGCAGGGGAGAACCCCTAAGGGGTGGTGATAGGGAGTAAGTATGTTCAAAAACAATGTTGGAAGAGAAAAAATAATAGGACCTTGTCATACATTTGATCCCTCTACGAGGTAGCTTCGGGGAGATATTAATGATTTTCGATAGATTAAGGACCACTTTTCAAAACGGTAGCGGGTCCATCAAATGTTTTCTGAAATGGACCAAATATTACGTGGTTCTTATTGGCATCAATACGAAACTTTTGGTGCCCGGGGATCGAAAATCGGAGCAACTTTAATTTTTCCCATGTGTGTCTGAACCACCCTAATGATCACTCAGCTGACGGTCTTACCCCCATTATAAGAATAGCTGATTATGTTTTTTATCATTCTAATTATATTATGAACTAAATGTATAAATTTCATTGAATTTGAAATGACCTTAGAAATTTTTTTTTTTGTACACGTTTATGTAAAGAGCTGACGTATAATCCCCCATTATACACGCAGCTGACTATTATTTTTATTATTATGATCATCTTAACATTAATTGTGCAAATTTTCAAGTGAATTGAAATGGGTTTTGGACATTCCTTTTTTTACAGGATGAGCATTTTCTCACAACCAGCTCCACCACTAGCCTGGCGGCTGACGCTTGTTTCGATTATCAGCCATATCAAAACTATCAATTAAAAACAAAATTAAGCGGGAGGAAATCGCCACCTGAAATGCAACGCTGCCTCCCGTACTATTAGCTACACTGTGTCACTATACGAAACTGATCTTCAAAATAAAAAAATTGCCATTCAGTGTATCTTAGTTCGTTTAATTCGATGTATCTTACGATTGAAATGTGACCACCGCGCGGGGGGTGCTAGCTGAATCATTAGCACAAATAACATCGTGAGAGGTGAGTGTGTTAATTGCATGACCGCTGAGTTACCGACGTAGAAATGTATCTAAACACGAAATTTGCATTATTTTTATTCACAAACACAGTTATTTAGATGTTTAATTTAAATAGTGGTAAAAATTCGCTTAATTCTTTCTCATTTAGTAAGCATTGATGAAATATTTATATTTTTACAACTGAGATACTGCTACACTGTGTTACTATATAGGGTAACGCAGTTGTTTTATTGGTAACGCAGTTGCTTTGACTGTACTTTTTATAGTGATTAATATTATTTAAGAAAGTTGATTTTAGCGACTGATTATTTTATAATTAAATATTATTTAATCGAACTTACAGTCATTAAGCAAAGACCAATATTGTAAATTTTTACTTATTGATCAATGCCATTTTTCAACAAACATGACAAAGATAACAAATGGAACAATTTTTAACCTGGTAATTGGTGACATGTTTCGGCTATTACCAATAGCCTCATCAGACCAGTTTTCGGTTAATTCTGTACATGGATTCGAACCTCTGACCGTTCATGCATTGCAATTGCATATTTTTGCGACGGCCGCTCTAACACTTGAGCCACTGAGGTACTTGTCATGAGGTGTACAGAATGCGTAAGTTCGATTAAATAATATTTGATTAATATTATTCTAACAAAAATAGTAGTACATAACTTGGTTCTTTTAACAGAAAAATTTTTATTTGTTAGAACTCTTAATTAGTTTTTAAGATGTTGATTTTTTTAAAAAGCATTAAAAAGAATTTTGGCCCTTATATAAAATTTTTTTTTTCAAACATATGGTACACTGTTTCTAAATATTGGTTCCCCTTCAGATAAGCATAACAATCAAGATTTTGCATTGGTACCTCGTTTCGAACAAATGGTCAAAAAGTTATGGACCAAAGCTTTTTTTTTCATTTTTGTTCGTTTCTGTTCCATAATTTTTTGTAACATTTGTTCAAAATGAGGTAACTATGCAAAATCTTGATTGTTATGCTTATCTGAAGGTGAACCAATATTTAGAAACAGTGTGCCATAAGTTTGAAAAAAAAAAAATTTTTTTAAGTGGGCGAATCCGCGAAGCTGTTACTTTTTGAGGGAGAAAAATAATAATTACCGTTGAACATTTTTTCACAGTATATTGTACACCTAAATCTACCAGGTAAGCAAGGTATTAACGTTGTTTAACTAAATTCATGAATGTGCTATTGAAAAATAAGAAATTTTATTGTCTGGAAATCTAATATGTACCATATATATGCCCTAATATCTTATTTATTTTTGAAGGCACATTCAATTTCGATTACTAGAATTGTTTATTTTGAGGAAAGGAACATATTTATAGAACAAAATTCGTGATCAAAAACATGTTCAAATTTTTATAGACCAAAAAGTGAAAAAAATTGAAATTTACAAATAAGTAGAGACACTTATGTTGAAGGCTGAATTTCAGTTCAGAGACCATTGATGGAACAGTCTCAACACTTTAAGTAACATACAGGTTTGTGTGCCTTCTTTAGTTACTCAAATCCCCGAGACGCTTTTTGAAATGTTCAAAAAATTATCAGCGAGAAAAGATTGTGACATGTTGAAAGAGACACATTGAAAGTGGAAAATTTCGACGTTTTTATACCTAAGTCATCGTCATATTCACACAAATTTGCAAATTACATTTTTTTATTTGGTAGATATGTGGCTTAAATTCTGTTCTTTCATGTAACCATAGTATTGGTTACCTAAAAAAAGTTTTTTTCGACTAGAACAAAGAAGGACAAAAAGGTAACAACTTTACGGATTTGCCCATATACTTATTATGATATTCATCATTTTCCATGCAAAAGAATTGAAAATATTTTAAAAAAAAATTCTTTTAGGCCTTAAAACTAGTGAAAAATAATTTAAATTAATTTTGTTTTATGAATTTTTGAGGTATTTTTGACTTCAAAGCTCACAAAAAAACAATAAATAAAATACTTTTATATTTGTTCTTATTCACCGTTTTTCATGAAAACAAAAAATGAAAAAAATATTTTAAAAATTCTTTTGGGCCTAAAAACTAATGAAAAATAATTTATATATATATTAGTTTTATGAGTTTTAAAAGTATTTTTGATTACAAAGTATACAAAAGAAGCTAAATAAAAAAATTTTAATTTTTTATGTCTTATTCACAATTTTTCCTGGAACGTATTTTTATGAATATTATCGGTAAAAAATATTTACCTTAAAATGGCCATAAAACGAGTAAATTACAAGGTGCGACTTTACGGATCTTGTTTTTAGAATCTCTGAACACTAAATAATAATTGTGCATTGATTGAGCAGATTTGGTTGACAATTTTTACCGATCTTGATCTTGATTGAAACGAACCGAGTCGGCCAAAGTGCTAACCTTAAAATGGCCATAAAAGGAGTAAATGAGCTGCTGCGACTTTGCGGATTATATATTTGGAATCTCCGGACACTATATAATAATTGTGCATTATCAGATTTGGTTGACAATTTTATCGATATTGATCTTGCTTGAAGCGTACCGTGCGGAAATGAACAATTGTTTTTTCTAAATAAAAGCTAACCAAAATGCCAATTTTTTTTTTTTTTTTCCAAAAAATAATATTTTTATTTCAAAATTCGGGCTCTGGTGCTTTGTTGGAATTTTGATAAGTTTTAATTAAAACGAAAAATTGTTAATTTTTAGCAAGAATTGCGCTGTACAGCCATTTTTGAACAAAAAAAGCAAAAAAAATTTTTTTTTTCAGCATTTAACTTTAAATAACAAAAAATTACAAAGTCACAGTACACAGTCATCACTCATCGAGTACGATCAGATTATTGTTCAACGCTCGTTTATTATTTCGAGTGTTCTTTAACTTAAAAACTTTTCTTAGATTATTCATGTACCGACATTATGGCCGCAGACCCGGATCGGAGGAATTACTACTCCATTCTGGATCATGAACCTAAAAGAAAGAAATTTAATATAGATAATCCCAGTGACTTCCCTACTCTCAAAAACCAAAAACAATTTAATTTAACTAAATTCAGCTCGTGTCCAAAATTCGTTCTCTTAAAAGTGTCGACGAAAGTAAGCCCATAAAAAGCTACATTTTCGCAGTTGCTAAAGCAATTGAGAGTATTAGTTCTAAAAAAAACTCTCTCCACATCGTACACAAGAGAATGGCACCTAATCTTAACAGAAAATGATAGTCAAACGAACCGCTTTCTCAAAGCAAAAAATTATCAAATATATGTGAAATTAATGTGATATTGGACCCTGCACTTAACGTAATTAAAGGTATAATATACTCTTCAGGCTTGACACAACTTGCGGAGAGGAAAATAGTTGAAGGATTAAAAGATCAAAAGGTAATTGAATGTAAAATTTCGAAGTTTAAAGAAGGAAAACTAGTAAGTACTCCTCAGCATATTCTTTCCTTTAACTGCTATGATCTTCCAAAAGAAATAAATGTAGCCTGGGAAAAAACCAAAGTCAAACCATACATTCAATCACCAATGCAGTGTAAAAACTGTCACCTAATTGGGCATACGAAAAACCACTGTACGAACGAAAAAAACATGCTGTGTTTGTGCAAGTAGCGAACATGCCCTGAAATCTGCATCAAAGTAGAGTGCATAAATTGCAAACAACAACTTCGCTCAAACAACCGCAATTGTCCAACATATAAAAAGAGAAAAGCAATACTGAAGACAAAAACGATCAGCAAGTGCACATTTCAAGAGGCAATAAAAATAGTAAACCAGTCAGTGAATGATTTCTCAACAAACTCTCCGACAGAATCATTAGAAGAAGCCCTAGCTTTTAAAAATAAAGCAAACAACCACGATCCAACAAATATTAAAACAACAACATTTAACAACACAACAAACAACATCAACACAGAAAAAAACAACTACTTTAAAATCAAACAAAACAACAACCCAACCAAAAACAACAACACCACAGACGGAACGCCAGAATTGACTTCAACCTCGAAGTCTTTGCACCTTGCGGATTTTTGCAGAGGGTCATTGTAGGGTTCTTTCCGGTCAAAAATATTTGAAAGTTAAAATCGTAGAAGTGGCCGTTTTTTTTTTCAATGATTTTCAATTTTTTTTTTTCTTTTTTTTCATATCACACGACGCTTTTTTATATAAGTTTACTTTGGGAGTGCGTCTCACTTTTTTATAAAATCATATTTATCTTACTACGGTTTCAATACTGAACACGAATATGGAATCAAAGGTTAGATAACGCATTTAATTTCGGAGATATAGCCATCGGAAGTCGGGGATATAGCTTTTAATGAAATCGTTGTCATAATTTGGGAACCCCTGTATCGAATTTCAAAAAATGGATGTCATATGAAAGGTTATTTAATGAACTATAATATAAGCTCATAAAAGTTTGAAATTTCACCTATAGTTTTTGATAATTTTCGAGATATGACACTTTATCGAAATTTCTGGTCGACTTTTTTTTAAAAAAAGCGTTATTTTTTAGAAGATTTTTTATTTTACAAAAATTTTAATTAATACATAAGAAAGCGCATTTTATGTCCTTTCAAATGGTGTACTATTCTAAGTTGGTTTTTCTTGGGTATCCAAATTTTTTAAGGAAGAAAAGTGAACGAGCTCTAGAAATTTACTTGAAAATTTGGGATTTTTTGAAAAAGCATGAGCAAGATCACCACCAACAACAAAAAGAGAAACAAAGCAATAGTATCAATAATAACAACAATAAAAACAAAAACATATTTATTTGCTGTGGTATTTTTCACCAAAAAACTAAAAATTTTAATAAAAAATTAAGCGATCAATATTTGAAGTAAATTTTCAACACTGGCATTATTCCACAGCAGTGGAAAACTGCCATCATCATTCCAATAAAAAAACCTAACAAGCCTTTAAACTCTACTTCTGGATACAGACCTATATCACTCCTTCCCTGTCTGAGCAAAATTTTAGAAAAAATAATATCCCGCAGATTAACTTGGTTCTTGTCTCAGAATGATAAACTTACAAACAAGCAAGCAGCTTACAAAATAGAAAAAGACACCATAGACGCTCTACTTTCAATAGACCATTTCACTAGCAATAATTTATCTTCCAAGAATCACATATCTATCATCTCAATCGATGCCGAAAAAGCTTTTGACCGTGTTGGAATACACACAATTATTGATCAGGTTATTCAATGGAAGCTGGGTTCAAAAATTATAAACTTCATCAAGAGTTTTTTAACTAATAGAAAATTTCGCGTTAGAATAAATAACTGCTTTTCAGATATTTGGAAACTGGATAACGGTATCCCGCAAGGTTCGCCACTTTCGGTGACTCTTTTTTTAATAGCGTACGATGAGTTGAGTATTATAATTGATGAACATAAATTTTTTAGTCACACAATTTATGCAGACGATTTGTATATTTTTTTTATGTTAAAAAATCCAATTATACTACACTCAAAAAAAAAATTATAATTTTTCCATATTAAAATTATATTTTTTACCTATAAAAGTCGTCCATAGGGAATCTCGTATCAATTTAATACTGAAAAGTTGTTAATTGTTGCCGCTTATTATATTCAGTATTAAAACTCTACGAAATCGTGTTAATTTAATGAAATAATAGTATAGACTTGACAAGGACATCCTGCTCAGTACTATACTGATTCGTATTGCCAAATAATACTGATTGGGTTCATTTTTATAAGGAATCCGAGTATATTTGATCCAGATTTCGTGGTCATATATACCTTAAACCAGATTAATTCAATGATTTTTCCATATTCAAGTAATATTATTTACCTATAAAAGTCGTCCTTAGGGATACTCGTATTAATTTGATACTTCTCATATCAGCTGCCTGATTGTAAACTGTTCAAATTGTGAAATTTTTACGATTTTTTCTCAATAAATTAATTTTTTACTTATCAAATATTAATTTAAATTTATTTCGTGTTATATATGAATATAACATAAATTTTGGAATATGAAAAGCTCTAAGAGAAGAAGAATCTGGGGAACCAACCCAAAGTTTAAAGTTCCTGAACAAGCACGTAACACTGCTGAGGATAACCGATTCAAAATTTTGGAAGGATTGGAAATGAAAGCTTCGAACGAAGTAGATGGTGAAAATATCCACGCTCAAGACAAATATCCTCCAATTGTTGTGGATGCTTCACATAGCTTTACGTCTGTGTTTGACTTAATTGGCCGCAAGTACAAATTTAAAAGGATGTCAATTGGCACCAAAATTATATCAGAGTCACTGGTACTATATGAAGATGCCGTTAAGAAACTGAAGCTGGGTAACTTAGAATTTTATACACATCAATTGAAAAACCGGAAAAGTTTTAAGCTTGTTTTGTTTGGTCTACCGCGCATTGATCCAAAAACAGTAACTGATGAGTTTATCAACGCTCACAATATAGAACCGGTGAGTGTGAATGAAATTACAACGAAAAAATCTAGTATCGAGTACCCATGCGCAAAGTCCGATCTTTTTGTGATATGAATTTTTTTTTAACAATGGAACTCGGCTACCCAAATTGTTTTCCCTGATTCTTCTTTTAACGGTTTCTAAACTCGCTGCTACATTAAGCACTTTCCTTATTTCCGTAATAGGCACAAATGGATTATGTTTCGAAACCCATATTGCACGATTCACGTCACGGGGGGACATGTTTTTCATTTATTTGTATATTGTATCGCATTCGGAATCAATTTCGAACAACATCCAATAGAATTTTGAATTTCCTTATAAAATTCACCTTGCGAAATGAAACTTTTAATAACTAAGCGTTGCTCTGGCGTACAATGCTTCCCACGGCCTACTTAAATGCAAAAACTTGGAGAAATCAATGCAATGTTACACAAAAATGATAAAACTTTTATTTTGCAAACAAATTTTTTAAATAAAAGCAAATAGCTGAACATAAGAAGTAAACGAGTTGAACACTACTATTATTTTGACCGTTCGAAATTGCAAAATACTCAATATAATGGCAAACTTAGAAAGTACCGTTATTTTTTTGGAACAAAATATCATGTGCTTATTTTGTGTACTTATCAAGTAACTGTATTTTGAAAGAGTATAAGAAAAAAAACTTAATTTGTTCGAAATATTTTCTTTGAATTCAAAAATGGTATCGCACTACTATTATTTTGACCGCAACTGTATGTATGTATTTTGACTTGTAATTGTTTTAATTCTTTTACATTTTCACAATTTTTATTCATTTTGTGTTTTAATACATGAAAATCCTAATAAAACTTGCGTCTCTAAATACGCAAGATATATTAAAATACAGAGAGTTATATGGTATAAGTATCAAAACATTTATTAGAAAGTAGTGGCTGCAGGCTTGTCAACTTTTGGACCTTCAAAAACTGGACATAGTGTTGAAAATACCTTTAAAAACCGTAAAAATTAAAGCAAAATAAAAATACTTTTATGTCTGGCTGAGTTTGACAACTAGACAAAGCTTTTAAAAACCAGACTGTTGGATAAAAACCGTACGGTTAGCAAACCTAAGTGTCTCTGTCATTATTGAGCCAGAAATTAGCCTTAAGACCGAGACTTTATAGCGATAGGAGAGGTAGCATCCTGGCTGAGGATGAATGCTGTATCCAGAAAGGATATAAACATTTATTCAGATAGTCAGGCTGCTATCAAATGTCTAAAATCAGTCTTTCTAAACTCACTCGTGGCCCAACAATGCCGCTCGTCTCTAAATGAGATGGCCCAGCATTTTAAATAAATTAAATTAAGTTTATTTAAGCAATTGGGAATACATTATGTAGCATATAGTTAAAGTACAATTTACAGAGATCTATATACAATATAATACATCTATAACATTATTTGAAAATAAATACCTAAAAAATAATAACTAAGTATTCAATTTTGGAAGGAAAATTGCTAGTAAAAACCTTCATAAATAAATAATAAAAAAAAAAAATATTTTTGTATATTTTAATTCTTACAAAATATGACTAGATATGAATGAAAATAAAATAAAAAAAAATTTAGTAAAAAAAAGTATCGGAATCGAAATTTAACAAAAAAAGTGACATTAATACACAACTATGTGATCAGTGAAAAACATTAAGTATTGTCTACAGTTTCTTAAAGGAGATTTAATATTAGAACATTGTCCGACATTCTACATCTGAGATTGAATTTATTTGTAATTTTTTCAATTCTAGTAGAAATTAAATCTACTTTAGCTTTTTTGTGGAGTTCTTCAGTTGAGAAATGCCAAGGCAAATTAAGTATCATTTTAAGTAATTTATTTTGACAAACTTGGTGTTTCTTATGATAAGTTTGGGCGCAAACTCCCCAAACCGGGCATGCGTATAAAATAATGGACTGAAATATGACTTTCACAAGAATTATTTTGTTATGGTTACTAAGTTTAGATTTTCTGTTAATTAGAGCATAAAGCATTTTTATTGCAATATTAAATTTATTTATAATGTTGGTAATATGATCTCTAAAAATAAGTTTTAGATCTAAGTGTACACCCAGGTACTTAACACATTCAGACCAGGGAACATCATACCCGCTTATTTGTAAATTAAGACTAGGATAGTAGCAAGGGTTTCTTTTTCTTGTGAAAAAGATAGCTTGCGTTTTGCTAGCATTTAGTTTTATTTTCCATTTCTGAAAATATACAACGAGTTGCTTTAATGCGCATTGTAATTCAGTCCATGCAATTTGACCGTATTCATGCGATGAAAAAATTGCCGTGTCATCAGCATATAGTGCATATTCACAGCTTAAGTGTTTGGGCATATCAGAACACAACAAAATATATAATAAAGGACCTAAAACAGACCCTTGTGGGACACCGGCTGGAATCTTACATAGATCAGAAAACTCTTCATTAATACAGACACAAAAATATCGATTTGAAAGAAAACTTTGAACAATTTTTATGAGATAAGTAGGGAAATGGAATGATATTAATTTAGACAACAAGCTGTCATGCCATACAGAGTCAAACGCTTTTTCAACATCAAGTAAAACCATAACAGTGGATTTTTTATTGATTAAATCATTTTTGATACATTTATATATTCTTTTTATTTGATGTACTGTACTGTGTGCTTCACGAAAGCCAAATTGTTCATTAGAAATAATATTGTTACGTTTTATAAATTTATTTAGACCGTCTTTAATGACATTTTCAAGAATTTTACTAAGGCTACTAAGAAGACTAATTGGCCTATAGCTATTTGTTTCATTAACCGGTTTTCCAGGCTTTGCAATAGGCAACACTTTTGCAACTTTCCAAGTATCAGGGAAATATTGTAGCTTAAGGCAAGCATTAACTATAAATGTTAAATATTTAATCCCTACTATAGGAAGTTGTTTAATCATAAAATTTTTAATATCGTCTAGACCGGAAGCCTTTTTAGGCCGTAAAAGACGAATTAAGATTTTAATTGTATCAACCGACACGTATTCAATAGATAAAGGGTCTATGACAATATTATTGAAATTACTCAAAGTGCTACGTACATATTCAATGTGAGGTTGATTGCCCAAATCTTCGGACACTCTATGGTTTAAAAGAAAATTTTTTGCAAATGCATTGACTTTGTCTTCATTTATAATTAAAGTTTTGCCATTTTCTCTAAGTGGAGGTATTTGTGTGTACTTTTTTCTTAATATCTTAGTTATATTCCAAAACGGCCTTGAACATTTATCGAGTTTGCTGATTTTATTATTCCATGTTTTGTTTCTATGTTTTTGGATTTCATATCTTATTAAGACAGTGTATCTTCTCATGCTGTTATAATCAATTTGTTGTCTGTATCTCAACCAGTGACATCGAAATGAGTTTTTTATTTTTATTAAATTTATTATATAATTAGGAAGTTTGACATAACTATTTTGTGGAGTGACCATAGGCGTTGTCTTACCTACCGCTTCATTAATTTTTTCAGAAAAGAACCTAACATGATTGTCAATTTCCGAAACATTATTTACATCATCAAGTTCCAAACTTAGGCTGTTAAACTTGTTTTTTAAAATTTGCCTGTAACGTTTCCAAAGTGTATGATTATAGACAGGGACTAATTTTTTTAGGAAAACAACGTCTGCGGAGAGTCTAAACTCAACCGGCAAATGATCAGAACTTAATGCATTCACAGCCACTGGTTGAGAAATATATGCTGGTATATTTGAATAAATTAAGTCTAGAGTGGAAGGATTTGCTCTAGTGTTAGCCGGAATATAAGTCGGATTGGTGTTATACGAAATCGTAACAGGGTAATTAGTGGTAGTTTCGGCTAAAATGTTTCCCCAAGCATTTACCCGGAGGCAGCCCCAGTCTCTATGCCTACAGTTTAGATCGCCACAAAAAATTTAATTTTCGGATGTAGAAAAAAACTTTCTTAAATCATTTTTAAATTTTGTACGTAATTCAGGTGTAGGGGCGCCACCTGGAAAATACACACTAAATATACTAATAATCATACCATTTTTAAGAATAATTTTAATTCCGATGTTTTCAATTACATCTGATGGAATGCATTGAATTTCCGAAAATTGCATTGAATTTTTTACAATGATGGCAACACCACCACCTCTGTTAGCAACTCGATCAAAACGTATACATTTAAATCGGTTGTGTGAAAGTTTGTTATTGTTATTCAACCATGTCTCAGATAACAAGCATATGTCGACAGAATTGTGTACTAAAAAGTCAAAAAATTCAATTGATTTATGACGGATACTTCTACAGTTCCAGAAAACAATTTTATGTGGAATGTTAGACATTACTTATTATTATTGTGCAAATATTTTATCGCTAATTGAGCTATAACATTAAATTGATCTTCTTTAGAATTGCAAGTTTTAAGTTTTAATACAATATCAAAAGTGAGTTGAGTGATTTCCTCTTCAGATAATAAGTTGTTGTGTTCTTTCGTTTGTTGTGACCAAGGTGCATACGATGGCAGTTGATGAGTGAGCGCTTGCTGAGGTCGTGAGATGTTTACATTGGGAAGAGGGGGAAACTGAGAAGTATTGACAACAAACTGAGGAGCAATAACATTTCTTGGAGAGCGCGAGTATTTTTGTTTAAGGTTCTCCTTAATTTGTAAAAATGCAGCTCGATTAGGGCATGACAAATCTGTTGATTTATGATTGTTGTTGCAGTTAGCACATCTAACTTTATCATTCGTTTGGCATTCCAATGTTTTATGCTTTCCAGCACAGTTTGCGCATCTTGTTACGATGGCACAGCCTCTCTCACCATGTCCGAACATCTGACAATTGCGGCATTGCACAGGCTTGCCTTTAATTTTACGTTGGTAATCCTACCTTACAACAGTGCGGAAAAGAGTTTTAAAATTTTTACGAAGATCATTGAGTTTGATCGAACCGCTCTCAAAATAAATTATATAAATCGTGTCAGTATAATTGTTAAACTTTTTTATAACAGTTTTAACTTCTCTGCCATTTAAATTAAGAGATTCAAGTTCATTTTTAACTTCAACAGATGTTTTGGATTCAAGACCGTGGAGCACCACCTTGAAAGGTCGATTGTTTTTTGAATCATGAGTAAAAAATTGACACTTGTTCTCTTTGAGAACTTTTATTGTATTATCAAATGTTTCACTATTTTCACATATTATTTTAATTCCAATTGAAAGTTTTTGCAACGAATAATTAGTTATATTTTTATCAGCCAAGAGCTTATGAATATTTTCACTGCTTTGTGCAAGCTCTTTAATTGGAGAAATAGAAACTTTTTTAGTCTTTAGCATGTCATCACTGTTAAGTTCAATATCTGAGTCGTCAATATCAGAAAACATCTGAAGTGGCTGCCAGTAATTTCTGGAGTTGGTACCGGACCAAGTACTTCCATTAGAAGACTTAGCAAGCTTCGATGAAGACATTGTGTCTTCATCACGAGTGTTGGCACTGCGTTTAGGAATTTTTTTTTTTTTTTATTCAAAAACTTGAACTTCAAAGGAAAATAAATATTGTAATAGTACGGAAGAGCGATTGAACACGTCTGGCGCGAACAGCAGCTTAATCGATACTGCGGCCCAGCATTTTAATTATCACCTCATCTGGGTGTCATGGCATTGGAGAATTGACGGCAATTGCAAAGCTGATAAACTTGCTAGACAGGGGACTCCTGCCCAAATTCCTCAGGACAAGGAAGGTGTTGGCATGCCACTTGCTACCTTCAAGTTACTGCTTAAAGAAGAAATGGTAAAAAATGCTAACAAAAGATGGACTCAAGGGTTAACTTGCAATATAACAAGGCAGATCTGGCCGAAATGGGCGCCAAGCCTTCGTCAGAGGTGATTTCACGCACTATACATAGTGTCTCGTCAGTTGTTGCAGCCATAACTCGGCAGACATGCGGAGAAATTAGGTGTTAGGTCCTTTGACTTCTGTAGAAGTTCTGGAGATGTGGAAGAAGAAGAAAACACTAAATATTTTCTCTGCTTCTGGCCCGCACTTGCTAGAAAACGCCACAACACACTTGGTTCGTTTTTATTTGATGACCTGGATAACGTTAGACATGTTATTATATGTAGGTTCAACGAGAGGGTATAGTCACAAATCCTGTTGTATCACAATGGATTACATTTAGTCTAAGTGAGTCGGTTTTGTAACTAACTGCCACTCCTACCTAACCTAACCTTAAGAACGACGTCAAATGTCTAGGGCTCTGGGGTCCGCAAAAAAAATTTAGCTCATTAAGGGGTCTTCGGACTACATAAGCTTAAGAACCCCTGTTCTAAAGAATTCTATATTTTTGGAGACTTAAATGCAAAACATAGAAGTTGAAATTGTCATTTGAATAATACTGCTGGTAACGTATTGTATAACCATCAACTACAGTCTAACTATTATATTTGTTATCCTCTTCACCCCACTCGTTTTGGACAAAATTTGACAATAACTCATTCTTCCACAATTGATTTACTACTTTCGAACTCAAATCCCATCTTGAGACTCATCAATATGAGCTAAATTCAGACCATGCTCCCATAACATGACATATTTATGGCACATTACACTGTACCAAGGATAAGGTTTATCTCTGTTACCTATCTAATTGGGTAGCAAAAAAGCGTGGGTGAATGAGCAAATTGCATTTCAAAACCTATGTTCAACTGATTTAACAACTTCAAACATAGAAAATGTAATAGAAAAGACGACATAAATTATTCAAAATGTTTCACAAAAAATTCCTTTTGTTCTTAAAAACTCCTGGCAGAGGCAAATTTCAAATCTTTCAATGTATTTAATTAAGCAAAGAAGATAATTCAGGCGAAAGTTTCAAAGATGCATTGTCCTTAGTGAGCGAAGTATTCTAAAATCTATAATTTTGCAACTTAATAGACTAATTGACTTCCACCTGAATAAAGATAGAAATCAGAACTGGTCAAATTTCCTTAGCAGATTGCCTACTGGAAATAAAAACTTTTGGAAAGTTTCTAAAGCTGTTAAATGTAGTCGTGGAGGGTTTGCTTATACTCTGCTTACTTGTATGAAATTGAATCTTACATTGTTTTAGTTTTTTTTAAATAACTTTTATGAAATGAAACCAAAATATAAACTTATTATATTTAAAATTTTTTTATTTCAATATACTACAAGATAGGATAGCTAACCTTTTCAGTTCAAAAGATTTTTTTCGTGTTATAAGGTGCCAAAGTTGAAGTTTTTTTAAAAAATTGCAAAAAATAGCATTTTTGTTGACCTGTTTTTAGCCGTAGCGACCAAACTAGTGGTGCTGTTGTGACATATATTACTCCAAAATTTTGGTCGTGATCTCTACTTTGAGGAAACAAAAAGATTTGGAATAAGTATCATGTAAAATAACGTTTTTAATCGAGCCTATATGGCGTTACCTCCCGGGACAGTGCATGTTTTTGGTTTTTGCCCTTTATCTCAAAAACCAGACCTAATCCAGCAAAACCACTATGATTTTCGGATTCAGAATTTTCCTATAGGAATGGTGGTTGTCGAGTAGTGTAATTAGATAATTTTTATTGGATTTTTATATAATTTATTTTAACTGATTTCAATTGCCGTAATACCTAAGTGTAAGATCTTTGTAATATGAAAACTATGAATTTGAAGACTAATAAAATAATAATAATAATAATACTGAAATGTTGTTTATTGTTTCAATTCAATTCAATTCAATATTTTATTTATCAACATATTTTACAAAGATAGAGATGCATTATTCATAAATTATTAACAAAATATAAAAGTAATAGTTGTAAAAATATTGAAAAAATGTCTGTATTCTGTTATTACTGAGAATAAGTGACGAATACAGATCAGTTAATATCTTAAACTAGGAATAAAGCGTGGGGCCTTTGAAATAAATAAAATTTTGTTTTATACTCTAACTTAAGATTAAATAATATTAATTAGTGAAATTTGGATGTGAAAAAAGAAAAAGATAATTAATTTAAAGCGAATGCAAAATGAAATCAATTTCATAATTCAAAAAAATAAAAAACATAAGTCGATGGGTGTGAAACTATACCAAAATTCTGAGAAGACGTTCAACTTCTTGATAATCAAAAGCAAAAAGCCACAACTTCACTTTTTTTAGAAGAACGCGTTGATTCCTTAGATTTCTAAAGAAATCAGGAAGGTAATTGTAGAGTTTAGGAGAAGTACATACACAAAAAGTAATTAAAAATGTGCTGTGAGGTATGGTTAGGCAATGGGGCTAGATTTCTACTATTGTTCCTCAGTTCATAGGCCGAATGAACTCTATTAACGGAATAGGCGCTTCTGGTGAAAAATACTTGTAGTACTTTGTAAAAGTATAAATGTTTCAAAGGAAGTATATGTAAAGCACGAAACAATGAAAGACTTCTTTCTAGGCGACCTTTATTACATATAGTGCGAATAGCGTGTTTTGGTTGCTCAACAAAGGATTTATTTTATTCTGATTGGCGCCTCCCCAGCATGCAAGCCCATATTGAAGTTTAGAATGGAATATACCATAGTATATGCCGGTTAACAAATTTCGGTTACATATTTTTCTTAGATGATAAAGTTGCCTGTTTATAGTCATCAAATATTTTTTCAAGGAGTTAGTGTGATCATACCAGCTCATTTTCCAATCAAGTTGCAGACCTAAATACTTAAAAGATTTTACCCATTCTGTGGAAAAGCAGTTTACAGAGCACAGCTTTTCCACAAAATAAGTTTGAGTCGCAGCGGAAGAGCTACATGTGTCGCTATCGACAATATATTTCTCGCACCCTGCACAGTGCAAAGTGAAACTATCATAGTTACGTTCATTACCTGAGATATTAAAGTATATCAACTTTGTCTTATCACTTAGGACAAGCTTATGTACTGAAAACCAGTGCCTCAAAGTGCTTAGATCAATGTTGATTTCTACAGTTAATTTTTGCAATGAATCACTAGTGTAGATGCAGGCCATGTCGTCAGCAAAGGCAATGACTTTGCTAGAAAATTTAAGGGAGAAAATTGAGTTAATGAAGATAAGGAATAAAACGGGACCGAGTACAGAGCCTTGTAGAACACCGATATTAATATTTAGAAAATTACTAAACTGATTATCCAATTTGACTCTTTGCCTTCTATTTGACAAGTGCGACTTAAACCAATTATGAATTGAACCTCGGAAGCCACATTTGTACAATTTGTCCAAAAGTATTTTATGATTAACTGTATCAAATGCTTTTGTAATGTCCACAAAGAGAGCTGCGGAAACTTTATTGTGATTCAAACCAGTATATATGCCTTTACTGAAGTCAACGAGGGCATCTTCAGTCGACATGCCTTCTCGGAAGCCATATTGGCATTTGCTGAGAAATTTTGTTTTATTTAAAAAATTTAGCATCCTCATTTTGACGGCTTTTTCATAAATCTTAGAAAAAACAGAAAGCAAGGAGATAGGCCGGTAGTTATTAAGTAAGGTTCTGTCCCTTTTTTTAAAAGTAGGAATAATTATAGCATCCTTCAACACATCCGGAAAAATACCCGCATGAATACTTTTATTAACTAGCTCACAGAGAACATCGGCAATATTGAAAACTATTTGTTTCAAAATAGAGCTGGAAAAACTGTCGTCAGTACTCGAGTTAGAATTTTTTAATGATTTAATTATTCTATACATCTCTAATGATGAGATAGACTCAAAGAAAAAGCTTGTAGACGAAGATTCCTCTTTGTCTAAGCAATTAGATGAAAGGTCATTAAGGCCATTATCCGAAACAACATCACTACCTATCAATGCAAAAAATTTATTAAAAGCATTAGTTTTCGCAATCGAGTCAGAAATATTCGCACCAATTACAGTTATTTTGCCAATTTCATGCTATGAGCATGTTTTATTTAATATATTATTAACAAGGTGCCATTCCTTTTTTAAATCACCTTATACTTTACGTAACTCATTTTCGTAGTAACTAATTTTACTTTGAGTAGCTTCAAAAGAAATTTCTTTACAAAGTTTTTTGTATTGAGCTAATCTACTAATATTGCCTGGGTGCTTAGGATTTTTTTTAAATAATTTGTTTTTGTGATGAATTTTCCTCACTAAGTCTAACGAAATCCAAGGTTTTAGCCTTTTAAATTTAGACCTTTTACTTTTAATTTTTTTAGAGCAAGCAATGACATGGTCATTAAGAGTATTTCGAAATATGATAAAGGCTTTAGAAGGATCATTTTCACTTAAACATTTTCCTAAAATTTGTAAGCAAGGCAGTGGTTCAAGGCTGTAAAATCTATTATACTATGATTTAATTCATAGAGCTCAGGCTTATTTTTCGGCTTAGTGATATGTTGGAAACAGAAAGAAGTCATGCAGTGGTCAGAAATACCAAAATCAGCGACGGCACTGCACAAGAAAATATTACCAGTTCGTCCTAAACGCACAAAGATGTGGTCAATGCACGTTTCAGAAGTAGGAGTAATTCTTGTAGGTAGATTAATGCATGATTCTAGCCCAACAGAAGAGAGAAGCATTAAGTATTTATCAACAAAATCGGATTCAGGAAGTATGTTTATATTTAAATCCCCTAGCAATAGTTATCAGAAGAATCATCAGTCAAAAGCACTGATAATTCTTTTAAAAAAGTTTCATTGGTTGAGGCATGGAACCTTTATATACAAAAAAGGGTAAATTTTATATTTCCAACTAAACATTTAACTTTCGGCACGTCCGCGCTGTTCAATTCAATCGGCTCACAAGCACAGTCGAAATCGCTTGCCACAAAACTCCCACACCTCCAGAAGCATAATTATTATTGCAGTTAGCAAAAAGCTTGTATCCAGGTTTATCATAAAGAGTCAATTCTTCATCAAAGATCCATGTTTCTGATATAAATTTGAAATCGGGCTTATTTTTGAAAGAGTTTACATTTAAAATTAAGCTATCAAAAATTTTTCCCAAACTTCTCATATTTTGGTGAACTAAATACAAGTTTTTTTGTTGGGAAGAAATGGTATCAAAATTAACATTATTACAGCGCGCTTGAGAATAATTTTCAAGATACACAAGAGGATCAAAATTATTATTATTCATTATTTATAAGTTGATATAGATAAAATCTTAAATTATTTTATTCAAATCCTCAAGTGTATTGATTACCAAACTATCCTCATTCTCCTTTTTGCGCATTAGTATTTTTCCATTACTAATCCAAAGGTACTTGTAGTTTTTGTCTTTTGGTAATGCGGGGTACAAATTTAACACATATGATATTGTGGGTAACAGCCAATGATGCGGAACCGCTGCTAATGGGAATCTTCTTCACGAAACAATCGTCAATTTGCTCTTTGGAAATGTTCATGTTAAGCCCTGCAGAAAATACTTTTTGCGCACAATCTAACGCATTGCTCTGATTTACATTAGGGACTCCAACAATTTCAATAATTTTCTCATTCCTATGCTGCTGAAGCAAGTTCACTTCTTTTTGGAGGTAATCGACCTTTTCAATCAAAACTCTTTTCTCTTCTTGCAGAGATGTGATTAAAGAGAGTGCGTTTACATGCATATTTTTTATTGTAAGAATTTCATTATACAGAAGTTCGATCGTTATTGTTGGCTGTTTCACTGTATTCTCATCTAACCTTGACTCAGAATTTAGCAAACTCACCACGACCTCAGAAGAAGCTTTGACTGCATTAGTTTTTTTTTGCTGTTGTTGACGCTGTTGAGTTTGTAGTGGTTGTTGCTGCCTCTGTTTTTGCTGCTCAGCTGTTGGAGAACTATTTTCAACTGGAACTTTATCCGCTCTTATTGCTGCAGCCACGTTTGGTGATGAAGCGGGTGAAGCAAACCTCAGAAGAAGTTTTGTTTTTATTGTTGATTTTCTGCTGTTGTTGACGATAATGCGTAGGTAGTGGTTGTTTAGGTTTCTGTTGTTGCTGCTCAGCTGTTAGAGAAGGCAAATTAACTTTTTAAATCTTTTTGGCGAGATCTCTATCCATACTTGCTCCTACAGCTACGGTTGAAGAAGTAGTGGGTGGAGGAGACCGAAGAGATGCACGTCTCTCAACTTTGCAAGCAGTGCAAAAAAAAACTTTTCATCGGCTTGCAAAAATTGAATATCTTCAGCATTCAAATTCATACAGCTACTGTGGAAAAAACAATTGCAACCGCAACACTTTATTTTTTCTTGGCTACGGTCGACCTGTAGTCCACAAACGCACGGCATATTTTCTTTTGTAAAGATTTATTATCACGTAAAATTTAAAAAAACCAGAGCACGAAGTTTTATACGTGTTGACCCCACGACGACATGAATGTATCCTTTTATACTTTGTCCCATTTATATGTCATAAGGAATTATTTTCCTGGATACTTCAATTTAAAATCTAAATTTATCTATATAAATTATAAGAGAACATACATTTAGTGCTTTGTGATAACTTTTATGTGGAATCATAAAAATACTTACAAATTTTTCTCCACCAGCCTGTTTAAAAAATAGCCAATTGTTAAAAACTTCAGAAAGCTTGACGCATTGCCTAATCTCTTGACATCTTAAATAGTAAGTTTCATTCCAATAATAAATAGCATCTTCTTCACTGGATACTTGAGCTAGATGTTGACGAATTTGATGATTGCACACACACTGTCGATAGATTCTCTTTTGGAAACTGTAATGTTACGTTATGAATTTGCTAAAAAAACTTCAAGTAACACTCACATTATTTTCTTTCCAAGTAAATAATTTCTCCCGTACTTCCGCACGTAGGCCTACATCCGTAAAACCTGCCAACAACAACTCTAAATCGTCTTTGCTGATATATTTAAGCCTGTCCATTGTTACGCCACCACCTTTACAAAATAAAAATATTTATTCCTTGGATCTCTATACCAAATAAATAAAGCTACTTATACTTACACAAAAAATCCGCATAAAAGATTTCTAAATTCAGTTCTTGTAGAGTTGTTTTCAACTCTAAATCTTCCTCAAGAAATATCTTATGTAACAAACTTTCTTGAGAATCAGACGGTTCAGTATTATTTAAACAAATTGTTTCATCCATTTTATATTTTTAACACACTTCACTATGGGACGTTCTTTTACAAACCGCACAAAATTCAGGGAAAAAAACTTCGAATCCTCCAAATGCGATGAAAATTTTTTCTTGCATCTTCTAACAAATTCAGTGGACCCATGTTTTCTGTTTTTGCTGAAAAATTTTTTTTTTCGAAAATATCCACATATGAATTTTTGATAATTGGCTGGATTTGTCAAATGTACTCATACTTGAAGTCTATTATCTCCAGTTCTACTGATCCGATCAATGTCGGATTTTTTTTATTTAATAGTTTATAGCGTTAGCTGCTGCAATAAATTTAAAAAAAAATTGTATACTGTCAACAAATTCGAAAAAAAAACATGGGTCTAGTAATTTTATGTATATAAGCTGCAAAAATGCGGTTTGTAAAAGAACGTCGCTATACAAAATTGAAAATAAAATAAAGTAACAATTTCACAACGCCTTTGAAACAAATGTGGCTTTTCGCATGCCTGCAAGACTGAATACGCAATCAAACAATACGGAAAAAGTATTAGAACAATACAGAAAAAGTATTAGAAAAATACATTTTCCGTATCAAATTGACATTGATTCCAGCTTGTATTAAAGCAGAAGCATACAAATGGTACTGAATTAGTATAAAATATATATTAAATCCGTATAAATTTAACATTGATATGAGATAGTTTTTACACAAATATGTATGTACATTTGCAAATACTTACTTATGTATGTACAAACATATGTATATAGTTTTGCAACTGCATTCCTTTTTGTTATTATTGTGCGTAGTTAAAATAGCAAGGTCTGTTGAATTATAGTCGATAATCGTAAAATTTTGAGATTAAATATTGTCAAAGAATATAATTTGGAAAACTTAGCTTATAATTATGATCTTATTCAGGATAAATCTAATAAGGAGTTGTGGTTGTTTTTTTGTTCAGGTACTTTATGAGTATAAAATCCGTATAAAATAATTTAATAAGTGGTACAGTGTTAATTCTATCCTGATTTTTTTTTTGAGTGTTGTTGTAAAATGTGATGAATTGTACTTTTTAATATCTAATACAGTGGGGCAAAAATTTGACCTGACAAATGTAAGCATCTGCATATATGTAAAAAACAGAATTATTCCAATGTAAGCATATCATTTGATAACATTAATATTGACAATGTTAATAATCTCAAGATTCTAGGTGTCACGTTTAATAATAAATATAATTGGAATAGCCATATCAAAGCTTTATAAATAAAAAAATCAAACAAACAAACTATAACTATTACTGAGGCTGCAATGGTTTTTTCTTCTACTCCTTCGATCTCTACTCTACCCAAGCAAGCTATTTCCCTGAAGAAGAAAAGAAAACTTAAACGAAAATTAAATAAGAATCGTAAGTCGAATGTTAACTTGGGTAGTGTGGGGGGGGCGTGTGACACAGCTGCTAATCGTGAAGTAATTGCCTTAGATCCCCCTCTAAATATCTCTCCGTCTACTTCCAACTTTCCCGCTTCTGCTCCTATAAATAATCCTCCACCCCTTTCCTCCACTATCAATACTCCTCTATCCATTTCTGTTATTCCTAATCCGCAAGGAGTTGTTACGATTGGTGGTTCTGTGGCACCTGTCTCCTTGCAAGCATTGCCAAGGTTGAAATCGATTTTCATTTCACGTCTTAATGCTAACACTACCACTGACAATGTTATAAACTATATTAAACAAAACCAAATTATTCCTGCCGATGCCTTCGTTTCTTGCAGGAAAATCGGTAATAAACCAACTCATGCATCTTTTAAAATTACAGTGGCATCTTCTCATGTTTCTGCCATTCTAAATTCTAATGCATGGGTGGATAATATCTTTATTTCAGAATTTAAGTCGAAAAAAAATAATAAGACTGTCCGTTCCAATTCAAAAAACTGAAGCGGCTATCCCTTTACTATCAAAATGTAAGGGGTTTGCGTTCTAAGACGCATGACATCTTTTTAGCCACTCAGAATTTTTCTGAGGATATTATCGTTTTTACCGAAACTTGGTTAAATAACACTTTTCTCAATTTGGAACTTTTTGACAACAGTTTCAATGTTTTTAGAAGAGACAGACACTTGGAAGACATTTCTTCTGTTGGTGGAGGTGTCTTAATAGCCATAAAAAATCATTTAACTAGTTCATTAATCGAAATTGCCTGCGCATCTAATATTGAACTATTATGCGTTAAAGTTACATATTGTAACTCCAATATTTATATTCTTAACGCTTATGTTCCTCCAAATAGTAGCGCAGATGTCTACGAATGTCTTTCGATGTCCGTAGAATACATAATAAATGAACTAGACACTAATGACGACATTTTATTGTTAGGTGATTTCAATTTGCCTGACCTTAAATGGACTCCTTCGGATGATGGTACATATTTTTATGCATCGTGTCCAAAAACTCGACAACAACAAATTTTTGTTGACGAAATACTTTCAAGTTTACAACAAGTAAGTTGTATAACTAATTCTCATGGACGACAACTTGACTTAGTCTTGGCTGCAAATAGTAGTAATGTTGTTGTGAGAAATGCTATTCATGCTCTTTCTACGGTTGATTCCTATCATCCACCTTTGAGTATTGTGTGCCAATCTGACAATGAAAATTTAATTGATGCATGTTCTTCCATCAATATTTATGAATTCAATTTTAAAAAAGCTGACTTTTTAAAGTTGAATGAGAATTTAAGGAATAAATTAAACGACCTTATTATTTTTTTTAATAATACGAGTAATTCATTTGATGAGTGCATTAGATTTTTCTATGGTGAACTTTTTTCGGCTATAGCATTGTCGGTGCCTTATGCAAAGAGGTATGTTAATAATTCTTCATACCCCTGGTACACAAAGGATTTAAAAAAAATTCGCAATGGCCGTAATAGGGCATGGAACAAATACGTTTGTAGCCAGGACCGAAATGACTTAGTTGCTTACCAGCGACTTTTCCATGAATTTAAGGATATGTCGGCTTTAGTTTATTCTGAATATTTGAATAAAATTAGGTTGAATATTCTTCATGACCCCAAGCATTTTTGGGGATTTATTAATACAAAAAAAAAGTCTGACGGGTTTCCATCAGAATTCAGAACAGTTGATGGGCTCACTAGCGACCCACAAATTATAGCTGGGTTGTTTGCTAATTTGTTTAAAGAATCCTTTTCTGCGGAATTATTTAGCCCTGAGATCAACTATTTTGAATATATGGATAACGACCCTTTAGTTTCGATTAATGAGATATATTTCTCACCTGAACTAATAGAGAAATATATCTCATCTCTTGATGATGACTTCAGCTCCGGACCTGATGGTATTCCTGCGACAGTACTAGTCAACTGTAGCTCTGTGCTGAGTCAGCCCCTCAGTTTGTTATTTAATAAATCAATTAGATATAGCTATTTTCCTAAATTTTGGAAAAATGCATACATAAGCCCCATTTTCAAGAAAGGGTGTAAAAATGATGTTTCAAATTACAGGCCCGTAGCGAAGTTATCATCGATACCGAAAATTTTTGAACGCATTGTGTACGATCAAGTTAAGTTGTGCTGTGGTGAAGTCATAACAACTCGTCAGCATGGTTTTGTTAATGGCAGATCTACAGTTTCTAACCTCCTTGATTTTACTTCCTTTGCATTAAGCTCTTTTGACTCTGGTGGGCAAGTTGACTGCATCTACACTGACTTCAGTAAAGCATTTGACAAATTACCACATAATTTGATTTTGTTTAAGTTAAAAAAGCTTGGATTTCCTTTAAGTTTTGTCAGCTGGATTGAATCTTATTTATCTGATCGCTCATATCAGATAAGATTTCGGAGGGTGTTTTCCTCCCCATTCAGCGCGGCATCAGGTGTTCCACAAGGAAGCCACCTGGGGCCGCTCCTGTTCATTTTAGCAATTAATGACGTTACACATGTCATTAAAAACTCGCATCTGCTAATATATGCAGATGACATGAAAATTTACAGGAACGTGAAGGGGGTTGGGGATACTATTCCACTTCAGTCTGATTTGAAATCCTTTGAGGTTTGGTGTTCTAAAAATAACTTACATCTTAATCCTGATAAATGCCAAACTATGATTTTCACCAGGAGAAAAAATATTGTGGAGTTTGATTACGAATTAAAAGATAAGAAAATTGGTCGTGTTGAATTAGTCAAAGACCTAGGTATACATTTTGATGTAAAATTAACTTTTAATGAGCATATTAATCAAATTTGTAAAAAATCCTCATCTCTGCTTGGCTTCATTAAGAGGTGGGCAAAAGAATTTAATAGCCCTTTAGTAACGGTGACTTTATATAATACAATAGTGCGTCCTCACTTAGAGTACGCCAGCCAAGTGTGGTCACCATTTTATAATATTCACATTAATAGAATTGAGAGAATTCAAAAAAATTTTATTCGTTTTGCTCTCAATGGCTTAAATTGGATTGACTCTTTAAACCTTCCTCCTTATGAGGATCGTTTGAAGTTACTACATATGCAGTCTTTGAGCTCGCGTAGAAATATCGCGGATATACTTTTTCTGCATCAACTTGTGACTGGGTCTCTTGCTGCACCAGAGCTTCTTAATTATATTCATTTAAATACTAATCGCAGGAGTAACCGTAACTCTTATCAATTATTTTACCAACCTTTCAGTAGAACTAATTATATGGCTACAGCTCCTTTTAATCGCATGACTACTCTTATTAATAATTGCGATGTATATGATATTAGCTTGTCAAAAGGTCAACTCAAGCTTAGATTGAAAAATAACTATAGTTAATTTTGTAGCTTAATGGTTGTTGGTCTTTATGTTTGTGTTGTCCGAGCCCCACCGCATGATGGGTAAATTTTTTCTAACATTTATGCCTTGGACCATGTTAATAAATTCATACAATTGCATTCATGCAATTGTATGTTTATATACATATGATCCGGGTGGGTATGTTGAGAAAGTGTGATAAAGCTAAGAAGAAATTATAAAAAAATAAAAAATTAATTGCATGTATAATTTTTTCATTTCCATTATTATATAAGCTTTTTACTTGGTTTTAAAGCTTCATGCTAAAATGCTAAGAAAGCAAATAGCTGTAGTAGCTAAACTCTATTATTATTATTATTACTATTATTATCATGGAAATGAGCCTCCAAGACTGACCAACTACTCCCACTTTTACCAATCCTGTAACTCTAAAAAAATACCTCCATAACTTCCAGTCACGGTCACCAGAATAGAGGTTGTAGATTACACCAGATTTCGAATAGGACATACCAGACTCACCCATAAACGAGTTTTCGATATATCAGCTGACAACACATGCCCATTTTGCCATACCAATAACATCACAGTCATCACAACCAAAAATATTTGCAGAATTCTTAAAATAAATAATCTTAAGGAGCTTTTAAATATGTCAATAGAGCTTAACATCAAATTATTTGTAACTTTCCTCCAAAAAGTTAGGATTTTCTTTGACACATAGCATTATATTTTTTTTCTACTCTGATTAACTTACAAAATCTTATTATTTAAGTGATAGCTGAAGACCGTAGTTGCTAGTGCTAATTTTTATCGAGTTAAGAATTGTAATTTATTACCTTTTTTTATAATAAATAAATAAAATAAAATAAAAAATTTTGATTTGGGCTCCGATGATTTATTGCCCTTTTTTGTTAGTTTTTATTTAAAAAAACAATTGCTCATTTCCGATAAGATTTACGTTCTCCAATAATTTTTGAACCAAAACTCAATTCGTGACCACTGTGCAGTGGCGCGCAGTATTTTCAGTGGTGCGCGGAAGAATTAATTTATTTGGGATAATCCGTTTCGTGAAAAATTAGTTTTTTAAAGGAAATTTGGCGAAAAATTCAGTGGTATTTTTCTTAATTTCGTATCGTATCGTTCTTTCTATAAGCTGATCTATTTAGCTTTAAAGCTATATAAAAAGATGTATATTCCTGATTTTCGTGTTCATTGTGTCGGTGAGAAAGTGTTCGGTTTGTAAAAGAACGTCTAAAGGAGAAAAATAAAAAAATCATGCTATTGGAATTGCATCTGCCTCCCCACGCAAAGTCGGGTAGGTAGGCCTGTTCATGTCATACAAATAATCAATCTTTGAAGCCCCCTAGGAAGTGTTTTTTACATTCAGAGTTTTCAAATATGGATCTTTGCTTTCTAAAATATTGGGGAGGGGTAATGCCCCTCAAAATATTTTTTGGAGGGACAAAAAGTGCCTGAACCCCTGCCCCCCTTGGTGCCGCCTATGTTCTGCCGTACAATTTGTAACCATCAAACTCAAGAATATACGTATCTACTTTCGGAAAAGCTGATCTTAATTTATCTTCCCACATTATTTTACATAAAAAAGTTTGATTATAAATTTTTGTTTTTTTATTATGTGTAGGTACTCATAGTTCGCTTAAAATGACAAAAAAAAATAGATTGCGAATATCGACAACATACAAATTTACGGGTCGGTAAATTTAGAAAAAAAATTAACACATTTTATTTATTATGAAAGTTGGTTTTAGCGACTGATTAGGGGCCGTTCAAGTATTACGTAATAGGTGGAGAGCCGGCTGTAGAAATGTCGAGTGTATAAGATTACAGCTTGAACTGTATGTCAAATTATAGAGCTCGATGAGCTTAAACACAATATATAGGGTTGCCTTGCCAAAGCCTGTCCTAAATATGGGTTGCCACTCGTTTTTTGGGCCAATTTTTTTTTATAAAAAGTGTATAAGATTTCAGCTTGAAATGTATGTCAAATGACAGAGCTCGATGAGGCTAAACAGAATATATAGGGTTACATTGCCAAAGCCTGTCCTAAATATGGGTTGCCACCCGTTTTTTGGGCTAACATTTCTTAGAAAAAAGTTAAAGGTTTAAGATTCCAGCTTAAAAAGTATGTCAAATGATAGAGCTTGAAGAGCCTAAATATAATATATAGGGTTGTTTTGCCGAATCCCGTCCCAAACATGGGTCGCAACCCTGGGCCAAGATTTTTCAGAAAAATGTTTATGATTCAAGATTTTAGCTCGATATGCATGTCAAATGATAGATCTTGATGAACCTTAAAAAAAATATATTTCGAGTAATCTTGTCGGATCCCGTCCCAAATGAGGGTTGCCACCTGTTTTTTGGCCCATGTTTTTTCAGAAAAATGTTTATGGTTTGAGATTTCAGCTTGAAATGTGGATCGAATGATATACTTTAATGATCTCTAATAAAATATATAGGGTTGCCTTGCCGAATCCCGTCCCAAATGTAGGTTGCCACCCTTTTTTTGGCCCAAGTTTTTTCAGAAAAATGTTTATAGTTTGAGATTGCAGCTTGAAATGTATGTCAAATGATAGACCTTGATGATTTCTAATAAAATATATCGGGTTACCTTGCCGAATCTCATCCCAAATGTGGGTTACCACCTGTTTTTTGGCCAAAGTTTTTTCAGAAAAGTGTTTATGGTTTGAGATTTCAGCTTGAAATGCATGCCAAATAATAGACCTTGATGTTCTCTAATAAAATATATAGGGTTACTTCCCCGAATCCCATCCCAAATGTGGGTTGCCACCTGTTTTGTGCCCCATGTTTTTTCAGAAAAATGTTTATGGTTTGAGATTTCAGCTTGAAATGTGGATCGAATGATATACTTTAATGATCTCTAATAAAATATATAGGGTTGCCTTGTGAATCCCGTCCCAAATGTGGTTTGCCACCCTTTTTTTGGCCCAAGTTTTTTCAGAAAAATGTTTATAGTTTGAGATTGCAGCTTGAAATGTATGTCAAATGATAGACCTTGATGATTTCTAATAAAATCGCGTCCTAAATGTAGGTTGCCACCTGTTTTTTGGCCCAAGTTTTTTCAGAAAAATGTTTATGGTTTGAGATTTTAGCTTGAAATGTGAGTCAAATGATAGACCTTGATGATCTTTAATAAACTTTGCCCAAAGAACAGGTGGCAATCCATATTTGGGACGGGATACGGCAAAGCAACCCTATATATTTTATTATAGATCATCACGGCCTATCACTTGACACACATTTCAAGCTGCAATCTCAAACCTTAAACACTATTCTGAAAAAACTTTGACCAAAAAACAGGTGGCAGCCCACATTAAGGACGCGATTTGGCGAGGCAACCCTATATATTTTATTAGAGATTATCAAGGTCTATCATTTGACATACATTTCAAGCTGCAGTCTTAAACCATAAACATTTTTCTAAGAAAACTTAGGCCAAAAAACAGGTGGCAACCCTCATTTGGGACGGGATTCAACAAGATTACATATTTTTTAAAGTTTCATCAAGATCTATGATTTGACATGCATATCCAGCTGAAATCTTCAACCATAAACATTTTTCTGAAAAATCTTGGCCCAAAAAACAGGTGGCAACCCATGTTTGGGACGGGATTCGGCAGAGCAACCCTATATATTATGCTTAGGCTCTTCAAGCTCTGTCATTTGACATACTTTTTAAAGTGGAATCTTAAGCCATAAACTTTTTTCTAAAAAATGTTGGCCCAAAAATCGGGTGGCAACCCATATTAAAGACAGGCTTTGGCAAGGCAACCCTATATATTGTGTTTAAGCTCATCGAGCTCTATCATTTGACATACATTTCAAGCTGTAATCTTATACACTCGACTTTTCTACAGCCGGCTCTTGGGCTATAACGCACTTAGGGGGGCTCGAACAATGCGTTACGCTGTGAGTTAAAAATCTCTTGTTTTATTTATTATTATCGCAAACGCGACTAAAACATAACAAAAGTCGCTAAAATGACTCAGGTACATTGCGCATTACAATTGTGACTTTTTAGGTAAGCATGCTCACTTGAGTGATACCTTAACGTTTAAGGAGAGGGGAGGGGGGCTAATATCTTCAAAAATTTCGTTACGTAATACTTGAACGGCCCCTTATTTATTATAATTAAATATTTTTGAACTTACAATCATTCAGCAAAGACCAATATTTTAAATTTTTACTAATTGATCAATGCTATTTTTATCCAACAAACATGACAAAGATAACAAATGGAACAATTTAACCTGGTAATTGGTGACATGTTTCGGCTATTACCACATAGAGAGCACGACAATTTTAAAAAATATGTGTCTGGCAACACCACAATTTCGAAAATAATTCATTCTCTAAGCCGACGGCTTAACGGCTATGACAACAAGCGAGAAAGTGACAAGTATGTAGATAACAAAAAATGGAACATTTGTCTGTAGTGAAATAGGTATGCGCACATTGTACACTTCAAGGTCAGTTCCCCAGTAGCTCAAGTGTTATAGCGACCGTCGAAAATAAAAATTTCAATGCTTAGAACAGTTAGGGGTTCGAGTCCAAGTACAACATTAACCAAAAACTGATCTGATGAGGCTATGTGGTAATAGCCGAAACATATGTCACAAACTACCAGGTTTAATTGTTCCATTTGTTATCTTTGTCATGTTTGTAAAAATTTACAATATTCGTCATTGCTGAATGACTGTAAGTTCGATATAATAATGTTTAATTAAATATTGTATAATAAATAACACTTGTTTACACAAAAAATAATCTGGTTTCTCATATACTATTTTCTATGTATTTTAGGGCGTAGATTCAAAAAATGCCAACAATTTTTTTTTCTTAAGAATCGTTTTCGAGATATCCCCAAAAAACCCGTGTTTTCCACTTTTATCATTTATTTGCCCATACATATCTCCATCAAATTCTATTCCATTCAAATAAAATGTACACCATCGAATAAGATTTGATGGAGTCATAAGTGATCAAAGTCCAAAAAAAAGTGACTTTTTTATTTTTTCTAATAGCCACTAAATTTCAATTGCTCCGTTTGAATACAAAAAAATTATTAAAAATTTTTTTAAGATTTCAAATGAAAGAGTGTAATTTTTGTCCAAATCGGACAAAAATTGTGAGTGTTTTCCAAAATTAATTAAAATGGGTAATTTCCATATTTTCATGCATTCCCGTGTTATAGCCCATTGACTATGTAATTGAATAAGGAACTAATTCGTAAAAGATATATTAATGTCTTATGTGTTCAATTGTGCCCTATAAAAGATAAGTCCAAAAGTGATAATAAATTTAGGCTTGAACTTTTGAGGTCAGTGCATATTTGTCCCTTTTTTTTTTTAGTTATAACTCAAAAACGGTGTATAGAACTGGCGGGTGTTGCAATTTGGTCAGTGAAAATAGTCAGAGAGACGTAAACATATACATTTCTCTCTCTCTTTTTGTAAAATATTTCTCTAAAATTATTTAAAATATTAAGGATATGGAAAATGAGAATTACAAGCGTTCAATTGGACAGCAACGCCCTCGGTGTACATATTAAAGAAATATACTGACGGTGATCTTGTGATAAAACTACTCACCTTTTCTAATGAGCTGCTATCGCTTAATTTGCATATTGTATTTGTAGGAAGGTACTCATTTGAATAACTCATATCAATATACTCGATATCATCATCTATTTGAAAAGATTTTTGAAAAATGTCTTCAACTTCGGTAGGCATTATGTGAGGATCTTTTTGAGATGCATTTTCTATGTGGTTTACATTTCGAGGCGTTGGTTGTTTTACCACAGGCTCCCTTGTTTTAATTGCAGCTTTACGAACAGTACAGAAAATGCGAGCATAGCATATCACAATGCAAATGCAAGGAACCATAAACGCTATGACAAATAAAAATTCTTTAGGAGATCTACCATATTTGTCGTGAAGTATCGAACAAGAACCAATAGATGTATCCAATCCAAATGTGCCCCAAACACCATGCCATGTAGGAATCATGAACGAAAACGCTGTAAGCCAAGTTCCTGCAACCATAGACGCAAGATATCCATGTCGGTAAATACTGTATGGGATAAGAGAATAATAATTAGCACAAAAAATCATGAGTTTATATGTACATTAGGGTGTTTCATTTTTTTTAAAGGTTCTTCAAATTCAAACCTTAAACCGAAATTCGATTTATTATAAAAAAATAAGTAATTCAAGAATTTTTTCAGATTTTTTTGAAGTCATTTGCCACTCGCCAATTGCCATTTTAATAAAAAAACTCTAAACTAAATCTTTTCTTGTCTAAATATTAAAAAATAATAATATCTTTTTACCTATCTTCTAAGTGTGAAAATTGGAAGAAATGAACAAAAAATTGCATAATTTTTGGTTTTTTTTCTTTTTTACTTAAAAATATTAGGCAATTTTTTGTA
Source organism: Meiosimyza platycephala (assembly GCA_963662105.1). Lineage (NCBI taxonomy): Eukaryota > Metazoa > Arthropoda > Insecta > Diptera > Lauxaniidae > Meiosimyza > Meiosimyza platycephala. Next base: position 63,993,903 of record OY759208.1, read on the forward strand.
CATTTCTTCCAATTTTCACACTTAGAAGATAGGTAAAAGCCTTTTTTTCGATACCTAACCCAAAGATATTATTATTTTTTAATATTTAGAAAAGAAAAAATTTAGTTTAGAAGTCATGAAAAAAAATCATAAAGGAAAAAATGTGTTATGCGAGTTTTTTTATTAAAATGGCGATTGGCGAGTTGTAAATAACCTCAAAAAAATCTGAAAAAATTCATGAATTACTTTTTTTTATAATAAATCGACTTTCGGTTTAAGGTTTGAATTTGGAGAACCTTTGAAAAAAAGTGAAACACCCTACTGTACATACATATATGTACGTATATATTAGAACGGTCAAAAAAAAATTGTTTTGGTTTTTATTATGATGTGTCAACGGATATCTAGAACTAGCGTTACACTTCCAGACTTTCCTCAAAGGATTTTCATGATTATTGTAGAATGCCAGGCCTGGTAATTAAGATAAATGTCTTGGTTGGCAAATAAGATTATAATATGCCTCACGGGTGCGGCTGCGTAAAAAAAAGAGGAAAATTAGTATTTTTCCATTGTTTTCCGGTCAATATTAAAGTTTTTAATAAGAAAAACGAATATGAAGAAAAAAAAATTATGGATTCAAATTCCTCGCCTGAAAATAGCCCAAAAAGTGCCCCTAATTTGTTGGAAATTTCGGTAGACCCTGACCAAATCCATCTCAAACCATGCAGTCGGAATGACCTCAAATTGCGGAATTGGTTGCCGATTAAATATGTTGTTTTTTAAAGTAATTAAGGAATTATACCGTTCATCAATTTGATTGAAAATTATTTTTTGCGAAGTTACGCCCATTTAAAGTTTTAGTGTCAGAGCTTGAAAAATCGTTGAAAATTGTTTCAAAATAGTCGCATTTTCATCCAAATCAAAATAATTAATTTTTGTCTTCTGATTCTAATAGAGCTTCTGATTCTCTGTCAGAATCTTTAAGAAATTTTTGAAAATTGTTGAAAATTGAAGGAGTAATAGCGCTTTTTCTGAAAAAAAAGAAGGCTGATTTTCTCAAAAACCTCAATAATTTTTTCGCTTAAAATTTTATTGTATATTTGTATTAATATGGTAAAGAAATGACATGAGTATAATGCTTGTTAACTCATATTTGAAGTCAGGAGATTTTTTTCCCCAAAATGAAAATGTCAATTTTTTTTCATCATTGCCAAGCCACTCTACGGTACTATTTTCAAAGCAAATAACAACAGCAACATTTCAAATTACTTTCTGCAAATCTTGCTTGCATTCTGCATACTTTTTTTACCGTTATTTTTGTAATAATATTTTTTTATGGGAAATATATAAAAACATTGTACGCAAATATAGCTATTTCACTGACTGTACAGTGGTCGGCATATATATTTTGACAAATATGTACGGTTTAGTGTTCTTTCTGCAATGGCTAATTGTCAATGCCAGCGGTACTATATGCTTATGTAAAAGAAATTGCTAGGTGTCAAAAAGAACAAAAAAGCTGCGTATTTTCTCTTCTGATTTAAGTGCTGCAGTATATTTAAAAGATAAAAAACCATTTTGTGGGTGGCATAAGTATTTTGACAATTTTTATGGCATAACTTTACTTTGGGAGTGCAGCCCATATTTTAATAAAATCCTACTTTCAAGGCTTTCAATACTGAACACGAATATGGAATCAAAAGTTGGGTGACGCATCTATTTTCGGAGATATAGCCATCAGATGTCGGGGATATAGCTTTTAATGAAATCATTGTCATAATTTGGGAACCCCTGGATCACCTTTCAAAATATGGATGTCATATGAAAGATAATTTAATGAACTATAATATAAACTCATAAAAATTTTAAATTTCAGCTATAGTTTTTGAAAATTTTCGAGATATTACAATTTATTTAAGTTTATGGTCAATTTATTTTGTTAAAAAGCGTTATTTTTTTGGAAAAGTTTTTATTCAGTAAAAATTTGAATTAATACATAAGAAAGCGCATTTTATGTCCTTTCAAATGGTGTGCTATTCTAAGCTGGTTTTCTTGGATTTCCGGATTTTTTAAGGAAGGAAAGTGAACAATCTCTAGAAATTTACTTGAAATTTTGGGATTTTTAAAAAACAAAAGCAAGAACACCAACAACAATAAAAGTGCAACTTCAGCAATAGTATCAACAATAACAACAATAAAAACAATAACACATTTGTTTGCGGTGTTATTTTTCAAAAAAAAACTAAAAATTTTAATAAAAATTTAAGCGATCCAATATTTCAAGTAAATTTCTAGAGCTCGTTCACTTTCCTTCCTTAAAAAATTCGGAAATCCAAGAAAACCATCTTGGAATAGCACACCATTTGAAAGGACATAAAATGCGCTTTCTTATGTATTAATTCAAATTTTTAGTGAATAAAAACTTTTCCAAAAAAATAACGATTTTTAAAAAAATAAATTGACCATAAACTTAAATAAATTGTAATATCTCGAAAATTTTCAAAAACTATAGCTGAAATTTAAAATTTTTATGAGTTTATATTATAGTTCATTAAATTATCTTTCATATGACATCCATATTTTGAAAGTTGATCCAGGGGTTCCCAAATTATGACAATGATTTCATTAAAAGCTATATCCCCGACATCTGATGGCTATATCTCCGAAAATAGATGCGTCACCCAACTTTTTATTCCATATTCGTGTTCAGTATTGAAAGCCTAGTATTGAAAGCCTAGAAAGTAGGATTTTATTAAAATATGGGCTGTACTCCCAAAGTAAAGTTATGCCATAAAAATTGTCAAAATACTTATGCCACCCACAAAATGGTTTTTTATCTTTTAAATATACTGCAGCACTTAAATCAGCAGAAAAAATACGCAGCTTTTTTGTTCTTTTTGACACCTAGCATGTGTTATTTCTTTTACATAAGTATATAGTACCGCTGCCATTGACAATTAGCCATTGCAGAAAGAACACTAAAACGTACGTATTTGTCAAAATATATATGCCGACCACTGTACTTCTGTGGGTTTTGAATGTTTTGTTTACTTGACTTTGTCAGTGAAAAAGCTATATGTGCTTACAATGTTTTTATATATTTCCTATGATAAAATGTTATTACGATAATAACGGTGAAAAAAAAGTATGGAGAATGCAAGCAGGATTTGCAGAAAGTAATTTGGAATGTTGCTGTTGTTATTTGCTTTGAAAATAGTACCGTAGAGTGGCTTGGCAATGATGAAAAAAAAATTGACATTTTCATTTTGGGGGAAAAAATCTCCTGACTTCAAATATTAGTTAACAGGCATTACACTCATGTCATTTCTTTATCATATTAATACAAATCCACAGTAAAATTTTAAGTAAAAAAATATTGGGGTTTTTGAGAAAATCAGCCTTCTTTTTTTTTCATAAAAAGCGCTTTAACTCCGCCAATTTTTAACAATTTTCAAAATTTCTCAAATGTTCTGACAGAGACTCAGAAGCTCTATTAGAATCAGAAGACAAAAATTAATTATTTTGATTTGGATGAAAATGCGACTATTTTGAAACAATTTTCAACGATTTTTCAAGCTCTGACGCTAAAACTTTAAATGAACGTAACTTCGCAAAAAATAATTTTCAATCAAATTGATGAACGGCATAATTTCTTAATTACTTTAAAAAACAACATATTTAATCGGCAACCAATTCCGCAATTTGAGGTCACTCCGACTGCATGGTATGAGATGGATTTGGTCCCCTTTAACTTGCGAAACTTTTAAAATCATAATTTTTCTTCAAAATTTGACAATTTCAAACAGGTGGCGTTAATCTAGTATACAATATTAATGAAAGTCCTTTGAGAAACTTTGTCTGGACGTGTAATGCTATAGATATCCGCTGACACACCGAAAAAATCAGAAAAATTTTTATTTTTTGAACCGCTCTAGCATATTTATATTACCGGGGATATTGCCGTGGATGTGCAATCATGATGTATCTGTTGATAGTAATTAGTGAAACTGTAAAGAGAGATACTGCAAGTAAACCGTATCTAAGTAGTGGAAAGAGCCTGCACAATAAGTCGCCATAGCTCCAAGATCGTTTTAAAAACGTGGACGCAGCCAACGGGAGATTGAAACATCCAAATAACAAATCGGAAACTGATAAGTTGATAATAAAAATTGCTGTTGCATTTCTGGTCTAAAAATGAACAACAAAAAAATTTTTTAAATATAAATCTGGTTACTTTATAATTTAATTTTGAGAAATTTATAATAAAAAAAAATTTGACTTGAAAGGAAACATAGTTCTGTATCATTCTGTTATTTGAACGAGTTTTATATGTACATTAGAGCGGTTCAAAAAAAATTTTTTTTGATTTTTTCACGATGTGTGGATTACAGTAGCCCTATATGTCTAGACAACACAACCCATAAGGATTTTCATCAATTTTGAAAACTGGATTGCCACCGCCTGTTTTAAGTTGCCTACCCATTTTCGAAAATATTGATTTCAAAAATGGTGCAAGCTAAAGAGGTTATCAAATTTTGCAACAAAGTGGGTAAGCTTTTCGAATTATAATCGATCGAGGAATTCGAATCCGTGATCAGTTTTACTTCTTCTTCTTTTTTTCTTATACAAAAATTGGAAATTGCCCGGACAAAAATTCCAATTTTCTACTTTCAAGTTGTAAGATCTTGATATAAAATTTTACCGCCGATCTAGTGGTACATTATTTTTAATGTACCTTTATTTGCTTAAGAGAAAACTGTAAACCGCATATCAATATCTTTTTTCAAAACCAAGATATGTATCTGCATTTTTCTAAATTAATAGACCTGAAATTCTTCGATTCGGCGTTGACATATATACATATTAAGCTGATTCAAAATTTTTTTTGTTCTAAATATCGTTCGAGGAACTTTAATCCGTGATTAGTTTTTCTTCTTCTTCTTCTTTTTTCTTATAATAAAAAAATTTAAAATTGACCGGAACAAAAACAAAAAATACCGATTTTCTGCTTTCAATTTGCAAAATCGGCCCATATTATCTTACCACCGATCCCGTTGCACAATATTTTTAATATAATTTTATTTGCTTAAAAGAATGCCATAAACCACATATCATTATCTTATTTCACAAACGTAGATATCTACATTTTTCTAAATTAGCATATCTGGCATAATTTGAAATTTTTGAAAATCCTAGAAAAATCTATAGAATAGTTGAATTCAGGTCTATTAATTTAGAAAAATGCATATATCTTGGTTTTGAAAGAAGATATTGATATGCGGTTTACGGTTTTCTCTTAAGCAAATAAAGGTTCATTAAAAATAATGTACCACTAAATCGGTGGTAAAATATTACATCAAGATTTTGCAACTTGAAAGTAGAGAATTGGCATTTTTTAATTTTTTTCCGGGCAATTTTCAATTTTTATATAAGAAGAAAAGAAGAAAAAAAACTGATCACGGATTCGAATTCCTCAATCGATAAAAGTTCGAAAAGCATACCCACTTTGCTTCAAAATTTGATAACCTCTTTAGCTTGCACCATTTTTTAAATCAATATTTTCGAAAATGGGTAGGCAACTTAAAACAGGCGGCGGTAATCCAGTTTTCAAAATTGATGAAAATCCTTATGGGTTGTTTTGTCTAGACATATAGGGCTATTGTAATCCACTGACATATCGTGAAAAAATCAAAAACTTTTTTTTTTTGAACCGCTCTAATGTACATACATATATGCAGATTTGTGCGTAATCAATTACATTTGGTAATTAATTATTCATGCAATTACAATTACTTGTAATTTGTAATTGAAATTTTTCAATTACAATTACATGTTATAGTAATTGAAAATTTCGAAAATATTTCAATTACAAGTACTTTTAATTGTAAATGAAAAATTTTCAATTGAAATTACTGTAATCCAAAATATATAGTTGAAAAGCAAAGTAATTGAACGATATTTGTAATGGATTACTTTTAGTTGTAATTTCCAATTTTTTAAGTATTCAATTACAAGATATACAAACACAAATGCATAAATACATATCCAGAGATACACATATGGGTATTTCTACAGTTACGGACGTGACAAAGTTCAAAGAAATCTGTGTTGTAAACTTGGCTCATTGTGTAGTTCTAGGGGAGGACTATATTTAGGAAAAATAACAGGCTCGACCGAGCATTCTTCCAGGATATTAGCCTAAAAATGGCAAAATAAAACTGAATAAGGTAGCTGTTCGAGCAACTTTTGTATATAGGACATACGAAAACCAATGAAATTTTTGAATTCATGGGATATTCTGAATATTTTTCCATTTTTCAATCAAGTGTGGTGAAAAGTTTAAGCAAACTGTAATAAGGTCATTTATACATGTCCCACAAGCAGAGCTAGAGGCTAGAGCTCAAGTTCTTCTTTTACATTCCCATATAAATCATATGCAATAACATACATTTTTTTTGTGATTTTTATCACTTGAAAGAAATTTTTTTCAAATTTTAATACATGTAATTGCTGAAAAATGTGTGATCAATTACATTTTCGTTTCAAATTACTTGGCAAAAGTAATAGATTACAACTTTCTAAAAGATTACATTTTCTTGCATTACTAATCCAATTACAAAAGTAATTAGAATTGCATATAATTGTAATTTTAAATTACATGTAATTGAAATTAATGTAATTGAAAAATTTCAATTAAAATTACTTTAAATTTATTTTTTGAATTAAAAGTAATGATTACTTGTAATTGTAATTGAAAGAAATGTAATTCAAAAATACCCAATACATTGTACATATCCGTCGTTCTTTTACACGGAAAAAACGAAACTCGAAATTATTGTAAATATTAATCAAAATTTAAGAAAAATTAGTAGGTAATTTAGTAATTTAGAAACGGTTCGAGTGTCTATTAAAAATTACTAAGCGTAATATAAAAATTGCATCAAGCAGGCATTAATTTTTCGAATGTAAGTTTTTAATTTTTACAAAGTAGATTTTAAAATTTCTGCAATAATTTATTATATTTTAAAAGGACTGTACTATTTTTTAAAAAGTACATCATAAAGTTTTTATGATGAAATAATAATAACTGAAATTTATTTTTAAAATTTTTTGTGTGTTGAATAAAATTGGGACGGCCAGCGAGTTTCCGTTGCCGCTTTCCCGACCCCGTCCCAATTCTGTTCAACACATTACTTCAAAGCCAATTAGTAAGAGTTTGGCAAGCCTTATATATTTATTTTTTTGCATGAACATGTTGAGAACTCAAACAGAGTACAAATTAAACACAAAAGAGAAATAAAATTCAATATAATAAAAATTAATAATCCTGAAATAATTTTTCTATAACTACTTTTTAAAAATTATAAAGCGGGAATCATATATTACAATATGAAATATATAAACATTCTAATGTGGCAATTTATTAAAATTTAATAAATTCTTTGTAAAATTTCAAAGTTTTTAGGTGATAATTAAAATGAAGAAAATAATTTTTAGTATGCACTTATTAAAAAATGTTAAATGAAAATATTTACAAGCTAGAATAGAATTTTTAATAAGGATTTTCTATTTATTACTATAAAAAAGTAATATTTGTTTTCAGATTTTAATTTTTATAATCTCCTATTAATTTTTAATAATATTTGAGTTGGTGTTTTTTCCGTGTACAAACTGCACAAAAATCAAGAAAAAAAAACCTCGACTTCTCCAAATGCGATAAAATTTTTTTTTCTGCATCTTCTATAGAGCAAGAGCCAGCGACGAGCATACCTTCGTCATTTTATAAAAGCTGAAAGTTTCTCTTTGTATGTCACTAATGGAGGTAACAACGATCCCCGACTATGAAGTTTGGATAACGGTTACTTTGGAAGATAACAGGTAGCAAAGGTGTAAAAAATTGCATGTAACTTTCTTCATTTTATAAAAGCTGAATTTTATATATGTTACTTGAGGAGCTATCAAAAGATGTTTTTTTCAGTTGGCAAACACTTCCGATAGTTATTATAGTCTGCCGGACACCTTAAAGGTCTACAGTAGTACAGTATAGTTATATGGTAGAAAGTGTTCTACAATCAATATCGGTTTGATACTTAGGTCATGAGTTAAAGGAGATATGAATATGATATCATGTAAAAATGGGCGTGGTCTGACGTCTCCTACGCCCACCTCCCATAAAAAAAATTATTAAAAATATGGCACAAGGCTATTACATAAATTAAAAAAATAAATCAGCATTACGCCATCACTAGCCAACCAACGCCAAAGCCTGTCCTGATGCCCGAAAATGCCCGAATTTTAGCCAATTTTGTTGTTTTAATTAAAAATGTAGTATATTGCAGCTCGAAATGTATGCCAAATGATAGAGCACGAAGAACCTAAGCAGAAAACATAAGGTTTCAACAATGCAACATCATATATTATATTAAGGCCTCTTCGATCGAAAGTCATGAATTCCTGAAGGAAACCAAGTGTGCAGCGTGCGACGAATTAAAATTTAATAACGAGTGTTAGATACTCGTTTCTTTGTTTTCACTCGTCGTACGATGCATTCGTTCTGGAATTCATGACTTGGGCTCGAAAATATTTCATAACTTTCGATTTAACAGAGACTCCACTTTTTTGTAAAATCGGTTTTGTAGATAAAAGAAAAAAGAACAAAATGTTTTTTTAAATGTATTCTAGTTGGGGGGACATCAGGTTAAAGCTATTTAAACAGTTAAATTGTTATTATTTTTCATTTGTTGACAATATAATTTTTTTTTTAATTTACTACAAAAGCTAACGTTATGGACTACTAAATAAAAAAAGTCCGACATTGATCGGATCAGTAGAACTGGAGATAATAGACTTCAAGTATGAGTAGATTTTACAAAACCCAGCCAATTATCAAAAATTCATATGTGGATATTTACGAAAAAAAAAAGTTTTCAGCAAAATCAAAAAATATGTGTCAGTAATTTTATGTATATAAGCTGTAAAAAAATTTCGGTCGATTCTAAAATACCAAGTCCAAAATGCTGTGCGTTTTGTAAAAGAATGACCGATATCAGGGATGTTGCGGATGCAGATTTTTTCACATGCGGATTTTTGAAGGTTTACATGCCCGGATGAGAATGCGGATCTTAAGATTTTTTCTAATTTTATAAGAAATTTTTAATAATTTTACTAAATATTTATATTGGAGCGTTATATTTAATAAATAGTAAGATTGCCGCTTTTTCGGTTTCAAGAGATTCCTAAATTAGACCCGCGTTACGGAACAGCTATTTGCTAGGAACACTGCCTGTTGGTGTCGATAAAAATCTGCGTGATAGCAGTTTAAACTCTTTTCGAACGCACCACCTTTTTTTTAATGCGATAAGCAATCAATTCCTTTTTGAATATAACTTCAACACTATAATTATAGAGTTTAGCTACTACAGCTATTAGGTTTCTTAGCAATTTAGCCTGAAGCTTTAAAACCAAGTAAAAAGCTTATATATTAAGGGAAATGAATAAATCATACATGCAATTAATTTATTTAATTTTTATAATTATTTCTTTGCTTTATCACACTTTCTCAACATACCTACCCAGATCATATGTATATAAACATACAATTGCATGAATATAATTGCATGAATTTATTAATATGGTCCAAGGCATAAATGTTAGGAAAAACTTATCCATCATACTGTGGGGCTCGGACATCACAAACATAAAGACCAACAACCATTAAGCAACAAAATTAACTATAGTTATTTTTCAATCTAAGCTTGAGTTGACCTTTTGAAAAGCTAATATCATTTGCATCGCAATTATTAATAAGAGTAGTCATGCGATTAAAAGGAGCTTTAGCCATATAATTAGTTCTACTGACAGGTTGGTAAAATAATTGATAAGAGTTACGATTACTCATGCGATTAGTGTTTAAATGAATATAATTAAGAAGCTCTGGTGCAGCAAGAGACCTAGTTACAAGTTGATGCAGATAAAGTATATCCGCAGTATTTCTACGTCAGCTCAAAGACTGCATATGTAGTAACTTCAAACGATCCTCATAAGGAGGAAGGTTTAAAGAGTCAATCCAATTTAAGCCATTGAGAGCAAACCGAATAAAAGTTTTTTAAATTCTCTCAATTCTATTAGATTAGGTTAGGTTAGGTTATAGTGGTGACTTAGCAAACAAGCTGAAGCCTTAAGTAGCACTGATTGTGCCGTTTTAATACCACATTACGTGACCCGGCGATATAATGGATGTAAAAATAGCTATATCCAGTTAGCTTTATTAAGGTAGTAGAGCAGAGATCCGATTTCAATTTCAGCAAAATAGCAGAGGCCATTGAAGAAAGGTTTGCCAAGACATTTTAGCCTGATTCTTGCTAATGCTGGACAGCTGCAAAGAAAGTGCTCAAGTAATTCAATCTCGCTTGCGTTCAAACAGCTGCGGCAGGAAGAATTGAAAGGTATACCTAACCTTTCTGCGTGCTTGCCGACTGCCCAGTGCAGGTCGCGGTGATTCTTGCGATGTCAGACCGGGTCCTAAATAGTAGGTACGTGGTTCTAAGGTTATTTATTCTACTAATATGAATATTATAAAATGGTGACCATACTTTTTTTTTTTTGTATTCTTTTTTATTTATTGGATCTCTTTACATTGTAAAGACTAACAATAAGTTGTAAGCTCTTAATTCTAATTAACACTATTACAAATTATAAATTATATATAAAGTGATATATTTATTATAATAAGTAATTTAAAGCTCTGCGAACCTCAAAAATAAATAAAAAATAAATATTTTTTTGCTGGTCTAAAATTGTATTATGGATATAATATTTGGATATATGTATGGATATGGAGTTCATTATGCAGAACCATTTGTAGTAGCTGGGCGGTCAGCCGTTTTTAGACGCGAATGTGTTGAAGTGTTAGCTAGTGGAGTAGCTAATGGATTGATATGATTTTGCAATTTTAGGAGGTATTTTCTTTTCAGTCTTTCAAATTCTGCGTTTACCATAGGTATATGGAGATCGCTATGGATACGCTCATTTCTAATGAACCACGGTGCTCCTGTTATTGTCCTTAGTATCTTTGATTGAGCCCTTTGAAGAATTTCAAAATTTGATGAACTAGCGAATCCATATAGTTGTATCCCGTAAGTCCATATAGGCTTAATAACACTATTATATAGGAGAACTTTATATTCCAATTTTAGAGGAGAGTGACTGTTTATTAACCAGTGCAAGCTTTGAGTTTGATTTGCATCTTTTTGGCTTCGATGTGTTTACGCCAAGTTAAGCGTTTATCTATGTGAATGCCAAGATAAGTGACTTCATTTGCTTCTGGAACTCGAATGCCATTTAATTTTATGGTTGGTGTTGGGTTTCTATTTAATGTAAATGTAACATTTCGGCATTTTTGCTCGTTCACCTTGATACGCCATTTTGATAACCAATTTTCAATAAGAACTAGATGATTTTGAAGCTGGTTGGTGGCAACCACAGCATTTTTGTGACGACTTAAAATAGCCGTATCATCCGCAAAAGTGGAGGTAACTAGCTGGTCATTTGTCGGAATATCAGAAGTGAATAAGATATATAAAAACGGGCCAAGAACACTACCCTGTGGAACTCCAGCGCCAATCGAGAACTCAGTTGTATTAAAACTTTGATATTTAACACTATAGCACCTGTTTGCCAAATATGACACAAGGACTGCGTGGATATTTTGTGGTAGGAGTTGTCTGATTTTGTAAATTAGGCCATCATGCCATACTTTATCAAAAGCTTGTTTAACGTCAAGAAATATGGCGGAACAATATTCTCTGTGTTCAAAAGCATTTCTTATTTCGTTTGTTATTCTATTCACTTGCTCAATGGTTCCATGGTTTTCCCTACAACCAAATTGGTGTGAAGGAATGAGATGATGATCTTGAAGGTAAGGCATAACCTTTTCTAAGAACACTTTTTCAAACAGTTTTGAGAGGCAGGGAAGCAAGCTAATAGGTCTGTATGAAGATGGTAAGGTGGAATCTTTGCCGGGCTTCGAAATCATTTTAATTATTGACTTTTTCCACTCACTGGGATAGTGGCCAAAATTAATTATAGCATTAAAGAGCCTGGTGATGAGCTGTTTGGGGTAAATTTTTGAGCATTATGGGAGTAATGGAGTCATGGCCAGGTGCTTTTCTACAAATAAGTTTATTGTTTATGACGTTAGCGACTTCAGTTGGAGTAATATGCATGTTAATATTTTGAGCGTTATTTATTTGCGGAGGCAGATCAGTATTGTTTGAAACACAATTGGGTTGAAACCCTAGGCTTAGATGTAGTGCAAAAACATATGCCTTTTCCTCATCACTTCGTGCCCAATCGCCATTACTATCCCTTATAGGAGGCTCGGTCTCAATAGGATTTCTAAATACGCGGCTAGACTTCCATAGAGACGATTTATTAGTTTTGTTTGGAGAAAGGTTTTGAATAAAACTATAATGGTGATTACTCTGTTCTCTAGAAAGAGCAGCTCTTATCTTCTTTTCGGCTTCCCTAAGTTTTATTTTTGATGCTGGGGACCTATATTTCTGCCATTCCCGTCTAAGCCTTCTCTTATCCGAAACTAATTTTTCTATTTCAGCATTAGTAGAAAATCTATCTTTTCTTCTACTAATTGAATTTTTAGGCGTAGAGTTATTTGCTGCTGTAGTTAAAATGGAATTTATGACCTCAACAGCATCATCAACATGCTCTTTGCATCCTATTGTATAATTTGTGTGGATATGTGTGCTTATGTATTTTTTGTAATTAATCCAGTTTGTATAAGGAGTTGTAAGGGTAAGTGGTACCTCACTATGCTTGGGTTTTTCAAAAATTTGTATGATAACAGGGGAATGATCACATGATAACTCAAAACTTGTACTGACAGAAATTAAATCTCTGCGAATACTCTTGGTGACGGCAAAATCGATTAGGTCAGGAATTTTGTTGCGGTCCGCTGGCCAATATGTAGGTTTTCCGGGAGAAGCAACATCCAGATTGCTATTTTTATTTATTGCGTTATACAGCTGATTACCTTTGGGATTATTAATGCGGGAGCCCCAGAAAATGTGTTTTGCGTTATAGTCACCGGCTGCTACAAATTTATCACCTAAAGTTTTAAAATAGTCCATAAACTGCGCCTCTGATACAGCAAAGCGGGGAGGACAGTAAACTGCAGATAAAGAAAGGTCTTTGCCATTACTTTGCAAGATAATTGAAGTAGCTTGTAGATAGTTTTGGGCATAAGCCCCTAAGCAAGAATGTTTAAGCCTTCTTCGAATTAGTATACCAGTACCGCCATGGGCTTTTCCGTCTGGGTGATTGGTATTATGGAATATATAGCCTGGAATAGTGAAGTTATATTTATTTGTTAAGTGGGTTTCGGATAGAAGCATTACATCTACATCTTCCCGAGACAAGAAGTTTGAAATCTCTAGTTTATGTTGGCTTACGCCGTTTGCATGGAAACCTTTTTCTTCGAGAGCATTTTTTATTTCAATTACGTCTAAATCAGCTTCAATACCTTTAAGTACTACAGAAATACCTTTACTGCTTTTCAGCTGGTAAGTGTAATAATTCTTTTTTTTTGGCTTCTAGATCACGTGCTAAAGTACGGTAATTACATTCCGCGTAAATTTGGATTTTTGTTTCATGTATATTTCCTCTTGTAAGTGAAACTACATGATATGTCTTTCCCTATTAGACTAGTAATATAATTTATAAGGGCATTAGAGTTACGCTCACGCAAGAAAATAGGTGGAGGCTTATGATCTTTAATACTTTGCCTACCGCTACCACCAGCCTCATCATCATCATTTTTTGCTAATATTGCAAATCTATTATTGTTGGCGTTGATTGTACCTGTAGAGGTGGATTTAATGACTTTCGCCGCTTGTACATTGCCTCCATTTTTTTGTGGGCTTAGTTTTCTTTTTACTTGGATGTAGCGGTCTAGCCCAGTTTGAACTTCACTATTTTTTTGAAACAAAATATTTTTACCTTTATTTTGTGTGTTTGACTTTGGTTGTTGTTGAGTTTGTTGCATTTGACGAAATTGTTGTTTTTGTTGTTGTAATAGCAACTGCTGTTTATGTTGTGGTTTCTGCTGCTGCTGCTGATGTTGATGCAATACCGAACATTGTTGCTCTACACTGAATTCATGTTGCATAGGTAATGTTGCTAAGCTGTTGCTCAATACATATGAATTTGTGCCTACAGACATTATTGGTGTAAGTGAAGCAGATGACGATGTAGTAATTACACATGGACTAGTTGTTGCCAGAGTTGTTGCTGGCAAAGAGACAGTTGCGCTTGTAGGTGCTTGTGAGATGTTCGGAGTTGAACATTCAGCTCCCCATGAGAGAGAAGAGGACAGCACCTGTTCTGCAGACATCAGACTTAGCAGCTTTGGATTATTACATGTACTCAGAGAAGAGTTTTGAGAAAACAACGCATGCGCATTACTCGAATGAGCGCTTGGAGTAGAATGCGCGGGAAGAATATTATTAGTTGTTGTTGAATTGTTGTTGGAAGCACTCGAGAATGTAGAAACGCACTCATTGGAAGGAGAGTGACGTCGCTGCATAGGCGGAGAGCGCTCCACCGGCATAACCCACCGTCTTGCTAGCTTTGTTTATTTTTTTATGCAGAACTGTGTTCTTTCTATTTACTTTTTAAAATAAAGACAGCAAACGCACAAGAAATCAATGCAAAGTGCATTAATTGTATTGGCACTCACTTCCGCAACCGTTTTCAGGAGTTTTAGATTTTTTAAATTACTTTTTACCACTCGAATTATTAAATGACCATGGAGGCGATCGAAAACACGTCCGTCGTACTTAAATTGACAGCTCAGACCATACTTGGCTGGCGTGCTCTAAGTGAAGACACACTATTGTATTAAGGACTGTCCCAGAAAAAACTTACGTTTTGTTTTTCAGTTATAAAAAATACCCAATAAATTTTTTAATCTGTTTTCTTTTTTATTAATAATGACAAGTGTTCAAAATATAAATAACTAAAAAGTAATTAACATTTTTTTTATTTCTATAAAAAATTTTTACTTTTTTCTTAAGGCCCTTCTTTAAATTTTGCACAGTTGTTTCATCGAGAGTACGGTACGATCTTTTCCACTAAAATCTGAAGTCATATAATTTTTTTTACAGTCTTACCACTCTTTCGAAGATTTCTTTTGGTTTGAGCCCAATATCTCTCAACTGGGCAGCTCTGAGCAATTGAAGAATTTGCAATTTTTGGTACGAAATTGATCTTTTTACTTTGATACCGTGCCATCGTAGCTTCAGAGTAATGAGAGGTTGCTAAATCAGGCCAGAGCATCACTGTACCCTCATCTGTACGAATAAATGGTGGAACACGTTTTTCGAGGCACTCTTCTATATAAACTTTGGAATTGATTGTGCCTTGCGTAACAAAGAAGCTGCTTCTGAGGCCACAGGTGCATATGGCCTGCCAAATCATATAATGCTTCGGATATTTCGCAATTTTTTTCTCTTTGAATTTACTAGGCACATGCCCCTTCTTCGGTGATGCATAATATTCGTGCCAAAGTAGCTGCTTAAAATCTGCTTTAACGTAAGTTTCGTCGTTCATAACGCAGCAACCAAATTTAGTCATGTACCTTTCATACAATGTTGGGGCTCGCTTCTAATCCATCAACTGCTTTTCATCAGAAAGGCCTGGTACTTTTTGAACTCTATATGTCTTCATCTTACATTTCTCCTTCATACTTTGTACAGTAGATTTTGATGTACCTGCTCAAGCCGCCATATCTTGCACTGAGGTGTTGGGATTCTGCCTAAAAAGACGCTTCACCTTCGCCGCTACCTTTGGGATAGAAAATTCCGGTTTTTTGCCTTAACCTTTTTTTCGGGAACAGGCAGACCCTTTTTATATTTAGAAATAACCGTAAAGAGAGTTTTATCTGATGCACCAATTATTTTTGCCATAGCTGAATATTTTAATTCTGGATTTTTCAGGTATGTAGGCAAAATCAATTTGCGGACTTTTTCTTGCTTGCTTTGTCGTTAGAAGTCCTATCTTCAAGTATTATACATCATATCAAACTTCACTTTCTGTCGAACAAATATTGTCTTTTAAGGCGTATAAGGTTATCAGGTAGAGTATAATCTTAAAAAACAAAAACGTAAGTTTTTTCTGGGACATCCTTATATAAAGTCACCGTTACTAAAGGGCTATTAAATTCTTATGCCCACCTCTTAATAAAGCCAAGCAGAGATAGGGATTTTTTACAAATTTGATTAAGCTCATTAAAAGTTAATTTAATATCATAATGTGAAAATCACAGTTTGGAATTTATCAGGATTAAGATGTAAGTTATTCTTAGAATACCAAACCTCAAAGGATTTCAAGTCAGACTGAAGTGGAATAGTATCACCAACCCCCTTCACGTTCCTATAAATTTTCATGTCATCTGCATATACTAACAGATGGGATTTTTTAATGACATGTGTAACGTCATTAATTGCTAAAATGAACAGGAGCGGCCCCAGGTGGCTTCCTTGTGAAACACCTAATGTCACGCTAAATGGGGAGGAAAACACCCTCCGAAATCTTATTTGATATGAACGATCAGATAAATAAGATTCGATCCAGCTGACAAAACTTAAAGGAAATCCAAGCATCTTTAACTGAAACAAAATCAAATTATGTGGTACCATGCTGACGAGTTGTTATGACTTTACCACAGCACACCTTAGCTTGATCGTACACAATGCGTTCAAAAGTTTTCGGTATCGATGATAAGTTCGCTACGGGCCTGTAGTTTGAAACATCATTTTTAAACCCTTTCTTGAAAATGTGGCTTATGTATGCATTTTTCCAAAATTTAGGAAAATAGCTATCTCTAATCGATTTATTAAATAAAAAATTGAGGGGCTGACTCAGCACAGAGTTACAGTTAACTACTTAGTACTGTCGCAGGAATACCATCAGGTCCGGAGCTGAAGTCATCATCAACAGATGAGATATATTTCTCTATGAGGTTAGGTGAGAAAGATATCTCATTAATCGAAACTAAAGGGTCGTTATCCATATATTCAAAATAGTTGACCTCAGGGCTAAATAGTTCCGTGGAAAAGGATTCTTTAAACAAATAAGCAAGCAACCCAGCTATAATTTGTGGGTCGCTAGTGAGCCCATCAACTGATCTGAATTCAGATGGAAACCCGTCAGACTTTTTTTTTGTATAAATAAATTTTCAAAAATGCTTGGGATCATAAAGAATATCCTTTGTGTACCAAGGGTACGAGGAATTATTGACGTACCTTTTTGTATATGGCACCGACAATGCTATAGTCGAAAAAAGTTCAAAATAGAAAAATTTAATGCACTCATCAAATGAATTTCTCGTATTATTAAAAAATAATTAGGTCATCTAATTTGTTCCTTAAATTCTCATTCTACTTTAAAAAGTCAGCTAAAACTGAATTCATAAACATTGATGGAAGAACATGCATTAATTAAATTTTCATTGTCAGATTGGTACACAATATTCAAAGGTGGATGATAGGAATCAACCGTAGAAAGAGCATGAATAGCATTTTTTACAACAAAATTACTACTATTTGCAGCAAAGACTAAGTCTTGTTGTCGTCCATGAGAATTAGTTATACAACTTACTTGTTGTAAATTAGAAAGTATTCCGTCAACAAAAATTTGTTGTTGTCGAGTTTTTGGACACGATGCATAAAAATATGTACCATCATCCGAATGAATCCATTTAAGGTCAGGCAGATTGAAGTCACCTAACAATAAAATGTCGTCATTAGTGTCTACTTCATTTATTATGTATTATACGGACATCGAAAGACATTCGTAGACATCTGCGCTACTATTTGGAGGAACATAAGCGTTAAGAATATAAATATTGGAGTTACAATGTGTAACTTTAACGCATAATAGTTCAATATTAGATACGCAGGCAATTTCGACTAATTTAATTAACTAGTAAAATGATTTTTTATGGCTATTAAGACGCCTCCACCAACAGAAGAAATATCTTCCAAGTGTCTGCCTCTTCTAAAAACATTGAAACTATTGTCAAAAAGTTCCAAATTGAGGAAAGTGTTGTTTAACCAAGTTTTGGTAAAAACGATAATATCCTCAGAGAAATTCTGAGTTGATAAAAAGATGTCGTGCGTCTTGGAACACAAACCCCTTACATTTTGGTAGTGTCTACGCCAAGAAATTACTTTCTGTAACTTACATTTTTTAATTCATTAATTTTGCCATTACAATGTAGATGGCGCTTTTCGCCATCCACCATATTTATATATATCATTTATTTTATCTCTACTTAAAAACATAAGTGACTTGTTGCCTAGCTTTAAGTAAACATTTTCGACTAGCAGACTGGTAAGACGATTATTGTCCAATAAATTTCCAACTAAAATTAATCCTTGGCTTTTTTTCATTTCACGGCTCAAAAATCTTCCAACTGATTTTTGAGTATTAGGTTCTGCCAAGAGGTAAAAAGGTGCATCTTCTTAATATTAACAAATTTTCTACAGCGATAGTGAACTGGTTCTAGCAGATAGCAATTCTACCCTCACATCATCATTTGGTCCTTCGAGCCAGATCAGTTTCATATCGTTTTTTCCTAAGAGATTCACAACGCTCTATTCAGTTCGGTTCCTACTCCACGTCTTCCAAAGCTAAGGTCAACGAGAGAATTCATCATTGCAGTTTGAAACTCTACAAGACCGGTTATCAGGTGCGTTTGCATACATTTTATTTTCAGTCTGAGAGTGCATTTTAACTACGAAACCCACGTAGTTCTCCTGTTAAATTGTTCGTGTGTAAAAATTGCGTAATTTTCTGCAATTCTGCAATTTTCTGCAAGTTCGTAATTCGGTGAGCTAAAATTTCCTTTTAATCTAATATATTCAAATAAATAAAATTTTCCAAAAAATGTTTAAAAATTCCCCTTGAAAAAAGAAAACAAATCATCCCAGAAAAACGCAACAAAAAGTGATAAAATTGCATGCAAAATCTTATCCAAAAAATTGATAAATTTTAATATAAAAAGTGCTAAAATTGGTATTAAAATGTGATAAAAAAGCATAGTCATTTTTGAAAATTGTTAAAAAAAAAAATAAAGGTAAAAAGTTTTTTCATACATATATTTCATGTTGGCGCCAATTCAATATACATATAGGGCTCATGTGAGTACATTTCTACGTACATATATATGCATGTACAATCGCCCTTTTCTTGACCGTCAAACTACCGCTTAGAGCGAATTCAAAACTAGTTCAATTAGCGAGAGAGAGTCTCCGCTATTATTTTTAATCATCGTGCGAGTTTTACAAAGTGTGGTCTCCAAATTGAATTTGTTCGCAACATGTTTGATTTCAATTTCATTTAATGCGTGAGAGCACTCAGAAAGATTTTTGTCTATCAAAATAAATACATACATACATACGTATGTTGTTTCAAATTAATTTTTGTTTCAATTGCTTGCCTTCTAAATCATCGTAAGCTTAAGCAGCAAACATTTCCAATTTGAGTTCATTGAACTTAAAATTAAAGAAACATTTTAAGTTGTAAAACATAATTTTTATGCACAGTGAATGAAAAATCAAAGTAAAAGGCTTCTGATATTTAATAATTATTTTCGAAATTAGATTCATAAAACATCGGAAATCAACAATTTTCAAAGTGCAAAACAATTTTAATGCCAATTAACAACACACAAAAATAAATTATATTTTCTACTCCTGTGCATGCAGTTTTACCATTTTAAACATTTCAAAAAATTATATTCATTTACTTATGTAAGTACATATGTACGTATTCTTCAAAATCAGTATAAAATATTTTCGACGAACTATTAATGCTTTGAAATTCGATTTTTTGATGAGCGACTATTTTTTGGAGAAATTTGTTTATCTTTATTGATAAAATTCTTTTTTAATTCGCTTGTTCGGTGAAAATTTACGAATGTAAGTTGCATTTCAAAAACTTACACAGTTCTACAAAATTTCGTTGTGGTATTTTTATTTGGATACAGTTTACACGTTTATTTATACTGCACATTTATAAGCATTTATTTGTATACATCGAACAGTTAACACTGTCCTACAAGGTTTGCTGAACATTTAATATTTTTTTTGTGCATACACAATACGTGACACAGTCTTTTTAAACAGATTGTTATTTGTGTACCATATTTTCTTGGGTGAACACAGTGTTTTACGCTATTCTTAATTATTTGAGATTTTATCGTTATCCAATTGTGTTCCAAATTCGATATTATCTCTATCCGACAGTATTGGTGAATGATAACAATATTTGAAGCTCAAGTGCAAATAGTGCCTAGTGCTAAGCAAATTTTTTTCCGAAAATTCGATTTTTAATTTGGTTATCCAGATATATTGATATATTTTTCTAATTTGATTGTTCAGCGAGCAATTAAAAATTTATTTGAATTTCATTTTTCCAATTTTGTTGTTTTTGCTTTAAAACGGTTTAAAGGAAAAATTTCTAGTAACTATATACTAGGGTGGTCCAGAAACTCCTTTTTTTAGTTTTCAGCCGCCTTCTCGAAACCATAGGTTCATCATGGTTTGAAATGAGGATCCTGTTTTTTCAAAGGAAAAAAAAAATTATTAGAGGTCGCGCTATGAGAGTCAGCAAAAGCAGTTCTTTGTAATCATTTCGAGGCTGGAAGGAAGACAATTGATTTTCAACAAATTTAATAATTTCATTTCGTTTAGGTGGAATGTTACCATATGTTTAAGACCCGTGCAGTCGGCATTTTGTTGTTTTTTTTACATCCAAAAAAAACTGAATTCGCATTATTCAAGATTTTATGAAAGAAAGGGTATTTGGAATACCCTACTTTATCCGAAACAGGTAAATAGGAAAGATTAAAACTACTTTTCTTTCAAAAATAAAGAAAAAATTGTTTCTTTGATCTTTCACAGTCTTGCATTGAATTTTTAAAACAAATTGTTTTATCACATTCCAACCCTGTGGTGTGGAGAGTATCCTTGAATTTTGGCGGACATGAAAAAAAATGTTTAAGGGTACATATTAGTACTTTTATGATATGGTTCCTATGTATTTGCTATGTTTAACACCTGTGCAGTCGCCATTTTGTTTTTTCTTACATCTAAAAAAATTTGAAATTGCGTACTTAATATTGGATAACATTTTCAGCAAATAAAAGTTTTAATAAAATAACAGCTAGTATTTTATAAAAATTAAAATGTTATGAGACCTTAATTTTTTATACAAAAACGAGTAGCGCGACCTCTAAAATTTTTTTTTTCCTCTGAAAAAACTAGGATCGTCATTTCAAACCATGATGAACCTAAGGTTTCAAGAAGGCGGCTGAAAACGAAAAAAAAAGGATTTTCTGGACCACCCTACCATATACATACATTTATAAATTTTAATTTGGTTCCAATTTTGTTTGAGACCAAGCTCCTTTGTTGTTGACACAAATTTATTCCAATTGTGGTGGATATTTTTTCGTGTTTTCAGATTCACTATGACCACTGTTGAGGCTTTTATTCGTTTAATAGACTCACTTTTTGACTTCGAGCAAGAATTCAACAGCCGTCAAGTTTCCAACTACTAACTCTTTCGATCGAAGTTCATCGCGAAGAAATCAAGTCAATCTGGGATAACATCAAGGCTGAATATGCAAAGTTTATTGAAAAGATTTCAGCCAAACCACATAGGAATGACGAGGTTGCGGCTGCGGCTTCTGACTCGGACTTGGATGCAGACTTGGAGTCAAATACAGTAAGGTCTCGATATAGGACTACTTACAACGCGTATGTACGGTGTGTTACAAAGATAGCGGAGTATCGATAGGAGCTTGCGGCGCAATCTCAGCCTCCTTCATCAGGCCCAAGGCTCAACGATGGTTCTCATCACAATTTTCACCTACCACCCTGTGACACCGAAATTTTCAGCGGTGATTATATTTCGTGGCCCTCTTTTCGTGACATGTTCACGGCGCTTTATGTTAACAACACACGGTTAAGTCCAGTTGAAAAACTGTTCCATCTTAACCAAAAGACACGAGGAGAAGCTCGTGACATAGTGTAAAAATGTCCTTTGACTAACGAAGGTTTTCCGATTGCGTGGAAAAACTTAAAAGATCGTTTCGAGAATAAACGAGTTCTCGTAAACAGTCAACTTCGGATACTTTTCAATCTTTCCTCTGTTCAAACAGAATCAGGCCCTGCAATTAAAAAACTCCAAAGAGACATAAATAGTTGCATTTCTGCTCTCCAAATGTACAGCGTCAACATAGATAATTGGGACGCCATGTTCATTTACCTTTGTTCGACTATGCTCCCAGATTCCACGTTAACACTTTGGGAACAATCACTCAATAATAAAACCGAGATTCCTATGTGGAAAGATTTAAATTCATTCCTCACTAGCCGGTATGAAACATTAGAAACCGTTTTCAATATTTAAGGCTCGGTAGCTTCCAATATTTCAAAAAATAAACTTTCTTCTACAACCAGTCGACATCCAAACAAGGTTAACTCATATGCAGCCAATGTCTCTTCTCAATCGTGTAAGCTTTGTGTAAACGAAAAGCATACCAATCGACATTGTAGTCGCTTTTTAGCCATGAGTCCAGATGAACGTTCCTCAAAGGTTAAGCAATTCGGGCTATGTCTTAACTGTTTCGCTGGCACTCATTCAGTTAAAGACTGCAAAAGCAAATACAATTGCTTTACATGCAAAATACGGCATAACACGCTTTTGCATCGCGATTCCTCCGATGCAGTACATCCTAATGCAAACCAAGCCGTTCTTGATTTAAATCCACGTCCAAGCAGTTCTGGTTTTCAACGTTCACAGGCACTTCAAATACAGTCCGCTCAAAATTTAAATGAAACCGTTCAGTCCTGCTTTGCGATGCATTCAAAGAAAGTTTTATTGGGAACAGCTATGGTTTGCATAAATCATCGAGGTATAATCTATCACGCTCGTGCTCTGATTGATTCCGGACAAGAAGCACATTTATTTCTGAAAGATTATTCATGCTACTTAATCTACCATTCAAGAAAACATCAGCTCACATTTCCGGTTTAAATAATGCAGTTTCTGCACGAGCTCAAAAGATTTGTTCTCTGATTTTAACTTCTCCTATAGATGAAAATTTTTCCGTGGAAGCAACAGCTCTGGTGGTTCTACATCTAACGGGAAATCTACCAGGTCCAATTCCTGAAAAATCGGTAGGTTCATACTCTACTATAGTTTCTTTTTTTAACGAAGTTGCTCTTAATAAAGAGATTTCTCGTTTTTGGGAGGGGAGGATCTTCCGCAAAAACCACTTATTTCCAATTCAGATAAATTTTGCGAAGAATATTATAAGCAAACAACGAAGCGCAATAAAGACGGTCGCTATTAAGTTTCGCTCCCCTTTAAGGTAGAGTTTCCAGAAACACTTAGTCTTGGTCATTCTCGCTCCATTGCCAATTTTTGCGCAGCGAATCAAGGATGTGCAGGAATCTGGTGCTTAAAGAGCAATATGATGAAGTTTTGCTCGAATATCTTAAACTCGATCATATGAAAGTGGTCGTATCTCCTAAATTCGAAAGTTGTCTTAAACATTATTACTTGCCACATCACGCAGTAATAAATCCAGACAGCACAACGACAAAAGTTCGCGTAGTCTTCAACGCCTCAAGTAGGTCTTCTAATGGTCAAAGTCTTAACGACATACTACACATTGGTTCAACACTACAAGCAGATTTGACTTTACTATTGCTCAAATGGCGATTTTATCGTTTTGTTCTTAACGGCGATATTCAGAAGATGTATCGTCAAATTTTGGTTGATCCCAACCATGCCAAATTCCAAAGAATCCTGTTTAGAGATTCTCCAAATAATAATATTAAAGATTATGAACTCAAAACAGTTACTTTTGGTATCAACTGCGCGCATTTTCTGGCTATAAGAATACTCCTTCCATTAGCAGATGATGTAGAGGATTCTCATCCACTTGTTTGTAAAGTTCTCAGAAAATCCATGTATGTTGATGATGTATTTGCTGGAGCACACGACATCACCACTGCAGTTCGCACCAGAGATGAAATTATTTCTGCAGTTTTGAAATTAAACCCAAATACACCAAAAGGGAAGTTCTTTCTCAGATTGCTAAGCTTTTCGATCCAGCCGGTTGGTTGGCTCCATGTGTGGATATTGCTAAAATGCTTATGCAACAAATTTGGCTGGAAAAAATAGGCTGGGATCAAGACTTGCCCAATAACTGTCTGAAATAATGGCATTCTTTCCTTTCAAACTATCCACATATAAATTTTATAGAAATTCCACGATGGGTCAGCTATCCTCCTCAGTGCAGCATTCAATTTCTTGCATTCTGCGATGCGTCAGAAAAAGCATATGCTGCTACAATATACGTTCGAGTTGAAAATTCAGACTCCATATCAACACACTTGCTAGCTGCTAAAACTAAAGTAGCTCCTATCAAAAATTTCCTTGCCACGGTTAGAATTGTGTGGTGCGGTGCTTCTAGCCGAAATGGTCGATGCAATATTACCACATTTTGATGTTCCAGTTCACACTACATTCATGTGGACTGATTCTACAATTGTCCTCGCGTGGCTTCAAAAACCACCATGCCAGTGGTCCACATTTGTTGCGAATCGCTTATCCAAAATTGTTCAAAACGTTGGACAATCAAATTGGTTCCACGTTGATTCGCAGACAAATCCTGCAGATCTGGCAAGTCGCGGTGGCCTTCCAGAAGACTTAATCCATAATGCGCTATGGTAGCAAGGCCCACCATGGCTTAAGCTTTCGAAGGACAACTGGCCAAATCCACTTCAAAATTCTGAGGTCGAAACAGATCTTGAAAAAAGCCAGTAAAATCATTTTTTACTTATTTTAATAATTACGAGGATCTACTTGAACGTTTTTCTTCCTTTTCGAGAGCTGTCAAAGTGATCGCCTATGATTTTAGATTTTTCCATCACACTCATCGAAATCATCGGTCAACGTTTTCGAAACCAACAAAATCCATCATATCATCTGAAGTGGATGATGTAAAAAATCGACTTATCATCATATTCCAAAAGGTGGCTTATCCGGAAGAGTACGAAAGTCTCTTCAAAAAACAGTCAATAGCTTCCAAAACCAGTTTGTTAAATTTAAATCTATTTCTTGACGAAAAAGGTCACTTGCGAGTTTGTGGAAGACTTGTTTCCTCTCCTGTGATGTCGTACAATGAAAGACATCCGATTTTTCTTCCCTACCATATTTCTTTACATGGTGGAAACCAGCTGATGTTGCGTTTGGTAAGACTTTTTTATAAAAACTATAATCCATAATTGCAAAGTGAGTGTATTATACAAAAAAACTTTCCGAACTCAGCTCATGAGTATATTACCACCTGCACGTACTGAAATTTCACACGCATTTTCACACACTGGCCTTGATTTCGCTGGCCCTTTCGATATTAAAACTTATACTGGGCGGTCATGTGCGACAACAAAAGGATATGTGTGTGTTTTTGTATGCTTTGCCACAAAGGCCATACATTTAGAAGCGACATCCAGTCTCTCGACTTCCGCCTTTCTAGGTGCCTTTCATAGATTTGTTTCCAGAAGAGAATGCCCTCTTCATCTATATTCTGATAATGGAACCACCTCTGATGGAGCATCCAAATCTTTAGCTAAAGATTTTCTCGAGGCATCTCGTATGTTATTACTATCCGGTTTTACCCATCAGAATCTTTCATGGCATTTTATTCCTCCCGGTGCGCCTCACATGAGTGGCCTTTGGGAGGCAGGGGTTAAGAGTTTTAAGGCACACTTTCGCAAGCAGGCAGGTGGATTCAAATACACATTTGAAGAGGTTTCGACTTTGCTCTACAGAATAGAAGCATGTCTTAACTCACGCCCTCTGTCGCCAATGTCAGACAATCCTACTGATAATACAGCCTTAACTCCTGGCCATTTTCTTATCCAAGGCCCAATCTATGCTCCCATAGATCCTCAAGTTACCGATCAACCTATGTCCATAATAAATCGTTGGCAGAGGTTAAAAGCTCTATACCAACATTTTTGCTTACGTTGGAAAAATGAATACCTCATGGAACTGCATAAGCGTGAGAAATGGAAGCATCCCAAGGAAAATTTTTAAAAAAACACCATGGTTGTAGTCAAAGATGATGATGTGCCTCCAAACGAATGGAGGCTTGGTAGGGTTATGAAATTGAATTTTGGTACTGATAAAAATGTAAGGGTTGCTGACATTTTGACTCAACGTGGTCTGATCAAGAGGCCTATCCTAAAATTAGTTGTCTTCCACCTCAGTAAAGTTAAAAAACAAAAATAAAATTACTTTTGTTTTCTTGTCCAGAATCAATTTATTTAATTTCTTTATTATAGTTCAAAATGCCTAAAGGAAAAATTTCGCGTTCAACCCACCAACAAAAAAACTTACCAAAGTTTCGCCAACTCCAATGTCGCCTATGTCATCGCCATTATGCTCTCCGTATTTGCCGAAAATTCCTTTCTATGAATACTGAAGAAAGAATGAGGGCTGTGCTTCTGCATAAGTACTGTGCTAATTGCTTAGCACACAGCCACTCTAAGGGTTCGTGTTTCAGCAAAACTGGTTGCCACTACTGGATCATCACACCTTATTCCATATGAGTGAGCGACTGAAAGTCAATAATTCTACGGCTCAAACGCAGCAAGTACATTCCTTAGTTCCGTCTTATTCTTCGATTCTCGCACACCACGTAATAACTATATTGCCAACTGCTGTAATAAAGATCGAAGTACGCGGAAAACTTCTTTATGCGAGATCCACTTTAGATCCATGTACTGCAGTGAGTTGTATATCAGAGTCTTTGGTGAAAGATTTACGGTTACCGACATCAGTAGGAGATGACACAATTTTTATTGTGATTATACGAGCAAGATCCGATCCCAAAATTAAGCTCGAGGCAACCTTACGCGTTGAGAGGCGTATATCTATGCGTACTCCGTCCAAATCTTTGAGTGCTCATATAATAGATAAATATCAAAACTTATACCTAGCTGATCCGCAGTTCCATAAATCTGCGGCGATTTGTGTAGTCCTTGGTGCTGATGTTTATCCAAAAATCATGAGACCAGGAATGATATCGAGCAATGGCGGTTTCCCTGTAGCACAAGATACGATATTTGGATGAATCTTGTCCGGATCCGTTCCACTTTAAGAACAGTTTACAATGCTCAAACTTTTCGACTCCAACTAAATGCACTCTCCACTGAATTTCAAAAATAATGCAACGCCTTATCCTAACTAATTATATATTTATATGCACTGTTTTCTTAATTTTTATTATTCGTTAAGTTTAAAAACAATTTGAATTTCCATTAATTTAGATTTATATTTTAAATTGCAGACATACTGCAAGGCGGGTGGCATGTCTACGCCAAGAAATTACTTTCTGTAACTTACCTTTTTTAATTCATTAATTTTGCCATTACAATGTAGATGGCGCTTTTCGCCATCCACCATATTTATCTATATCATTTATTTTATCTTTACTTAAAAACAAAAGTGACTTGTTGCCTAGCTTTAAGCAAACATTTTCGACTAGCAGACTGGTAAGACGATTATTGTCCAATAAATTTCCAACTGAAATTACTCCTTGGCTTTTTTTCATTTCACGGCTCAAATATCTTCCAACTGATTTTTGAGTATTAGGTTCTGCCAAGAGGTAAAAAGGTGCATCTACTTAATATTAACATATTTTCTACAGCGATAGTGAACTGGTTCTAGCAGATAGCAATTCTACCTTCACATCAACAGGTAGTAAAGGGATAGCCGCTTCAGTTTTTTGAACTGGAACGGACAGTATGTCTGACAGTCTTATTATTTTTTTTTTCCACTCAAATTCTGAAATATAGATATTATCCACCCATGCCTTAGAATTAAGAATGGCAGAAACATGAGAAGATGCCACTGTTACTTTAAAAGACGCATGAGTAGGTTTATTACCGATTTTCCTGCAAGAAACGAAGGCGTCAGCAGGAATAATTTGATTTTGTCTTATAAAATTTATAACGCTATCAGTGGTAGTGTTAGATTGAAGTCGTGATATGAAAATCGATTTCAACCTTGGCAATGCTTGTTAATTAGTTTTTAGTTATTTATATTCTGAACACTACCTATTATTAATAAAAAAAGAGAAAAAAACAAAAAAGTTACTGTATATTTTTTTATAACTAAAAAACAAACCGTAAGTTTTTTCTGGGACAGTCATTATTTTAAGTCAATACAAAAATAACACTTTTTCATTATAACTTTTTCTTATCTTTTTTTTTCATGATGGATTATTTTTCGTCTGGAAACTTAATAGCTTGCTCTTTAAGAGATCAACGTAAAAGTCAAAATATATTGAATGCAATGTTTTCCTGTTCAGGTCCCTGTGAACAGGTCTTTCATGCTTCTTGTGCAAGCCTAACTAATACTATTACTGATTTATTATCCTCTAAACGTTCGGGCCTGCATTGGTACTGTCCATTTTGCAAGGGCCCTGTCCCCGTCGGTCTTTTTCGACAAAATTAAACAATTTGGGGAAAATTTTAACAATTTGAATATTAGTTTCAGAGATATTCTAAATAATTATTTAGATATAACTCCCCAGATTGAAAAAAACCTTAATAAGGCTGTCTCACCCGATGTTAGTTTGCTTCAAAATTAAACTATTACTGAGGCTGCTATGGTTTTTTCTTCTACTCATTCGATCTTTACTCTACCCAAGCAAGCTATTTCCCTAAAAAAGGAAAGAAAACCTTAACGAAAATTGCAAAAAAATCGAAAGTCGAATGAGAATCTGGGTAGTGTGGGGGGACAGGTGACACGGCTGTTAATCGTAAAAAAACTCCTTTATATCCACCTCTAAATACCTCTCCATCTACTTCCAATTTTCCCGCTCCTACTGCTGTTTACAACCCTCCATCCCCTTCCTCGACTTTAAATACTCCTGCACACATTTCTGTCATTCCTAATCCGCAAGGGGTTGTTGCGATTAGAGGTTCTGTTGCGCCTGTATGGTTGCAAGCATTGCCAAGGTTGAAATCGATTTTCATATCACGACTTCA